>OU612059.1:197107485-197695656 GCA_914767635.1 Melanostoma mellinum
CTTCGTTCTCGAGATATGGAGCTTTTTACATTTTGGTCATCCAGGATTTCTGGAATGTTTTGATGGGATCGTATGAAGCATCCTAAATGGAGTTCCCCCATCGTACAACCCCCAAAAAATCGTTATTTTTCGTCTATCTCGCTTCGTTCTCGAGATATGGAGCTTTTTACATTTTGGTCATCCAGGATTTCTGGAATGTTTGGATGGGATCGTATGAAGCGTCTCAAACGGAGTTCCCCCATCGTACAACCCCCAAAAAATCGTTATTTTTCGTCTATCTCGCTTCGTTCTCGAGATATGGAGCTTTTTACATTTTGGTCATCCAGGATTTCTGGAATGTTTTGATGGGATCGTATGAAGCATCCTAAATGGAGTTCCCCCATCGTACAACCCCCAAAAAATCGTTATTTTTCGTCTATCTCGCTTCGTTCTCGAGATATGGAGCTTTTTACATTTTGGTCATCCAGGATTTCTGGAATGTTTGGATGGGATCGTATGAAGCGTCTCAAACGGAGTTCCCCCATCGTACAACCCCCAAAAAATCGTTATTTTTCGTCTATCTCGCTTCGTTCTCGAGATATGGAGCTTTTTACATTTTGGTCATCCAGGATTTCTGGAATGTTTTGATGGGATCGTATGAAGCATCCTAAATGGAGTTCCCCCATCGTACAACCCCCAAAAAATCGTTATTTTTCGTCTATCTCGCTTCGTTCTCGAGATATGGAGCTTTTTACATTTTGGTCATCCAGGATTTCTGGAATGTTTGGATGGGATCGTATGAAGCGTCTCAAACGGAGTTCCCCCATCGTACAACCCCCAAAAAATCGTTATTTTTCGTCTATCTCGCTTCGTTCTCGAGATATGGAGCTTTTTACATTTTGGTCATCCAGGATTTCTGGAATGTTTTGATGGGATCGTATGAAGCATCCTAAATGGAGTTCCCCCATCGTACAACCCCCAAAAAATCGTTATTTTTCGTCTATCTCGCTTCGTTCTCGAGATATGGAGCTTTTTACATTTTGGTCATCCAGGATTTCTGGAATGTTTGGATGGGATCGTATGAAGCATCCTAAATGGAGTTCCCCCATCGTACAACCCCCAAAAAATCGTTATTTTTCGTCCATCTCGCTTCGTTCTCGAGATATGGAGCTTTTTACATTTTGGTCATCCAGGATTTCTGGAATGTTTTGATGGGATCGTATGAAGCATCCTAAATGGAGTTCCCCCATCGTACAACCCCCAAAAAATCGTTATTTTTCGTCTATCTCGCTTCGTTCTCGAGATATGGAGCTTTTTACATTTTGGTCATCCAGGATTTCTGGAATGTTTTGATGGGATCGTATGAAGCATCCTAAATGGAGTTCCCCCATCGTACAACCCCCAAAAAATCGTTATTTTTCGTCTATCTCGCTTCGTTCTCGAGATATGGAGCTTTTTACATTTTGGTCATCCAGGATTTCTGGAATGTTTGGATGGGATCGTATGAAGCGTCTCAAACGGAGTTCCCCCATCGTACAACCCCCAAAAAATCGTTATTTTTCGTCTATCTCGCTTCGTTCTCGAGATATGGAGCTTTTTACATTTTGGTCATCCAGGATTTCTGGAATGTTTTGATGGGATCGTATGAAGCATCCTAAACGGAGTTCCCCCATCGTACAACCCCCAAAAAATCGTTATTTTTCGTCTATCTCGCTTCGTTCTCGAGATATGGAGCTTTTTACATTTTGGTCATCCAGGATTTCTGGAATGTTTTGATGGGATCGTATGAAGCATCCTAAATGGAGTTCCCCCATCGTACAACCCCCAAAAAATCGTTATTTTTCGTCTATCTCGCTTCGTTCTCGAGATATGGAGCTTTTTACATTTTGGTCATCCAGGATTTCTGGAATGTTTTGATGGGATCGTATGAAGCATCCTAAATGGAGTTCCCCCATCGTACAACCCCCAAAAAATCGTTATTTTTCGTCTATCTCGCTTCGTTCTCGAGATATGGAGCTTTTTACATTTTGGTCATCCAGGATTTCTGGAATGTTTGGATGGGATCGTATGAAGCGTCTCAAACGGAGTTCCCCCATCGTACAACCCCCAAAAAAATCGTTATTTTTCGTCTATCTCGCTTCGTTCTCGAGATATGGAGCTTTTTACATTTTGGTCATCCAGGATTTCTGGAATGTTTTGATGGGATCGTATGAAGCATCCTAAATGGAGTTCCCCCATCGTACAACCCCCAAAAAATCGTTATTTTTCGTCTATCTCGCTTCGTTCTCGAGATATGGAGCTTTTTACATTTTGGTCATCCAGGATTTCTGGAATGTTTGGATGGGATCGTATGAAGCGTCTCAAACGGAGTTCCCCCATCGTACAACCCCCAAAAAATCGTTATTTTTCGTCTATCTCGCTTCGTTCTCGAGATATGGAGCTTTTTACATTTTGGTCATCCAGGATTTCTGGAATGTTTTGATGGGATCGTATGAAGCATCCTAAATGGAGTTCCCCCATCGTACAACCCCCAAAAAATCGTTATTTTTCGTCTATCTCGCTTCGTTCTCGAGATATGGAGCTTTTTACATTTTGGTCATCCAGGATTTCTGGAATGTTTTGATGGGATCGTATGAAGCATCCTAAATGGAGTTCCCCCATCGTACAACCCCCAAAAAATCGTTATTTTTCGTCTATCTCGCTTCGTTCTCGAGATATGGAGCTTTTTACATTTTGGTCATCCAGGATTTCTGGAATGTTTGGATGGGATCGTATGAAGCGTCTCAAACGGAGTTCCCCCATCGTACAACCCCCAAAAAATCGTTATTTTTCGTCTATCTCGCTTCGTTCTCGAGATATGGAGCTTTTTACATTTTGGTCATCCAGGATTTCTGGAATGTTTGGATGGGATCGTATGAAGCATCCTAAATGGAGTTCCCCCATCGTACAACCCCCAAAAAATCGTTATTTTTCGTCTATCTCGCTTCGTTCTCGAGATATGGAGCTTTTTACATTTTGGTCATCCAGGATTTCTGGAATGTTTGGATGGGATCGTATGAAGCGTCTTAAACGGAGTTCCCCCATCGTACAACCCCCAAAAAATCGTTATTTTTCGTCTATCTCGCTTCGTTCTCGAGATATGGAGCTTTTTACATTTTGGTCATCCAGGATTTCTGGAATGTTTTGATGGGATCGTATGAAGCATCCTAAATGGAGTTCCCCCATCGTACAACCCCCAAAAAATCGTTATTTTTCGTCTATCTCGCTTCGTTCTCGAGATATGGAGCTTTTTACATTTTGGTCATCCAGGATTTCTGGAATGTTTGGATGGGATCGTATGAAGCGTCTCAAACGGAGTTCCCCCATCGTACAACCCCCAAAAAATCGTTATTTTTCGTCTATCTCGCTTCGTTCTCGAGATATGGAGCTTTTTACATTTTGGTCATCCAGGATTTCTGGAATGTTTTGATGGGATCGTATGAAGCATCCTAAATGGAGTTCCCCCATCGTACAACCCCCAAAAAATCGTTATTTTTCGTCTATCTCGCTTCGTTCTCGAGATATGGAGCTTTTTACATTTTGGTCATCCAGGATTTCTGGAATGTTTTGATGGGATCGTATGAAGCATCCTAAATGGAGTTCCCCCATCGTACAACCCCCAAAAAATCGTTATTTTTCGTCTATCTCGCTTCGTTCTCGAGATATGGAGCTTTTTACATTTTGGTCATCCAGGATTTCTGGAATGTTTTGATGGGATCGTATGAAGCATCCTAAATGGAGTTCCCCCATCGTACAACCCCCAAAAAATCGTTATTTTTCGTCTATCTCGCTTCGTTCTCGAGATATGGAGCTTTTTACATTTTGGTCATCCAGGATTTCTGGAATGTTTGGATGGGATCGTATGAAGCGTCTCAAACGGAGTTCCCCCATCGTACAACCCCCAAAAAATCGTTATTTTTCGTCTATCTCGCTTCGTTCTCGAGATATGGAGCTTTTTACATTTTGGTCATCCAGGATTTCTGGAATGTTTTGATGGGATCGTATGAAGCATCCTAAATGGAGTTCCCCCATCGTACAACCCCAAAAAATCGTTATTTTTCGTCTATCTCGCTTCGTTCTCGAGATATGGAGCTTTTTACATTTTGGTCATCCAGGATTTCTGGAATGTTTGGATGGGATCGTATGAAGCGTCTCAAACGGAGTTCCCCCATCGTACAACCCCCAAAAAATCGTTATTTTTCGTCTATCTCGCTTCGTTCTCGAGATATGGAGCTTTTTACATTTTGGTCATCCAGGATTTCTGGAATGTTTTGATGGGATCGTATGAAGCATCCTAAATGGAGTTCCCCCATCGTACAACCCCCAAAAAATCGTTATTTTTCGTCTATCTCGCTTCGTTCTCGAGATATGGAGCTTTTTACATTTTGGTCATCCAGGATTTCTGGAATGTTTTGATGGGATCGTATGAAGCATCCTAAATGGAGTTCCCCCATCGACAACCCCCAAAAAATCGTTATTTTTCGTCTATCTCGCTTCGTTCTCGAGATATGGAGCTTTTTACATTTTGGTCATCCAGGATTTCTGGAATGTTTTGATGGGATCGTATGAAGCATCCTAAATGGAGTTCCCCCATCGTACAACCCCCAAAAAATCGTTATTTTTCGTCTATCTCGCTTCGTTCTCGAGATATGGAGCTTTTTACATTTTGGTCATCCAGGATTTCTGGAATGTTTTGATGGGATCGTATGAAGCATCCTAAATGGAGTTCCCCCATCGTACAACCCCCAAAAATCGTTATTTTTCGTCTATCTCGCTTCGTTCTCGAGATATGGAGCTTTTTACATTTTGGTCATCCAGGATTTCTGGAATGTTTTGATGGGATCGTATGAAGCATCCTAAATGGAGTTCCCCCATCGTACAACCCCCAAAAAATCGTTATTTTTCGTCTATCTCGCTTCGTTCTCGAGATATGGAGCTTTTTACATTTTGGTCATCCAGGATTTCTGGAATGTTTTGATGGGATCGTATGAAGCATCCTAAATGGAGTTCCCCCATCGTACAACCCCAAAAAAATCGTTATTTTTCGTCTATCTCGCTTCGTTCTCGAGATATGGAGCTTTTTACATTTTGGTCATCCAGGATTTCTGGAATGTTTGGATGGGATCGTATGAAGCGTCTCAAACGGAGTTCCCCCATCGTACAACCCCCAAAAAATCGTTATTTTTCGTCTATCTCGCTTCGTTCTCGAGATATGGAGCTTTTTACATTTTGGTCATCCAGGATTTCTGGAATGTTTTGATGGGATCGTATGAAGCATCCTAAATGGAGTTCCCCCATCGTACAACCCCCAAAAAATCGTTATTTTTCGTCTATCTCGCTTCGTTCTCGAGATATGGAGCTTTTTACATTTTGGTCATCCAGGATTTCTGGAATGTTTTGATGGGATCGTATGAAGCGTCTCAAACGGAGTTCCCCCATCGTACAACCTCCAAAAAATCGTTATTTTTCGTCTATCTCGCTTCGTTCTCGAGATATGGAGCTTTTTACATTTTGGTCATCCAGGATTTCTGGAGTGTTTTGATGGGATCGTATGAAGCATCCTAAATGGAGTTCCCCCATCGTACAACCCCCAAAAAAATCGTTATTTTTCGTCTATCTCGCTTCGTTCTCGAGATATGGAGCTTTTTACATTTTGGTCATCCAGGATTTCTGGAATGTTTTGATGGGATCGTATGAAGCATCCTAAATGGAGTTCCCCCATCGTACAACCCCCAAAAAATCGTTATTTTTCGTCTATCTCGCTTCGTTCTCGAGATATGGAGCTTTTTACATTTTGGTCATCCAGGATTTCTGGAATGTTTTGATGGGATCGTATGAAGCATCCTAAATGGAGTTCCCCCATCGTACAACCCCCAAAAAATCGTTATTTTTCGTCTATCTCGCTTCGTTCTCGAGATATGGAGCTTTTTACATTTTGGTCATCCAGGATTTCTGGAATGTTTTGATGGGATCGTATGAAGCATCCTAAATGGAGTTCCCCCATCGTACAACCCCCAAAAAATCGTTATTTTTCGTCTATCTCGCTTCGTTCTCGAGATATGGAGCTTTTTACATTTTGGTCATCCAGGATTTCTGGAATGTTTTGATGGGATCGTATGAAGCATCCTAAATGGAGTTCCCCCATCGTACAACCCCCAAAAAATCGTTATTTTTCGTCTATCTCGCTTCGTTCTCGAGATATGGAGCTTTTTACATTTTGGTCATCCAGGATTTCTGGAATGTTTGGATGGGATCGTATGAAGCGTCTCAAACGGAGTTCCCCCATCGTACAACCCCCAAAAAATCGTTATTTTTCGTCTATCTCGCTTCGTTCTCGAGATATGGAGCTTTTTACATTTTGGTCATCCAGGATTTCTGGAATGTTTTGATGGGATCGTATGAAGCATCCTAAATGGAGTTCCCCCATCGTACAACCCCCAAAAAATCGTTATTTTTCGTCTATCTCGCTTCGTTCTCGAGATATGGAGCTTTTTACATTTTGGTCATCCAGGATTTCTGGAATGTTTGGATGGGATCGTATGAAGCGTCTCAAACGGAGTTCCCCCATCGTACAACCCCCAAAAAATCGTTATTTTTCGTCTATCTCGCTTCGTTCTCGAGATATGGAGCTTTTTACATTTTGGTCATCCAGGATTTCTGGAATGTTTTGATGGGATCGTATGAAGCATCCTAAATGGAGTTCCCCCATCGTACAACCCCCAAAAAATCGTTATTTTTCGTCTATCTCGCTTCGTTCTCGAGATATGGAGCTTTTTACATTTTGGTCATCCAGGATTTCTGGAATGTTTGGATGGGATCGTATGAAGCGTCTCAAACGGAGTTCCCCCATCGTACAACCCCCAAAAAATCGTTATTTTTCGTCTATCTCGCTTCGTTCTCGAGATATGGAGCTTTTTACATTTTGGTCATCCAGGATTTCTGGAATGTTTTGATGGGATCGTATGAAGCATCCTAAATGGAGTTCCCCCATCGTACAACCCCCAAAAAATCGTTATTTTTCGTCTATCTCGCTTCGTTCTCGAGATATGGAGCTTTTTACATTTTGGTCATCCAGGATTTCTGGAATGTTTTGATGGATCGTATGAAGCATCCTAAATGGAGTTCCCCCATCGTACAACCCCCAAAAAATCGTTATTTTTCGTCTATCTCGCTTCGTTCTCGAGATATGGAGCTTTTTACATTTTGGTCATCCAGGATTTCTGGAATGTTTTGATGGGATCGTATGAAGCATCCTAAATGGAGTTCCCCCATCGTACAACCCCCAAAAAATCGTTATTTTTCGTCTATCTCGCTTCGTTCTCGAGATATGGAGCTTTTTACATTTTGGTCATCCAGGATTTCTGGAATGTTTGGATGGGATCGTATGAAGCGTCTCAAACGGAGTTCCCCCATCGTACAACCCCCAAAAAATCGTTATTTTTCGTCTATCTCGCTTCGTTCTCGAGATATGGAGCTTTTTACATTTTGGTCATCCAGGATTTCTGGAATGTTTTGATGGGATCGTATGAAGCATCCTAAATGGAGTTCCCCCATCGTACAACCCCCAAAAAATCGTTATTTTTCGTCTATCTCGCTTCGTTCTCGAGATATGGAGCTTTTTACATTTGGTCATCCAGGATTTCTGGAATGTTTTGATGGGATCGTATGAAGCATCCTAAATGGAGTTCCCCCATCGTACAACCCCCAAAAAATCGTTATTTTTCGTCTATCTCGCTTCGTTCTCGAGATATGGAGCTTTTTACATTTTGGTCATCCAGGATTTCTGGAATGTTTTGATGGGATCGTATGAAGCATCCTAAATGGAGTTCCCCCATCGTACAACCCCCAAAAAATCGTTATTTTTCGTCTATCTCGCTTCGTTCTCGAGATATGGAGCTTTTTACATTTTGGTCATCCAGGATTTCTGGAATGTTTTGATGGGATCGTATGAAGCATCCTAAATGGAGTTCCCCCATCGTTCAACCCCCAAAAAATCGTTATTTTTCGTCTATCTCGCTTCGTTCTCGAGATATGGAGCTTTTTACATTTTGGTCATCCAGGATTTCTGGAATGTTTGGATGGGATCGTATGAAGCGTCTCAAACGGAGTTCCCCCATCGTACAACCCCCAAAAAATCGTTATTTTTCGTCTATCTCGCTTCGTTCTCGAGATATGGAGCTTTTTACATTTTGGTCATCCAGGATTTCTGGAATGTTTTGATGGGATCGTATGAAGCATCCTAAATGGAGTTCCCCCATCGTACAACCCCCAAAAAATCGTTATTTTTCGTCTATCTCGCCTCGTTCTCGAGATATGGAGCTTTTTACATTTTGGTCATCCAGGATTTCTGGAATGTTTTGATGGGATCGTATGAAGCATCCTAAATGGAGTTCCCCCATCGTACAACCCCCAAAAAATCGTTATTTTTCGTCTATCTCGCTTCGTTCTCGAGATATGGAGCTTTTTACATTTTGGTCATCCAGGATTTCTGGAATGTTTTGATGGGATCGTATGAAGCATTCTAAATGGAGTTCCCCCATCGTACAACCCCCAAAAAATCGTTATTTTTCGTCTATCTCGCTTCGTTCTCGAGATATGGAGCTTTTTACATTTTGGTCATCCAGGATTTCTGGAATGTTTTGATGGGATCGTATGAAGCATCCTAAATGGAGTTCCCCCATCGTTCAACCCCCAAAAAATCGTTATTTTTCGTCTATCTCGCTTCGTTCTCGAGATATGGAGCTTTTTACATTTTGGTCATCCAGGATTTCTGGAATGTTTGGATGGGATCGTATGAAGCGTCTCAAACGGAGTTCCCCCATCGTACAACCCCCAAAAAATCGTTATTTTTCGTCTATCTCGCTTCGTTCTCGAGATATGGAGCTTTTTACATTTTGGTCATCCAGGATTTCTGGAATGTTTTGATGGGATCGTATGAAGCATTCTAAATGGAGTTCCCCCATCGTACAACCCCCAAAAAATCGTTATTTTTCGTCTATCTCGCTTCGTTCTCGAGATATGGAGCTTTTTACATTTTGGTCATCCAGGATTTCTGGAATGTTTTGATGGGATCGTATGAAGCATCCTAAATGGAGTTCCCCCATCGTACAACCCCCAAAAAATCGTTATTTTTCGTCTATCTCGCTTCGTTCTCGAGATATGGAGCTTTTTACATTTTGGTCATCCAGGATTTCTGGAATGTTTGGATGGGATCGTATGAAGCGTCTCAAACGGAGTTCCCCCCATCGTACAACCCCCAAAAAATCGTTATTTTTCGTCTATCTCGCTTCGTTCTCGAGATATGGAGCTTTTTACATTTTGGTCATCCAGGATTTCTGGAATGTTTTGATGGGATCGTATGAAGCATCCTAAATGGAGTTCCCCCATCGTACAACCCCCAAAAAATCGTTATTTTTCGTCTATCTCGCTTCGTTCTCGAGATATGGAGCTTTTTACATTTTGGTCATCCAGGATTTCTGGAATGTTTTGATGGGATCGTATGAAGCATCCTAAATGGAGTTCCCCCATTGACAACCCCCAAAAAATCGTTATTTTTCGTCTATCTCGCTTCGTTCTCGAGATATGGAGCTTTTTACATTTTGGTCATCCAGGATTTCTGGAATGTTTTGATGGGATCGTATGAAGCATCCTAAATGGAGTTCCCCCATCGTACAACCCCCAAAAAATCGTTATTTTTCGTCTATCTCGCTTCGTTCTCGAGATATGGAGCTTTTTACATTTTGGTCATCCAGGATTTCTGGAATGTTTTGATGGGATCGTATGAAGCATTCTAAATGGAGTTCCCCCATCGTACAACCCCCAAAAAATCGTTATTTTTCGTCTATCTCGCTTCGTTCTCGAGATATGGAGCTTTTTACATTTTGGTCATCCAGGATTTCTGGAATGTTTGGATGGGATCGTATGAAGCGTCTCAAACGGAGTTCCCCCATCGTACAACCCCCAAAAAATCGTTATTTTTCGTCTATCTCGCTTCGTTCTCGAGATATGGAGCTTTTTACATTTTCGTCATCCAGGATTTCTGGAATGTTTTGATGGGATCGTATGAAGCGTCTCAAACGGAGTTCCCCCATCGTACAACCCCCAAAAAATCGTTATTTTTCGTCTATCTCGCTTCGTTCTCGAGATATGGAGCTTTTTACATTTTGGTCATCCAGGATTTCTGGAATGTTTTGATGGGATCGTATGAAGCATCCTAAATGGAGTTCCCCCATCGTACAACCCCCAAAAAATCGTTATTTTTCGTCTATCTCGCTTCGTTCTCGAGATATGGAGCTTTTTACATTTTGGTCATCCAGGATTTCTGGAATGTTTGGATGGGATCGTATGAAGCGTCTCAAACGGAGTTCCCCCATCGTACAACCCCCAAAAAATCGTTATTTTTCGTCTATCTCGCTTCGTTCTCGAGATATGGAGCTTTTTACATTTTGGTCATCCAGGATTTCTGGAATGTTTTGATGGGATCGTATGAAGCATCCTAAATAGAGTTCCCCCATCGTACAACCCCCAAAAAATCGTTATTTTTCGTCTATCTCGCTTCGTTCTCGAGATATGGAGCTTTTTACATTTTGGTCATCCAGGATTTCTGGAATGTTTGGATGGGATCGTATGAAGCATCCCAAACGGAGTTCCCCCATCGTACAACCCCCAAAAAATCGTTATTTTTCGTCTATCTCGCTTCGTTCTCGAGATATGGAGCTTTTTACATTTTGGTCATCCAGGATTTCTGGAATGTTTTGATGGGATCGTATGAAGCATCCTAAATGGAGTTCCCCCATCGTACAACCCCCAAAAAATCGTTATTTTTCGTCTATCTCGCTTCGTTCTCGAGATATGGAGCTTTTTACATTTTGGTCATCCAGGATTTCTGGAATGTTTTGATGGGATCGTATGAAGCATCCTAAATGGAGTTCCCCCATCGTACAACCCCCAAAAAATCGTTATTTTTCGACTATCTCGCTTCGTTCTCGAGATATGGAGCTTTTTACATTTTGGTCATCCAGGATTTCTGGAATGTTTGGATGGGATCGTATGAAGCGTCTCAAACGGAGTTCCCCCATCGTACAACCCCCAAAAAATCGTTATTTTTCGTCTATCTCGCTTCGTTCTCGAGATATGGAGCTTTTTACATTTTGGTCATCCAGGATTTCTGGAATGTTTTGATGGGATCGTATGAAGCGTCTCAAACGGAGTTCCCCCATCGTACAACCCCCAAAAAATCGTTATTTTTCGTCTATCTCGCTTCGTTCTCGAGATATGGAGCTTTTTACATTTTGGTCATCCAGGATTTCTGGAATGTTTGGATGGGATCGTATGAAGCATCCCAAACGGAGTTCCCCCATCGTACAACCCCCAAAAAATCGTTATTTTTCGTCTATCTCGCTTCGTTCTCGAGATATGGAGCTTTTTACATTTTGGTCATCCAGGATTTCTGGAATGTTTTGATGGGATCGTATGAAGCATCCTAAATGGAGTTCCCCCATCGTACAACCCCCAAAAAATCGTTATTTTTCGTCTATCTCGCTTCGTTCTCGAGATATGGAGCTTTTTACATTTTGGTCATCCAGGATTTCTGGAATGTTTTGATGGGATCGTATGAAGCATCCTAAATGGAGTTCCCCCATCGTACAACCCCCAAAAAATCGTTATTTTTCGTCTATCTCGCTTCGTTCTCGAGATATGGAGCTTTTTACATTTTGGTCATCCAGGATTTCTGGAATGTTTGGATGGGATCGTATGAAGCATCCCAAACGGAGTTCCCCCATCGTACAACCCCCAAAAAATCGTTATTTTTCGTCTATCTCGCTTCGTTCTCGAGATATGGAGCTTTTTACATTTTGGTCATCCAGGATTTCTGGAATGTTTGGATGGGATCGTATGAAGCATCCTAAATGGAGTTCCCCCATCGTACAACCCCCAAAAAATCGTTATTTTTCGTCTATCTCGCTTCGTTCTCGAGATATGGAGCTTTTTACATTTTGGTCATCCAGGATTTCTGGAATGTTTTGATGGGATCATATGAAGCATCCTAAATGGAGTTCCCCCATCGTACAACCCCCAAAAAATCGTTTATTAAATTATCTCGCTTCGTTCTCGAGATATGGAGCTTATTACATTTTGGTCATCCAGGATTTCTGGAATGTTTTGATGGGATCGTATGAAGCATCCTAAATGGAGTTCCCCCATCGTACAACCCCCAAAAAATCGTTATTTTTCGTCTATCTCGCTTCGTTCTCGAGATATGGAGCTTTTTACATTTTGGTCATCCAGGATTTCTGGAATGTTTTGATGGGATCGTATGAAGCATCCTAAATGGAGTTTCCCCATCGTACAACCCCCAAAAAATCGTTATTTTTCGTCTATCTCGCTTCGTTCTCGAGATATGGAGCTTTTTACATTTTGGTCATCCAGGATTTCTGGAATGTTTGGATGGGATCGTATGAAGCGTCTCAAACGGAGTTCCCCCATCGTACAACCCCCAAAAAATCGTTATTTTTCGTCTATCTCGCTTCGTTCTCGAGATATGGAGCTTTTTACATTTTGGTCATCCAGGATTTCTGGAATGTTTTGATGGGATCGTATGAAGCGTCTCAAACGGAGTTCCCCCATCGTACAACCCCCAAAAAATCGTTATTTTTCGTCTATCTCGCTTCGTTCTCGAGATATGGAGCTTTTTACATTTTGGTCATCCAGGATTTCTGGAATGTTTGGATGGGATCGTATGAAGCGTCTCAAACGGAGTTCCCCCATCGTACAACCCCCAAAAAATCGTTATTTTTCGTCTATCTCGCTTCGTTCTCGAGATATGGAGCTTTTTACATTTTGGTCATCCAGGATTTCTGGAATGTTTTGATGGGATCGTATGAAGCATCCTAAATGGAGTTCCCCCATCGTACAACCCCCAAAAAATCGTTATTTTTCGTCTATCTCGCTTCGTTCTCGAGATATGGAGCTTTTTACATTTTGGTCATCCAGGATTTCTGGAATGTTTTGATGGGATCGTATGAAGCATCCTAAATGGAGTTCCCCCATCGTACAACCCCCAAAAAATCGTTATTTTTCGTCTATCTCGCTTCGTTCTCGAGATATGGAGCTTTTTACATTTTGGTCATCCAGGATTTCTGGAATGTTTTGATGGGATCGTATGAAGCATCCTAAATGGAGTTCCCCCATCGTACAACCCCCAAAAAATCGTTATTTTTCGTCTATCTCGCTTCGTTCTCGAGATATGGAGCTTTTTACATTTTGGTCATCCAGGATTTCTGGAATGTTTTGATGGGATCATATGAAGCATCCTAAATGGAGTTCCCCCATCGTACAACCCCCAAAAAATCGTTAATTAAATTATCTCGCTTCGTTCTCGAGATATGGAGCTTATTACATTTTGGTCATCCAGGATTTCTGGAATGTTTTGATGGGATCGTATGAAGCGTCTCAAACGGAGTTCCCCCATCGTACAACCCCCAAAAAATCGTTATTTTTCGTCTATCTCGCTTCGTTCTCGAGATATGGAGCTTTTTACATTTTGGTCATCCAGGATTTCTGGAATGTTTTGATGGGATCGTATGAAGCATCCTAAATGGAGTTCCCCCATCGTACAACCCCCAAAAAATCGTTATTTTTCGTCTATCTCGCTTCGTTCTCGAGATATGGAGCTTTTTACATTTTGGTCATCCAGGATTTCTGGAATGTTTGGATGGGATCGTATGAAGCGTCTCAAACGGAGTTCCCCCATCGTACAACCCCCAAAAAATCGTTATTTTTCGTCTATCTCGCTTCGTTCTCGAGATATGGAGCTTTTTACATTTTGGTCATCCAGGATTTCTGGAATGTTTTGATGGGATCGTATGAAGCATCCTAAATGGAGTTCCCCCATCGTACAAACCCCAAAAAATCGTTATTTTTCGTCTATCTCGCTTCGTTCTCGAGATATGGAGCTTTTTACATTTTGGTCATCCAGGATTTCTGGAATGTTTTGATGGGATCGTATGAAGCATCCTAAATGGAGTTCCCCCATCGTACAACCCCCAAAAAATCGTTATTTTTCGTCTATCTCGCTTCGTTCTCGAGATATGGAGCTTTTTACATTTTGGTCATCCAGGATTTCTGGAATGTTTTGATGGGATCGTATGAAGCATCCTAAATGGAGTTCCCCCATCGTACAACCCCCAAAAAATCGTTATTTTTCGTCTATCTCGCTTCGTTCTCGAGATATGGAGCTTTTTACATTTTGGTCATCCAGGATTTCTGGAATGTTTGGATGGGATCGTATGAAGCGTCTCAAACGGAGTTCCCCCATCGTACAACCCCCAAAAAATCGTTATTTTTCGTCTATCTCGCTTCGTTCTCGAGATATGGAGCTTTTTACATTTTGGTCATCCAGGATTTCTGGAATGTTTTGATGGGATCGTATGAAGCATCCTAAATGGAGTTCCCCCATCGTACAACCCCCAAAAAATCGTTATTTTTCGTCTATCTCGCTTCGTTCTCGAGATATGGAGCTTTTTACATTTTGGTCATCCAGGATTTCTGGAATGTTTTGATGGGATCGTATGAAGCATCCTAAATGGAGTTCCCCCATCGTACAACCCCCAAAAAATCGTTATTTTTCGTCTATCTCGCTTCGTTCTCGAGATATGGAGCTTTTTACATTTTGGTCATCCAGGATTTCTGGAATGTTTGGATGGGATCGTATGAAGCGTCTCAAACGGAGTTCCCCCATCGTACAACCCCCAAAAAATCGTTATTTTTCGTCTATCTCGCTTCGTTCTCGAGATATGGAGCTTTTTACATTTTGGTCATCCAGGATTTCTGGAATGTTTTGATGGGATCGTATGAAGCATCCTAAATGGAGTTCCCCCATCGTACAACCCCCAAAAAATCGTTATTTTTCGTCTATCTCGCTTCGTTCTCGAGATATGGAGCTTTTTACATTTTGGTCATCCAGGATTTCTGGAATGTTTTGATGGGATCGTATGAAGCATCCTAAATGGAGTTCCCCCATCGTACAACCCCCAAAAAATCGTTATTTTTCGTCTATCTCGCTTCGTTCTCGAGATATGGAGCTTTTTACATTTTGGTCATCCAGGATTTCTGGAATGTTTGGATGGGATCGTATGAAGCATCCTAAATGGAGTTCCCCCATCGTACAACCCCCAAAAAATCGTTATTTTTCGTCTATCTCGCTTCGTTCTCGAGATATGGAGCTTTTTACATTTTGGTCATCCAGGATTTCTGGAATGTTTGGATGGGATCGTATGAAGCGTCTCAAACGGAGTTCCCCCATCGTACAACCCCCAAAAAATCGTTATTTTTCGTCTATCTCGCTTCGTTCTCGAGATATGAAGCATCCTAAATGGAGTTCCCCCATCGTACAACCCCCAAAAAATCGTTATTTTTCGTCTATCTCGCTTCGTTCTCGAGATATGGAGCTTTTTACATTTTGGTCATCCAGGATTTCTGGAATGTTTGGATGGGATCGTATGAAGCGTCTCAAACGGAGTTCCCCCATCGTACAACCCCCAAAAAATCGTTATTTTTCGTCTATCTCGCTTCGTTCTCGAGATATGGAGCTTTTTACATTTTGGTCATCCAGGATTTCTGGAATGTTTTGATGGGATCGTATGAAGCATCCTAAATGGAGTTCCCCCATCGTACAACCCCCAAAAAATCGTTATTTTTCGTCTATCTCGCTTCGTTCTCGAGATATGGAGCTTTTTACATTTTGGTCATCCAGGATTTCTGGAATGTTTGGATGGGATCGTATGAAGCATCCCAAACGGAGTTCCCCCATCGTACAACCCCCAAAAAATCGTTATTTTTCGTCTATCTCGCTTCGTTCTCGAGATATGGAGCTTTTTACATTTTGGTCATCCAGGATTTCTGGAATGTTTGGATGGGATCGTATGAAGCGTCTCAAACGGAGTTCCCCCATCGTACAACCCCCAAAAAATCGTTATTTTTCGTCTATCTCGCTTCGTTCTCGAGATATGGAGCTTTTTACATTTTGGTCATCCAGGATTTCTGGAATGTTTGGATGGGATCGTATGAAGCATCCTAAATGGAGTTCCCCCATCGTACAACCCCCAAAAAATCGTTATTTTTCGTCTATCTCGCTTCGTTCTCGAGATATGGAGCTTTTTACATTTTGGTCATCCAGGATTTCTGGAATGTTTGGATGGGATCGTATGAAGCGTCTCAAACGGAGTTCCCCCATCGTACAACCCCCAAAAAATCGTTATTTTTCGTCTATCTCGCTTCGTTCTCGAGATATGGAGCTTTTTACTTTTTGGTCATCCAGGATTTCTGGAATGTTTGGATGGGATCGTATGAAGCGTCTCAAACGGAGTTCCCCCATCGTACAACCCCCAAAAAATCGTTATTTTTCGTCTATCTCGCTTCGTTCTCGAGATATGGAGCTTTTTACATTTTGGTCATCCAGGATTTCTGGAATGTTTTGATGGGATCGTATGAAGCATCCTAAATGGAGTTCCCCCATCGTACAACCCCCAAAAAATCGTTATTTTTCGTCTATCTCGCTTCGTTCTCGAGATATGGAGCTTTTTACATTTTGGTCATCCAGGATTTCTGGAATGTTTGGATGGGATCGTATGAAGCGTCTCAAACGGAGTTCCCCCATCGTACAACCCCCAAAAAATCGTTATTTTTCGTCTATCTCGCTTCGTTCTCGAGATATGGAGCTTTTTACATTTTGGTCATCCAGGATTTCTGGAATGTTTGGATGGGATCGTATGAAGCGTCTCAAACGGAGTTCCCCCATCGTACAACCCCCAAAAAATCGTTATTTTTCGTCTATCTCGCTTCGTTCTCGAGATATGGAGCTTTTTACATTTTGGTCATCCAGGATTTCTGGAATGTTTTGATGGGATCGTATGAAGCGTCTCAAACGGAGTTCCCCCATCGTACAACCCCCAAAAAATCGTTATTTTTCGTCTATCTCGCTTCGTTCTCGAGATATGGAGCTTTTTACATTTTGGTCATCCAGGATTTCTGGAATGTTTTGATGGGATCGTATGAAGCATCCTAAATGGAGTTCCCCCATCGTACAACCCCCAAAAAATCGTTATTTTTCGTCTATCTCGCTTCGTTCTCGAGATATGGAGCTTTTTACATTTTGGTCATCCAGGATTTCTGGAATGTTTGGATGGGATCGTATGAAGCGTCTCAAACGGAGTTCCCCCATCGTACAACCCCCAAAAAATCGTTATTTTTCGTCTATCTCGCTTCGTTCTCGAGATATGGAGCTTTTTACATTTTGGTCATCCAGGATTTCTGGAATGTTTTGATGGGATCGTATGAAGCATCCTAAATGGAGTTCCCCCATCGTACAACCCCCAAAAAATCGTTATTTTTCGTCTATCTCGCTTCGTTCTCGAGATATGGAGCTTTTTACATTTTGGTCATCCAGGATTTCTGGAATGTTTTGATGGGATCGTATGAAGCGTCTCAAACGGAGTTCCCCCATCGTACAACCCCCAAAAAATCGTTATTTTTCGTCTATCTCGCTTCGTTCTCGAGATATGGAGCTTTTTACATTTTGGTCATCCAGGATTTCTGGAATGTTTGGATGGGATCGTATGAAGCGTCTCAAACGGAGTTCCCTCATCGTACAACCCCCAAAAAATCGTTATTTTTCGTCTATCTCGCTTCGTTCTCGAGATATGGAGCTTTTTACATTTTGGTCATCCAGGATTTCTGGAATGTTTTGATGGGATCGTATGAAGCGTCTCAAACGGAGTTCCCCCATCGTACAACCCCCAAAAAATCGTTATTTTTCGTCTATCTCGCTTCGTTCTCGAGATATGGAGCTTTTTACATTTTGGTCATCCAGGATTTCTGGAATGTTTTGATGGGATCGTATGAAGCATCCTAAATGGAGTTCCCCCATCGTACAACCCCCAAAAAATCGTTATTTTTCGTCTATCTCGCTTCGTTCTCGAGATATGGAGCTTTTTACATTTTGGTCATCCAGGATTTCTGGAATGTTTGGATGGGATCGTATGAAGCGTCTCAAACGGAGTTCCCCCATCGTACAACCCCCAAAAAATCGTTATTTTTCGTCTATCTCGCTTCGTTCTCGAGATATGGAGCTTTTTACATTTTGGTCATCCAGGATTTCTGGAATGTTTTGATGGGATCGTATGAAGCATCCTAAATGGAGTTCCCCCATCGTACAACCCCCAAAAAATCGTTATTTTTCGTCTATCTCGCTTCGTTCTCGAGATATGGAGCTTTTTACATTTTGGTCATCCAGGATTTCTGGAATGTTTTGATGGGATCGTATGAAGCGTCTCAAACGGAGTTCCCCCATCGTACAACCCCCAAAAAATCGTTATTTTTCGTCTATCTCGCTTCGTTCTCGAGATATGGAGCTTTTTACATTTTGGTCATCCAGGATTTCTGGAATGTTTGGATGGGATCGTATGAAGCGTCTCAAACGGAGTTCCCCCATCGTACAACCCCCAAAAAATCGTTATTTTTCGTCTATCTCGCTTCGTTCTCGAGATATGGAGCTTTTTACATTTTGGTCATCCAGGATTTCTGGAATGTTTTGATGGGATCCAGATTTCTGGAATGATCCAGGATTTCTGGAATGTTTTGATGGGATCGTATGAAGCGTCTCAAACGGAGTTCCCCCATCGTACAACCCCCAAAAAATCGTTATTTTTCGTCTATCTCGCTTCGTTCTCGAGATATGGAGCTTTTTACATTTTGGTCATCCAGGATTTCTGGAATGTTTGGATGGGATCGTATGAAGCGTCTCAAACGGAGTTCCCCCATCGTACAACCCCCAAAAAATCGTTATTTTTCGTCTATCTCGCTTCGTTCTCGAGATATGGAGCTTTTTACATTTTGGTCATCCAGGATTTCTGGAATGTTTTGATGGGATCGTACAACCACCAAAAAATCGTTATTTTTCGTCTATCTCGCTTCGTTCTCGAGATATGGAGCTTTTTACATTTTGGTCATCCAGGATTTCTGGAATGTTTTGATGGGATCGTATGAAGCGTCTCAAACGGAGTTCCCCATCGTACAACCCCCAAAAAATCGTTATTTTTCGTCTATCTCGCTTCGTTCTCGAGATATGGAGCTTTTTACATTTTGGTCATCCAGGATTTCTGGAATGTTTTGATGGGATCGTATGAAGCATCCTAAATGGAGTTCCCCCATCGTACAACCCCCAAAAAATCGTTATTTTTCGTCTATCTCGCTTCGTTCTCGAGATATGGAGCTTTTTACATTTTGGTCATCCAGGATTTCTGGAATGTTTTGATGGGATCGTATGAAGCATCCTAAATGGAGTTCCCCCATCGTACAACCCCCAAAAAATCGTTATTTTTCGTCTATCTCGCTTCGTTCTCGAGATATGGAGCTTTTTACATTTTGGTCATCCAGGATTTCTGGAATGTTTTGATGGGATCGTATGAAGCATCCTAAATGGAGTTCCCCCATCGTACAACCCCCAAAAAATCGTTATTTTTCGTCTATCTCGCTTCGTTCTCGAGATATGGAGCTTTTTACATTTTGGTCATCCAGGATTTCTGGAATGTTTTGATGGGATCGTATGAAGCATCCTAAATGGAGTTCCCCCATCGTACAACCCCCAAAAAATCGTTATTTTTCGTCTATCTCGCTTCGTTCTCGAGATATGGAGCTTTTTTACATTTTGGTCATCCAGGATTTCTGGAATGTTTTGATGGGATCGTATGAAGCATCCTAAATGGAGTTCCCCCATCGTACAACCCCCAAAAAATCGTTATTTTTCGTCTATCTCGCTTCGTTCTCGAGATATGGAGCTTTTTACATTTTGGTCATCCAGGATTTCTGGAATGTTTTGATGGGATCGTATGAAGCATCCTAAATGGAGTTCCCCCATCGTACAACCCCCAAAAAATCGTTATTTTTCGTCTATCTCGCTTCGTTCTCGAGATATGGAGCTTTTTACATTTTGGTCATCCAGGATTTCTGGAATGTTTTGATGGGATCGTATGAAGCATCCTAAATGGAGTTCCCCCATCGTACAACCCCCAAAAAAATCGTTATTTTTCGTCTATCTCGCTTCGTTCTCGAGATATGGAGCTTTTTACATTTTGGTCATCCAGGATTTCTGGAATGTTTTGATGGGATCGTATGAAGCATCCTAAATGGAGTTCCCCCATCGTACAACCCCCAAAAAATCGTTATTTTTCGTCTATCTCGCTTCGTTCTCGAGATATGGAGCTTTTTACATTTTGGTCATCCAGGATTTCTGGAATGTTTTGATGGGATCGTATGAAGCGTCTCAAACGGAGTTCCCCCATCGTACAACCCCCAAAAAATCGTTATTTTTCGTCTATCTCGCTTCGTTCTCGAGATATGGAGCTTTTTACATTTTGGTCATCCAGGATTTCTGGAATGTTTGGATGGGATCGTATGAAGCGTCTCAAACGGAGTTCCCCATCGTACAACCCCCAAAAAATCGTTATTTTTCGTCTATCTCGCTTCGTTCTCGAGATATGGAGCTTTTTACATTTTGGTCATCCAGGATTTCTGGAATGTTTTGATGGGATCGTATGAAGCATCCTAAATGGAGTTCCCCCATCGTACAACCCCCAAAAAATCGTTATTTTTCGTCTATCTCGCTTCGTTCTCGAGATATGGAGCTTTTTACATTTTGGTCATCCAGGATTTCTGGAATGTTTTGATGGGATCGTATGAAGCATCCTAAATGGAGTTCCCCATCGTACAACCCCCAAAAAATCGTTATTTTTCGTCTATCTCGCTTCGTTCTCGAGATATGGAGCTTTTTACATTTTGGTCATCCAGGATTTCTGGAATGTTTTGATGGGATCGTATGAAGCATCCTAAATGGAGTTCCCCCATCGTACAACCCCCAAAAAATCGTTATTTTTCGTCTATCTCGCTTCGTTCTCGAGATATGGAGCTTTTTACATTTTGGTCATCCAGGATTTCTGGAATGTTTTGATGGGATCGTATGAAGCATCCTAAATGGAGTTCCCCATCGTACAACCCCCAAAAAATCGTTATTTTTCGTCTATCTCGCTTCGTTCTCGAGATATGGAGCTTTTTACATTTTGGTCATCCAGGATTTCTGGAATGTTTTGATGGGATCGTATGAAGCATCCT
This sequence comes from Melanostoma mellinum, assembly GCA_914767635.1. Classification (NCBI taxonomy): domain Eukaryota; kingdom Metazoa; phylum Arthropoda; class Insecta; order Diptera; family Syrphidae; genus Melanostoma; species Melanostoma mellinum. The sequence goes on from OU612059.1 coordinate 197,128,669, forward strand.
AAATGGAGTTCCCCCATCGTACAACCCCCAAAAAATCGTTATTTTTCGTCTATCTCGCTTCGTTCTCGAGATATGGAGCTTTTTACATTTTGGTCATCCAGGATTTCTGGAATGTTTTGATGGGATCGTATGAAGCATCCTAAATGGAGTTCCCCCATCGTACAACCCCCAAAAAATCGTTATTTTTCGTCTATCTCGCTTCGTTCTCGAGATATGGAGCTTTTTACATTTTGGTCATCCAGGATTTCTGGAATGTTTTGATGGGATCGTATGAAGCATCCTAAATGGAGTTCCCCCATCGTACAACCCCCAAAAAATCGTTATTTTTCGTCTATCTCGCTTCGTTCTCGAGATATGGAGCTTTTTACATTTTGGTCATCCAGGATTTCTGGAATGTTTTGATGGGATCGTATGAAGCATCCTAAATGGAGTTCCCCCATCGTACAACCCCCAAAAAATCGTTATTTTTCGTCTATCTCGCTTCGTTCTCGAGATATGGAGCTTTTTACATTTTGGTCATCCAGGATTTCTGGAATGTTTTGATGGGATCGTATGAAGCATCCTAAATGGAGTTCCCCCATCGTACAACCCCCAAAAAATCGTTATTTTTCGTCTATCTCGCTTCGTTCTCGAGATATGGAGCTTTTTACATTTTGGTCATCCAGGATTTCTGGAATGTTTTGATGGGATCGTATGAAGCGTCTCAAACGGAGTTCCCCCATCGTACAACCCCCAAAAAATCGTTATTTTTCGTCTATCTCGCTTCGTTCTCGAGATATGGAGCTTTTTACATTTTGGTCATCCAGGATTTCTGGAATGTTTGGATGGGATCGTATGAAGCGTCTCAAACGGAGTTCCCCCATCGTACAACCCCCAAAAAATCGTTATTTTTCGTCTATCTCGCTTCGTTCTCGAGATATGGAGCTTTTTACATTTTGGTCATCCAGGATTTCTGGAATGTTTTGATGGGATCGTATGAAGCATCCTAAATGGAGTTCCCCCATCGTACAACCCCCAAAAAATCGTTATTTTTCGTCTATCTCGCTTCGTTCTCGAGATATGGAGCTTTTTACATTTTGGTCATCCAGGATTTCTGGAATGTTTGGATGGGATCGTATGAAGCGTCTCAAACGGAGTTCCCCCATCGTACAACCCCCAAAAAATCGTTATTTTTCGTCTATCTCGCTTCGTTCTCGAGATATGGAGCTTTTTACATTTTGGTCATCCAGGATTTCTGGAATGTTTTGATGGGATCGTATGAAGCGTCTCAAACGGAGTTCCCCCATCGTACAACCCCCAAAAAATCGTTATTTTTCGTCTATCTCGCTTCGTTCTCGAGATATGGAGCTTTTTACATTTTGGTCATCCAGGATTTCTGGAATGTTTGGATGGGATCGTATGAAGCGTCTCAAACGGAGTTCCCCCATCGTACAACCCCCAAAAAATCGTTATTTTTCGTCTATCTCGCTTCGTTCTCGAGATATGGAGCTTTTTACATTTTGGTCATCCAGGATTTCTGGAATGTTTTGATGGGATCGTATGAAGCATCCTAAATGGAGTTCCCCCATCGTACAACCCCCAAAAAATCGTTATTTTTCGTCTATCTCGCTTCGTTCTCGAGATATGGAGCTTTTTACATTTTGGTCATCCAGGATTTCTGGAATGTTTGGATGGGATCGTATGAAGCGTCTCAAACGGAGTTCCCCCATCGTACAACCCCCAAAAAATCGTTATTTTTCGTCTATCTCGCTTCGTTCTCGAGATATGGAGCTTTTTACATTTTGGTCATCCAGGATTTCTGGAATGTTTGGATGGGATCGTATGAAGCGTCTCAAACGGAGTTCCCCCATCGTACAACCCCCAAAAAATCGTTATTTTTCGTCTATCTCGCTTCGTTCTCGAGATATGGAGCTTTTTACATTTTGGTCATCCAGGATTTCTAAATGGAGTTCCCCCATCGTACAACCCCCAAAAAATCGTTATTTTTCGTCTATCTCGCTTCGTTCTCGAGATATGGAGCTTTTTACATTTTGGTCATCCAGGATTTCTGGAATGTTTTGATGGGATCGTATGAAGCATCCTAAATGGAGTTCCCCCATCGTACAACCCCCAAAAAATCGTTATTTTTCGTCTATCTCGCTTCGTTCTCGAGATATGGAGCTTTTTACATTTTGGTCATCCAGGATTTCTGGAATGTTTGGATGGGATCGTATGAAGCGTCTCAAACGGAGTTCCCCCATCGTACAACCCCCAAAAAATCGTTATTTTTCGTCTATCTCGCTTCGTTCTCGAGATATGGAGCTTTTTACATTTTGGTCATCCAGGATTTCTGGAATGTTTTGATGGGATCGTATGAAGCATCCTAAATGGAGTTCCCCCATCGTACAACCCCCAAAAAATCGTTATTTTTCGTCTATCTCGCTTCGTTCTCGAGATATGGAGCTTTTTACATTTTGGTCATCCAGGATTTCTGGAATGTTTTGATGGGATCGTATGAAGCATCCTAAATGGAGTTCCCCCATCGTACAACCCCCAAAAAATCGTTATTTTTCGTCTATCTCGCTTCGTTCTCGAGATATAGAGCTTTTTACATTTTGGTCATCCAGGATTTCTGGAATGTTTTGATGGGATCGTATGAAGCATCCTAAATGGAGTTCCCCCATCGTACAACCCCCAAAAAATCGTTATTTTTCGTCTATCTCGCTTCGTTCTCGAGATATGGAGCTTTTTACATTTTGGTCATCCAGGATTTCTGGAATGTTTTGATGGGATCGTATGAAGCATCCTAAATGGAGTTCCCCCATCGTACAACCCCCAAAAAATCGTTATTTTTCGTCTATCTCGCTTCGTTCTCGAGATATGGAGCTTTTTACATTTTGGTCATCCAGGATTTCTGGAATGTTTTGATGGGATCGTATGAAGCATCCTAAATGGAGTTCCCCCATCGTACAACCCCCAAAAAATCGTTATTTTTCGTCTATCTCGCTTCGTTCTCGAGATATGGAGCTTTTTACATTTTGGTCATCCAGGATTTCTGGAATGTTTTGATGGGATCGTATGAAGCATCCTAAATGGAGTTCCCCCATCGTACAACCCCCAAAAAATCGTTATTTTTCGTCTATCTCGCTTCGTTCTCGAGATATGGAGCTTTTTACATTTTGGTCATCCAGGATTTCTGGAATGTTTTGATGGGATCGTATGAAGCATCCTAAATGGAGTTCCCCCATCGTACAACCCCCAAAAAATCGTTATTTTTCGTCTATCTCGCTTCGTTCTCGAGATATGGAGCTTTTTACATTTTGGTCATCCAGGATTTCTGGAATGTTTGGATGGGATCGTATGAAGCGTCTCAAACGGAGTTCCCCCATCGTACAACCCCCAAAAAATCGTTATTTTTCGTCTATCTCGCTTCGTTCTCGAGATATGGAGCTTTTTACATTTTGGTCATCCAGGATTTCTGGAATGTTTTGATGGGATCGTATGAAGCATCCTAAATGGAGTTCCCCCATCGTACAACCCCCAAAAAATCGTTATTTTTCGTCTATCTCGCTTCGTTCTCGAGATATGGAGCTTTTTACATTTTGGTCATCCAGGATTTCTGGAATGTTTGGATGGGATCGTATGAAGCGTCTCAAACGGAGTTCCCCCATCGTACAACCCCCAAAAAATCGTTATTTTTCGTCTATCTCGCTTCGTTCTCGAGATATGGAGCTTTTTACATTTTGGTCATCCAGGATTTCTGGAATGTTTTGATGGGATCGTATGAAGCATCCTAAATGGAGTTCCCCCATCGTACAACCCCCAAAAAATCGTTATTTTTCGTCTATCTCGCTTCGTTCTCGAGATATGGAGCTTTTTACATTTTGGTCATCCAGGATTTCTGGAATGTTTGGATGGGATCGTATGAAGCGTCTCAAACGGAGTTCCCCCATCGTACAACCCCCAAAAAATCGTTATTTTTCTACTATCTCGCTTCGTTCTCGAGATATGGAGCTTTTTACATTTTGGTCATCCAGGATTTCTGGAATGTTTGGATGGGATCGTATGAAGCGTCTCAAACGGAGTTCCCCCATCGTACAAACCCCAAAAAATCGTTATTTTTCGTCTATCTCGCTTCGTTCTCGAGATATGGAGCTTTTTACATTTTGGTCATCCAGGATTTCTGGAATGTTTTGATGGGATCGTATGAAGCATCCTAAATGGAGTTCCCCCATCGTACAACCCCCAAAAAATCGTTATTTTTCGTCTATCTCGCTTCGTTCTCGAGATATGGAGCTTTTTACATTTTGGTCATCCAGGATTTCTGGAATGTTTTGATGGGATCGTATGAAGCATCCTAAATGGAGTTCCCCCATCGTACAACCCCCAAAAAATCGTTATTTTTCGTCTATCTCGCTTCGTTCTCGAGATATGGAGCTTTTTACATTTTGGTCATCCAGGATTTCTGGAATGTTTTGATGGGATCGTATGAAGCATCCTAAATGGAGTTCCCCCATCGTACAACCCCCAAAAAATCGTTATTTTTCGTCTATCTCGCTTCGTTCTCGAGATATGGAGCTTTTTACATTTTGGTCATCCAGGATTTCTGGAATGTTTTGATGGGATCGTATGAAGCATCCTAAATGGAGTTCCCCCATCGTACAACCCCCAAAAAATCGTTATTTTTCGTCTATCTCGCTTCGTTCTCGAGATATGGAGCTTTTTACATTTTGGTCATCCAGGATTTCTGGAATGTTTTGATGGGATCGTATGAAGCATCCTAAATGGAGTTCCCCCATCGTACAACCCCCAAAAAATCGTTATTTTTCGTCTATCTCGCTTCGTTCTCGAGATATGGAGCTTTTTACATTTTGGTCATCCAGGATTTCTGGAATGTTTTGATGGGATCGTATGAAGCGTCTCAAACGCAGTTCCCCCATCGTACAACCCCCAAAAAATCGTTATTTTTCGTCTATCTCGCTTCGTTCTCGAGATATGGAGCTTTTTACATTTTGGTCATCCAGGATTTCTGGAATGTTTTGATGGGATCGTATGAAGCATCCTAAATGGAGTTCCCCCATCGTACAACCCCCAAAAAATCGTTATTTTTCGTCTATCTCGCTTCGTTCTCGAGATATGGAGCTTTTTACATTTTGGTCATCCAGGATTTCTGGAATGTTTGGATGGGATCGTATGAAGCGTCTCAAACGGAGTTCCCCCATCGTACAACCCCCAAAAAATCGTTATTTTTCGTCTATCTCGCTTCGTTCTCGAGATATGGAGCTTTTTACATTTTGGTCATCCAGGATTTCTGGAATGTTTTGATGGGATCGTATGAAGCATCCTAAATGGAGTTCCCCCATCGTACAACCCCCAAAAAATCGTTATTTTTCGTCTATCTCGCTTCGTTCTCGAGATATGGAGCTTTTTACATTTTGGTCATCCAGGATTTCTGGAATGTTTTGATGGGATCGTATGAAGCATCCTAAATGGAGTTCCCCCATCGTACAACCCCCAAAAAATCGTTATTTTTCGTCTATCTCGCTTCGTTCTCGAGATATGGAGCTTTTTACATTTTGGTCATCCAGGATTTCTGGAATGTTTTGATGGGATCGTATGAAGCATCCTAAATGGAGTTCCCCCATCGTACAACCCCCAAAAAATCGTTATTTTTCGTCTATCTCGCTTCGTTCTCGAGATATGGAGCTTTTTACATTTTGGTCATCCAGGATTTCTGGAATGTTTGGATGGGATCGTATGAAGCGTCTCAAACGGAGTTCCCCCATCGTACAACCCCCAAAAAATCGTTATTTTTCGTCTATCTCGCTTCGTTCTCGAGATATGGAGCTTTTTACATTTTGGTCATCCAGGATTTCTGGAATGTTTGGATGGGATCGTATGAAGCGTCTCAAACGGAGTTCCCCCATCGTACAACCCCCAAAAAATCGTTATTTTTCGTCTATCTCGCTTCGTTCTCGAGATATGGAGCTTTTTACATTTTGGTCATCCAGGATTTCTGGAATGTTTTGATGGGATCGTATGAAGCATCCTAAATGGAGTTCCCCCATCGTACAACCCCCAAAAAATCGTTATTTTTCGTCTATCTCGCTTCGTTCTCGAGATATGGAGCTTTTTACATTTTGGTCATCCAGGATTTCTGGAATGTTTGGATGGGATCGTATGAAGCATCCTAAATGGAGTTCCCCCATCGTACAACCCCCAAAAAATCGTTATTTTTCGTCTATCTCGCTTCGTTCTCGAGATATGGAGCTTTTTACATTTTGGTCATCCAGGATTTCTGGAATGTTTTGATGGGATCGTATGAAGCATCCTAAATGGAGTTCCCCCATCGTACAACCCCCAAAAAATCGTTATTTTTCGTCTATCTCGCTTCGTTCTCGAGATATGGAGCTTTTTACATTTTGGTCATCCAGGATTTCTGGAATGTTTTGATGGGATCGTATGAAGCATCCTAAATGGAGTTCCCCCATCGTACAACCCCCAAAAAATCGTTATTTTTCGTCTATCTCGCTTCGTTCTCGAGATATGGAGCTTTTTACATTTTGGTCATCCAGGATTTCTGGAATGTTTTGATGGGATCGTATGAAGCATCCTAAATGGAGTTCCCCCATCGTACAACCCCCAAAAAATCGTTATTTTTCGTCTATCTCGCTTCGTTCTCGAGATATGGAGCTTTTTACATTTTGGTCATCCAGGATTTCTGGAATGTTTTGATGGGATCGTATGAAGCATCCTAAATGGAGTTCCCCCATCGTACAACCCCCAAAAAATCGTTATTTTTCGTCTATCTCGCTTCGTTCTCGAGATATGGAGCTTTTTACATTTTGGTCATCCAGGATTTCTGGAATGTTTTGATGGGATCGTATGAAGCATCCTAAATGGAGTTCCCCCATCGTACAACCCCCAAAAAATCGTTATTTTTCGTCTATCTCGCTTCGTTCTCGAGATATGGAGCTTTTTACATTTTGGTCATCCAGGATTTCTGGAATGTTTTGATGGGATCGTATGAAGCATCCTAAATGGAGTTCCCCCATCGTACAACCCCCAAAAAATCGTTATTTTTCGTCTATCTCGCTTCGTTCTCGAGATATGGAGCTTTTTACATTTTGGTCATCCAGGATTTCTGGAATGTTTGGATGGGATCGTATGAAGCATCCTAAATGGAGTTCCCCCATCGTACAACCCCCAAAAAATCGTTATTTTTCGTCTATCTCGCTTCGTTCTCGAGATATGGAGCTTTTTACATTTTGGTCATCCAGGATTTCTGGAATGTTTTGATGGGATCGTATGAAGCATCCTAAATGGAGTTCCCCCATCGTACAACCCCCAAAAAATCGTTATTTTTCGTCTATCTCGCTTCGTTCTCGAGATATGGAGCTTTTTACATTTTGGTCATCCAGGATTTCTGGAATGTTTGGATGGGATCGTATGAAGCATCCTAAATGGAGTTCCCCCAACGTACAACCCCCAAAAAATCGTTATTTTTCGTCTATCTCGCTTCGTTCTCGAGATATGGAGCTTTTTACATTTTGGTCATCCAGGATTTCTGGAATGTTTTGATGGGATCATATGAAGCATCCTAAATGGAGTTCCCCCATCGTACAACCCCCAAAAAATCGTTATTTTTCGTCTATCTCGCTTCGTTCTCGAGATATGGAGCTTTTTACATTTTGGTCATCCAGGATTTCTGGAATGTTTTGATGGGATCGTATGAAGCATCCTAAATGGAGTTCCCCCATCGTACAACCCCCAAAAAATCGTTATTTTTCGTCTATCTCGCTTCGTTCTCGAGATATGGAGCTTTTTACATTTTGGTCATCCAGGATTTCTGGAATGTTTTGATGGGATCGTATGAAGCATCCTAAATGGAGTTCCCCCATCGTACAACCCCCAAAAAATCGTTATTTTTCGTCTATCTCGCTTCGTTCTCGAGATATGGAGCTTTTTACATTTTGGTCATCCAGGATTTCTGGAATGTTTTGATGGGATCGTATGAAGCATCCTAAATGGAGTTCCCCCATCGTACAACCCCCAAAAAATCGTTATTTTTCGTCTATCTCGCTTCGTTCTCGAGATATGGAGCTTTTTACATTTTGGTCATCCAGGATTTCTGGAATGTTTGGATGGGATCGTATGAAGCGTCTCAAACGGAGTTCCCCCATCGTACAACCCCCAAAAAATCGTTATTTTTCGTCTATCTCGCTTCGTTCTCGAGATATGGAGCTTTTTACATTTTGGTCATCCAGGATTTCTGGAATGTTTTGATGGGATCGTATGAAGCATCCTAAATGGAGTTCCCCCATCGTACAACCCCCAAAAAATCGTTATTTTTCGTCTATCTCGCTTCGTTCTCGAGATATGGAGCTTTTTACATTTTGGTCATCCAGGATTTCTGGAATGTTTGGATGGGATCGTATGAAGCGTCTCAAACGGAGTTCCCCCATCGTACAACCCCCAAAAAATCGTTATTTTTCGTCTATCTCGCTTCGTTCTCGAGATATGGAGCTTTTTACATTTTGGTCATCCAGGATTTCTGGAATGTTTTGATGGGATCGTATGAAGCATCCTAAATGGAGTTCCCCCATCGTACAACCCCCAAAAAATCGTTATTTTTCGTCTATCTCGCTTCGTTCTCGAGATATGGAGCTTTTTACATTTTGGTCATCCAGGATTTCTGGAATGTTTGGATGGGATCGTATGAAGCATCCTAAATGGAGTTCCCCCATCGTACAACCCCCAAAAAATCGTTATTTTTCGTCTATCTCGCTTCGTTCTCGAGATATGGAGCTTTTTACATTTTGGTCATCCAGGATTTCTGGAATGTTTTGATGGGATCGTATGAAGCGTCTCAAACGGAGTTCCCCCATCGTACAACCCCCAAAAAATCGTTATTTTTCGTCTATCTCGCTTCGTTCTCGAGATATGGAGCTTTTTACATTTTGGTCATCCAGGATTTCTGGAATGTTTTGATGGGATCGTATGAAGCATCCTAAATGGAGTTCCCCCATCGTACAACCCCCAAAAAATCGTTATTTTTCGTCTATCTCGCTTCGTTCTCGAGATATGGAGCTTTTTACATTTTGGTCATCCAGGATTTCTGGAATGTTTTGATGGGATCGTATGAAGCATCCTAAATGGAGTTCCCCCATCGTACAACCCCCAAAAAATCGTTATTTTTCGTCTATCTCGCTTCGTTCTCGAGATATGGAGCTTTTTACATTTTGGTCATCCAGGATTTCTGGAATGTTTGGATGGGATCGTATGAAGCGTCTCAAACGGAGTTCCCCCATCGTACAACCCCCAAAAAATCGTTATTTTTCGTCTATCTCGCTTCGTTCTCGAGATATGGAGCTTTTTACATTTTGGTCATCCAGGATTTCTGGAATGTTTTGATGGGATCGTATGAAGCATCCTAAATGGAGTTCCCCCATCGTACAACCCCCAAAAAATCGTTATTTTTCGTCTATCTCGCTTCGTTCTCGAGATATGGAGCTTTTTACATTTTGGTCATCCAGGATTTCTGGAATGTTTGGATGGGATCGTATGAAGCGTCTCAAACGGAGTTCCCCCATCGTACAACCCCCAAAAAATCGTTATTTTTCGTCTATCTCGCTTCGTTCTCGAGATATGGAGCTTTTTACATTTTGGTCATCCAGGATTTCTGGAATGTTTTGATGGGATCGTATGAAGCATCCTAAATGGAGTTCCCCCATCGTACAACCCCCAAAAAATCGTTATTTTTCGTCTATCTCGCTTCGTTCTCGAGATATGGAGCTTTTTACATTTTGGTCATCCAGGATTTCTGGAATGTTTGGATGGGATCGTATGAAGCGTCTCAAACGGAGTTCCCCCATCGTACAACCCCCAAAAAATCGTTATTTTTCGTCTATCTCGCTTCGTTCTCGAGATATGGAGCTTTTTACATTTTGGTCATCCAGGATTTCTGGAATGTTTTGATGGGATCGTATGAAGCATCCTAAATGGAGTTCCCCCATCGTACAACCCCCAAAAAATCGTTATTTTTCGTCTATCTCGCTTCGTTCTCGAGATATGGAGCTTTTTACATTTTGGTCATCCAGGATTTCTGGAATGTTTTGATGGGATCGTATGAAGCATCCTAAATGGAGTTCCCCCATCGTACAACCCCCAAAAAATCGTTATTTTTCGTCTATCTCGCTTCGTTCTCGAGATATGGAGCTTTTTACATTTTGGTCATCCAGGATTTCTGGAATGTTTTGATGGGATCGTATGAAGCATCCTAAATGGAGTTCCCCCATCGTACAACCCCCAAAAAATCGTTATTTTTCGTCTATCTCGCTTCGTTCTCGAGATATGGAGCTTTTTACATTTTGGTCATCCAGGATTTCTGGAATGTTTTGATGGGATCGTATGAAGCATCCTAAATGGAGTTCCCCCATCGTACAACCCCCAAAAAATCGTTATTTTTCGTCTATCTCGCTTCGTTCTCGAGATATGGAGCTTTTTACATTTTGGTCATCCAGGATTTCTGGAATGTTTGGATGGGATCGTATGAAGCGTCTCAACGGAGTTCCCCCATCGTACAACCCCCAAAAAATCGTTATTTTTCGTCTATCTCGCTTCGTTCTCGAGATATGGAGCTTTTTACATTTTGGTCATCCAGGATTTCTGGAATGTTTTGATGGGATCGTATGAAGCATCCTAAATGGAGTTCCCCCATCGTACAACCCCCAAAAAATCGTTATTTTTCGTCTATCTCGCTTCGTTCTCGAGATATGGAGCTTTTTACATTTTGGTCATCCAGGATTTCTGGAATGTTTTGATGGGATCGTATGAAGCGTCTCAAACGGAGTTCCCCCATCGTACAACCCCCAAAAAATCGTTATTTTTCGTCTATCTCGCTTCGTTCTCGAGATATGGAGCTTTTTACATTTTGGTCATCCAGGATTTCTGAATGTTTTGATGGGATCGTATGAAGCATCCTAAATGGAGTTCCCCCATCGTACAACCCCCCAAAAAATCGTTATTTTTCGTCTATCTCGCTTCGTTCTCGAGATATGGAGCTTTTTACATTTTGGTCATCCAGGATTTCTGGAATGTTTTGATGGGATCGTATGAAGCATCCTAAATGGAGTTCCCCCATCGTACAACCCCCAAAAAAATCGTTATTTTTCGTCTATCTCGCTTCGTTCTCGAGATATGGAGCTTTTTACATTTTGGTCATCCAGGATTTCTGGAATGTTTTGATGGGATCGTATGAAGCATCCTAAATGGAGTTCCCCCCATCGTACAACCCCCAAAAAATCGTTATTTTTCGTCTATCTCGCTTCGTTCTCGAGATATGGAGCTTTTTACATTTTGGTCATCCAGGATTTCTGGAATGTTTTGATGGGATCGTATGAAGCATCCTAAATGGAGTTCCCCCATCGTACAACCCCCAAAAAATCGTTATTTTTCGTCTATCTCGCTTCGTTCTCGAGATATGGAGCTTTTTACATTTTGGTCATCCAGGATTTCTGGAATGTTTGGATGGGATCGTATGAAGCGTCTCAAACGGAGTTCCCCCATCGTACAACCCCCAAAAAATCGTTATTTTTCGTCTATCTCGCTTCGTTCTCGAGATATGGAGCTTTTTACATTTTGGTCATCCAGGATTTCTGGAATGTTTTGATGGGATCGTATGAAGCATCCTAAATGGAGTTCCCCCCATCGTACAACCCCAAAAAATCGTTATTTTTCGTCTATCTCGCTTCGTTCTCGAGATATGGAGCTTTTTACATTTTGGTCATCCAGGATTTCTTGAATGTTTTGATGGGATCGTATGAAGCATCCTAAATGGAGTTCCCCCATCGTACAACCCCCAAAAAATCGTTATTTTTCGTCTATCTCGCTTCGTTCTCGAGATATGGAGCTTTTTACATTTTGGTCATCCAGGATTTCTGGAATGTTTTGATGGGATCATATGAAGCATCCTAAATGGAGTTCCCCCATCGTACAACCCCCAAAAAATCGTTATTTTTCGTCTATCTCGCTTCGTTCTCGAGATATGGAGCTTTTTACATTTTGGTCATCCAGGATTTCTGGAATGTTTTGATGGGATCGTATGAAGCATCCTAAATGGAGTTCCCCCATCGTACAACCCCCAAAAAATCGTTATTTTTCGTCTATCTCGCTTCCTTCTGGAGGTATGGAGCTTTTTACATTTTGGTCATCCAGGATTTCTGGAATGTTTTGATGGGATCGTATGAAGCATCCTAAATGGAGTTCCCCCATCGTACAACCCCCAAAAAATCGTTATTTTTCGTCTATCTCGCTTCGTTCTCGAGATATGGAGCTTTTTACATTTTGGTCATCCAGGATTTCTGGAATGTTTTGATGGGATCATATGAAGCATCCTAAATGGAGTTCCCCCATCGTACAACCCCCAAAAAATCGTTATTTTTCGTCTATCTCGCTTCGTTCTCGAGATATGGAGCTTTTTACATTTTGGTCATCCAGGATTTCTGGAATGTTTGGATGGGATCGTATGAAGCGTCTCAAACGGAGTTCCCCCATCGTACAACCCCCAAAAAATCGTTATTTTTCGTCTATCTCGCTTCGTTCTCGAGATATGGAGCTTTTTACATTTTGGTCATCCAGGATTTCTGGAATGTTTTGATGGGATCGTATGAAGCGTCTCAAACGGAGTTCCCCCATCGTACAACCCCCAAAAAATCGTTATTTTTCGTCTATCTCGCTTCGTTCTCGAGATATGGAGCTTTTTACATTTTGGTCATCCAGGATTTCTGGAATGTTTGGATGGGATCGTATGAAGCGTCTCAAACGGAGTTCCCCCATCGTACAACCCCCAAAAAATCGTTATTTTTCGTCTATCTCGCTTCGTTCTCGAGATATGGAGCTTTTTACATTTTGGTCATCCAGGATTTCTGGAATGTTTTGATGGGATCGTATGAAGCATCCTAAATGGAGTTCCCCCATCGTACAACCCCCAAAAAATCGTTATTTTTCGTCTATCTCGCTTCGTTCTCGAGATATGGAGCTTTTTACATTTTGGTCATCCAGGATTTCTGGAATGTTTTGATGGGATCGTATGAAGCATCCTAAATGGAGTTCCCCCATCGTACAACCCCCAAAAAATCGTTATTTTTCGTCTATCTCGCTTCGTTCTCGAGATATGGAGCTTTTTACATTTTGGTCATCCAGGATTTCTGGAATGTTTTGATGGGATCGTATGAAGCATCCTAAATGGAGTTCCCCCATCGTACAACCCCCAAAAAATCGTTATTTTTCGTCTATCTCGCTTCGTTCTCGAGATATGGAGCTTTTTACATTTTGGTCATCCAGGATTTCTGGAATGTTTTGATGGGATCGTATGAAGCATCCTAAATGGAGTTCCCCCATCGTACAACCCCCAAAAAATCGTTATTTTTCGTCTATCTCGCTTCGTTCTCGAGATATGGAGCTTTTTACATTTTGGTCATCCAGGATTTCTGGAATGTTTTGATGGGATCGTATGAAGCATCCTAAATGGAGTTCCCCCATCGTACAACCCCCAAAAAATCGTTATTTTTCGTCTATCTCGCTTCGTTCTCGAGATATGGAGCTTTTTACATTTTGGTCATCCAGGATTTCTGGAATGTTTTGATGGGATCGTATGAAGCATCCTAAATGGAGTTCCCCCATCGTACAACCCCCAAAAAATCGTTATTTTTCGTCTATCTCGCTTCGTTCTCGAGATATGGAGCTTTTTACATTTTGGTCATCCAGGATTTCTGGAATGTTTGGATGGGATCGTATGAAGCGTCTCAAACGGAGTTCCCCCATCGTACAACCCCCAAAAAATCGTTATTTTTCGTCTATCTCGCTTCGTTCTCGAGATATGGAGCTTTTTACATTTTGGTCATCCAGGATTTCTGGAATGTTTTGATGGGATCGTATGAAGCATCCTAAATGGAGTTCCCCCATCGTACAACCCCCAAAAAATCGTTATTTTTCGTCTATCTCGCTTCGTTCTCGAGATATGGAGCTTTTTACATTTTGGTCATCCAGGATTTCTGGAATGTTTGGATGGGATCGAATGAAGCGTCTCAAACGGAGTTCCCCCATCGTACAACCCCCAAAAAATCGTTATTTTTCGTCTATCTCGCTTCGTTCTCGAGATATGGAGCTTTTTACATTTTGGTCATCCAGGATTTCTGGAATGTTTTGATGGGATCGTATGAAGCATCCTAAATGGAGTTCCCCCATCGTACAACCCCCAAAAAATCGTTATTTTTCGTCTATCTCGCTTCGTTCTCGAGATATGGAGCTTTTTACATTTTGGTCATCCAGGATTTCTGGAATGTTTGGATGGGATCGTATGAAGCGTCTCAAACGGAGTTCCCCCATCGTACAACCCCCAAAAAATCGTTATTTTTCGTCTATCTCGCTTCGTTCTCGAGATATGGAGCTTTTTACATTTTGGTCATCCAGGATTTCTGGAATGTTTTGATGGGATCGTATGAAGCATCCTAAATGGAGTTCCCCCATCGTACAACCCCCAAAAAATCGTTATTTTTCGTCTATCTCGCTTCGTTCTCGAGATATGGAGCTTTTTACATTTTGGTCATCCAGGATTTCTGGAATGTTTTGATGGGATCGTATGAAGCGTCTCAAATGGAGTTCCCCCATCGTACAACCCCCAAAAAATCGTTATTTTTCGTCTATCTCGCTTCGTTCTCGAGATATGGAGCTTTTTACATTTTGGTCATCCAGGATTTCTGGAATGTTTTGATGGGATCGTATGAAGCATCCTAAATGGAGTTCCCCCATCGTACAACCCCCAAAAAATCGTTATTTTTCGTCTATCTCGCTTCGTTCTCGAGATATGGAGCTTTTTACATTTTGGTCATCCAGGATTTCTGGAATGTTTGGATGGGATCGTATGAAGCGTCTCAAACGGAGTTCCCCCATCGTACAACCCCCAAAAAATCGTTATTTTTCGTCTATCTCGCTTCGTTCTCGAGATATGGAGCTTTTTACATTTTGGTCATCCAGGATTTCTGGAATGTTTTGATGGGATCGTATGAAGCATCCTAAATGGAGTTCCCCCATCGTACAACCCCCAAAAAATCGTTATTTTTCGTCTATCTCGCTTCGTTCTCGAGATATGGAGCTTTTTACATTTTGGTCATCCAGGATTTCTGGAATGTTTTGATGGGATCGTATGAAGCATCCTAAATGGAGTTCCCCCATCGTACAACCCCCAAAAAATCGTTATTTTTCGTCTATCTCGCTTCGTTCTCGAGATATGGAGCTTTTTACATTTTGGTCATCCAGGATTTCTGGAATGTTTGGATGGGATCGTATGAAGCGTCTCAAACGGAGTTCCCCCATCGTACAACCCCCAAAAAATCGTTATTTTTCGTCTATCTCGCTTCGTTCTCGAGATATGGAGCTTTTTACATTTTGGTCATCCAGGATTTCTGGAATGTTTTGATGGGATCGTATGAAGCATCCTAAATGGAGTTCCCCCATCGTACAACCCCCAAAAAATCGTTATTTTTCGTCTATCTCGCTTCGTTCTCGAGATATGGAGCTTTTTACATTTTGGTCATCCAGGATTTCTGGAATGTTTGGATGGGATCGTATGAAGCGTCTCAAACGGAGTTCCCCCATCGTACAACCCCCAAAAAATCGTTATTTTTCGTCTATCTCGCTTCGTTCTCGAGATATGGAGCTTTTTACATTTTGGTCATCCAGGATTTCTGGAATGTTTTGATGGGATCGTATGAAGCATCCTAAATGGAGTTCCCCCATCGTACAACCCCCAAAAAATCGTTATTTTTCGTCTATCTCGCTTC
This sequence comes from Melanostoma mellinum, assembly GCA_914767635.1. NCBI lineage: Eukaryota > Metazoa > Arthropoda > Insecta > Diptera > Syrphidae > Melanostoma > Melanostoma mellinum. The sequence continues at coordinate 197,144,490 of OU612059.1, forward strand.
GTTCTCGAGATATGGAGCTTTTTACATTTTGGTCATCCAGGATTTCTGGAATGTTTTGATGGGATCGTATTAAGTGTCTCAAACGGAGTTCCCCCATCGTACAACCCCCAAAAAATCGTTATTTTTCGTCTATCTCGCTTTGTTCTCGAGATATGGAGCTTTTTACATTTTGGTCATCCAGGATTTCTGGAATGTTTTGATGGGATCGTATGAAGCATCCTAAATGGAGTTCCCCCATCGTACAACCCCCAAAAAATCGTTATTTTTCGTCTATCTCGCTTCGTTCTCGAGATATGGAGCTTTTTACATTTTGGTCATCCAGGATTTCTGGAATGTTTTGATGGGATCGTATGAAGCATCCTAAATGGAGTTCCCCCATCGTACAACCCCCAAAAAATCGTTATTTTTCGTCTATCTCGCTTCGTTCTCGAGATATGGAGCTTTTTACATTTTGGTCATCCAGGATTTCTGGAATGTTTTGATGGGATCGTATGAAGCATCCTAAATGGAGTTCCCCCATCGTACAACCCCCAAAAAATCGTTATTTTTCGTCTATCTCGCTTCGTTCTCGAGATATGGAGCTTTTTACATTTTGGTCATCCAGGATTTCTGGAATGTTTTGATGGGATCGTATGAAGCATCCTAAATGGAGTTCCCCCATCGTACAACCCCCAAAAAATCGTTATTTTTCGTCTATCTCGCTTCGTTCTCGAGATATGGAGCTTTTTACATTTTGGTCATCCAGGATTTCTGGAATGTTTTGATGGGATCGTATGAAGCATCCTAAATGGAGTTCCCCCATCGTACAACCCCCAAAAAATCGTTATTTTTCGTCTATCTCGCTTCGTTCTCGAGATATGGAGCTTTTTACATTTTGGTCATCCAGGATTTCTGGAATGTTTTGATGGGATCGTATGAAGCATCCTAAATGGAGTTCCCCCATCGTACAACCCCCAAAAAATCGTTATTTTTCGTCTATCTCGCTTCGTTCTCGAGATATGGAGCTTTTTACATTTTGGTCATCCAGGATTTCTGGAATGTTTTGATGGGATCGTATGAAGCATTCTAAATGGTGGTCCCCCATCGTACAACCCCCAAAAAATCGTTATTTTTCGTCTATCTCGCTTCGTTCTCGAGATATGGAGCTTTTTACATTTTGGTCATCCAGGATTTCTGGAATGTTTTGATGGGATCGTATGAAGCATCCTAAATGGAGTTCCCCCATCGTACAAACCCCAAAAAATCGTTATTTTTCGTCTATCTCGCTTCGTTCTCGAGATATGGAGCTTTTTACATTTTGGTCATCCAGGATTTCTGGAATTTTTGGATGGGATCGTATGAAGCGTCTCAAACGGAGTTCCCCCATCGTACAACCCCCAAAAAATCGTTATTTTTCGTCTATCTCGCTTCGTTCTCGAGATATGGAGCTTTTTACATTTTGGTCATCCAGGATTTCTGGAATGTTTTGATGGGATCGTATGAAGCATCCTAAATGGAGTTCCCCCATCGTACAACCCCCAAAAAATCGTTATTTTTCGTCTATCTCGCTTCGTTCTCGAGATATGGAGCTTTTTACATTTTGGTCATCCAGGATTTCTGGAATGTTTGGATGGGATCGTATGAAGCGTCTCAAACGGAGTTCCCCCATCGTACAACCCCCAAAAAATCGTTATTTTTCGTCTATCTCGCTTCGTTCTCGAGATATGGAGCTTTTTACATTTTGGTCATCCAGGATTTCTGGAATGTTTGGATGGGATCGTATGAAGCGTCTCAAACGGAGTTCCCCCATCGTACAACCCCCAAAAAATCGTTATTTTTCGTCTATCTCGCTTCGTTCTCGAGATATGGAGCTTTTTACATTTTGGTCATCCAGGATTTCTGGAATGTTTTGATGGGATCGTATGAAGCATCCTAAATGGAGTTCCCCCATCGTACAACCCCCAAAAAATCGTTATTTTTCGTCTATCTCGCTTCGTTCTCGAGATATGGAGCTTTTTACATTTTGGTCATCCAGGATTTCTGGAATGTTTTGATGGGATCATATGAAGCATCCTAAATGGAGTTCCCCCATCGTACAACCCCCAAAAAATCGTTATTTTTCGTCTATCTCGCTTCGTTCTCGAGATATGGAGCTTTTTACATTTTGGTCATCCAGGATTTCTGGAATGTTTGGATGGGATCGTATGAAGCGTCTCAAACGGAGTTCCCCCATCGTACAACCCCCAAAAAATCGTTATTTTTCGTCTATCTCGCTTCGTTCTCGAGATATGGAGCTTTTTACATTTTGGTCATCCAGGATTTCTGGAATGTTTTGATGGGATCGTATGAAGCATCCTAAATGGAGTTCCCCCATCGTACAACCCCCAAAAAATCGTTATTTTTCGTCTATCTCGCTTCGTTCTCGAGATATGGAGCTTTTTACATTTTGGTCATCCAGGATTTCTGGAATGTTTTGATGGGATCGTATGAAGCATCCTAAATGGAGTTCCCCCATCGTACAACCCCCAAAAAATCGTTAATTAAATTATCTCGCTTCGTTCTCGAGATATGGAGCTTTTTACATTTTGGTCATCCAGGATTTCTGGAATGTTTGGATGGGATCGTATGAAGCATCCTAAATGGAGTTCCCCCATCGTACAACCCCCAAAAAATCGTTAATTAAATTATCTCGCTTCGTTCTCGAGATATGGAGCTTATTACATTTTGGTCATCCAGGATTTCTGGAATGTTTTGATGGGATCGTATGAAGCATCCTAAATGGAGTTCCCCCATCGTACAACCCCCAAAAAATCGTTATTTTTCGTCTATCTCGCTTCGTTCTCGAGATATGGAGCTTTTTACATTTTGGTCATCCAGGATTTCTGGAATGTTTTGATGGGATCGTATGAAGCATCCTAAATGGAGTTCCCCCATCGTACAACCCCCAAAAAATCGTTATTTTTCGTCTATCTCGCTTCGTTCTCGAGATATGGAGCTTTTTACATTTTGGTCATCCAGGATTTCTGGAATGTTTTGATGGGATCGTATGAAGCATCCTAAATGGAGTTCCCCCATCGTACAACCCCCAAAAAATCGTTATTTTTCGTCTATCTCGCTTCGTTCTCGAGATATGGAGCTTTTTACATTTTGGTCATCCAGGATTTCTGGAATGTTTTGATGGGATCGTATGAAGCATCCTAAATGGAGTTCCCCCATCGTACAACCCCCAAAAAATCGTTATTTTTCGTCTATCTCGCTTCGTTCTCGAGATATGGAGCTTTTTACATTTTGGTCATCCAGGATTTCTGGAATGTTTTGATGGGATCGTATGAAGCATCCTAAATGGAGTTCCCCCATCGTACAACCCCCAAAAAATCGTTATTTTTCGTCTATCTCGCTTCGTTCTCGAGATATGGAGCTTTTTACATTTTGGTCATCCAGGATTTCTGGAATGTTTTGATGGGATCGTATGAAGCATCCTAAATGGAGTTCCCCCATCGTACAACCCCCAAAAAATCGTTATTTTTCGTCTATCTCGCTTCGTTCTCGAGATATGGAGCTTTTTACATTTTGGTCATCCAGGATTTCTGGAATGTTTGGATGGGATCGTATGAAGCGTCTCAAACGGAGTTCCCCCATCGTACAACCCCCAAAAAATCGTTATTTTTCGTCTATCTCGCTTCGTTCTCGAGATATGGAGCTTTTTACATTTTGGTCATCCAGGATTTCTGGAATGTTTTGATGGGATCGTATGAAGCATCCTAAATGGAGTTCCCCCATCGTACAACCCCTAAAAAATCGTTATTTTTCGTCTATCTCGCTTCGTTCTCGAGATATGGAGCTTTTTACATTTTGGTCATCCAGGATTTCTGGAATGTTTTGATGGGATCGTATGAAGCATCCTAAATGGAGTTCCCCCATCGTACAACCCCCAAAAAATCGTTATTTTTCGTCTATCTCGCTTCGTTCTCGAGATATGGAGCTTTTTACATTTTGGTCATCCAGGATTTCTGGATTGTTTTGATGGGATCGTATGAAGCATCCTAAATGGAGTTCCCCCATCGTACAACCCCCAAAAAATCGTTATTTTTCGTCTATCTCGCTTCGTTCTCGAGATATGGAGCTTTTTACATTTTGGTCATCCAGGATTTCTGGAATGTTTTGATGGGATCGTATGAAGCATCCTAAATGGAGTTCCCCCATCGTACAACCCCCAAAAAATCGTTATTTTTCGTCTATCTCGCTTCGTTCTCGAGATATGGAGCTTTTTACATTTTGGTCATCCAGGATTTCTGGAATGTTTTGATGGGATCGTATGAAGCATCCTAAATGGAGTTCCCCCATCGTACAACCCCCAAAAAATCGTTATTTTTCGTCTATCTCGCTTCGTTCTCGAGATATGGAGCTTTTTACATTTTGGTCATCCAGGATTTCTGGAATGTTTGGATGGGATCGTATGAAGCGTCTCAAACGGAGTTCCCCCATCGTACAACCCCCAAAAAATCGTTATTTTTCGTCTATCTCGCTTCGTTCTCGAGATATGGAGCTTTTTACATTTTGGTCATCCAGGATTTCTGGAATGTTTTGATGGGATCGTATGAAGCATCCCAAATGGAGTTCCCCCATCGTACAACCCCCAAAAAATCGTTATTTTTCGTCTATCTCGCTTCGTTCTCGAGATATGGAGCTTTTTACATTTTGGTCATCCAGGATTTCTGGAATGTTTGGATGGGATCGTATGAAGCGTCTCAAACGGAGTTCCCCCATCGTACAACCCCCAAAAAATCGTTATTTTTCGTCTATCTCGCTTCGTTCTCGAGATATGGAGCTTTTTACATTTTGGTCATCCAGGATTTCTGGAATGTTTGGATGGGATCGTATGAAGCGTCTCAAACGGAGTTCCCCCATCGTACAACCCCCAAAAAATCGTTATTTTTCGTCTATCTCGCTTCGTTCTCGAGATATGGAGCTTTTTACATTTTGGTCATCCAGGATTTCTGGAATGTTTTGATGGGATCGTATGAAGCATCCTAAATGGAGTTCCCCCATCGTACAACCCCCAAAAAATCGTTATTTTTCGTCTATCTCGCTTCGTTCTCGAGATATGGAGCTTATTACATTTTGGTCATCCAGGATTTCTGGAATGTTTTGATGGGATCATATGAAGCATCCTAAATGGAGTTCCCCCATCGTACAACCCCCAAAAAATCGTTATTTTTCGTCTATCTCGCTTCGTTCTCGAGATATGGAGCTTTTTACATTTTGGTCATCCAGGATTTCTGGAATGTTTGGATGGGATCGTATGAAGCGTCTCAAACGGAGTTCCCCCATCGTACAACCCCCAAAAAATCGTTATTTTTCGTCTATCTCGCTTCGTTCTCGAGATATGGAGCTTTTTACATTTTGGTCATCCAGGATTTCTGGAATGTTTTGATGGGATCGTATGAAGCATCCTAAATGGAGTTCCCCCATCGTACAACCCCCAAAAAATCGTTAATTAAATTATCTCGCTTCGTTCTCGAGATATGGAGCTTTTTACATTTTGGTCATCCAGGATTTCTGGAATGTTTTGATGGGATCGTATGAAGCATCCTAAATGGAGTTCCCCCATCGTACAACCCCCAAAAAATCGTTAATTAAATTATCTCGCTTCGTTCTCGAGATATGGAGCTTATTACATTTTGGTCATCCAGGATTTCTGGAATGTTTTGATGGGATCGTATGAAGCATCCTAAATGGAGTTCCCCCATCGTACAACCCCCAAAAAATCGTTATTTTTCGTCTATCTCGCTTCGTTCTCGAGATATGGAGCTTTTTACATTTTGGTCATCCAGGATTTCTGGAATGTTTTGATGGGATCGTATGAAGCATCCTAAATGGAGTTCCCCCATCGTACAACCCCCAAAAAATCGTTATTTTTCGTCTATCTCGCTTCGTTCTCGAGATATGGAGCTTTTTACATTTTGGTCATCCAGGATTTCTGGAATGTTTTGATGGGATCGTATGAAGCATCCTAAATGGAGTTCCCCCATCGTACAACCCCCAAAAAATCGTTATTTTTCGTCTATCTCGCTTCGTTCTCGAGATATGGAGCTTTTTACATTTTGGTCATCCAGGATTTCTGGAATGTTTTGATGGGATCGTATGAAGCATCCTAAATGGAGTTCCCCCATCGTACAACCCCCAAAAAATCGTTATTTTTCGTCTATCTCGCTTCGTTCTCGAGATATGGAGCTTTTTACATTTTGGTCATCCAGGATTTCTGGAATGTTTGGATGGGATCGTATGAAGCATCCTAAATGGAGTTCCCCCATCGTACAACCCCCAAAAAATCGTTATTTTTCGTCTATCTCGCTTCGTTCTCGAGATATGGAGCTTTTTACATTTTGGTCATCCAGGATTTCTGGAATGTTTTGATGGGATCGTATGAAGCATCCTAAATGGAGTTCCCCCATCGTACAACCCCCAAAAAATCGTTATTTTTCGTCTATCTCGCTTCGTTCTCGAGATATGGAGCTTTTTACATTTTGGTCATCCAGGATTTCTGGAATGTTTTGATGGGATCGTATGAAGCATCCTAAATGGAGTTCCCCCATCGTACAACCCCCAAAAAATCGTTATTTTTCGTCTATCTCGCTTCGTTCTCGAGATATGGAGCTTTTTACATTTTGGTCATCCAGGATTTCTGGAATGTTTGGATGGGATCGTATGAAGCGTCTCAAACGGAGTTCCCCCATCGTACAACCCCCAAAAAATCGTTATTTTTCGTCTATCTCGCTTCGTTCTCGAGATATGGAGCTTTTTACATTTTGGTCATCCAGGATTTCTGGAATGTTTGGATGGGATCGTATGAAGCGTCTCAAACGGAGTTCCCCCATCGTACACCCCCCAAAAAATCGTTATTTTTCGTCTATCTCGCTTCGTTCTCGAGATATGGAGCTTTTTACATTTTGGTCATCCAGGATTTCTGGAATGTTTTGATGGGATCGTATGAAGCATCCTAAATGGAGTTCCCCCATCGTACAACCCCCAAAAAATCGTTATTTTTCGTCTATCTCGCTTCGTTCTCGAGATATGGAGCTTTTTACATTTTGGTCATCCAGGATTTCTGGAATGTTTTGATGGGATCGTATGAAGCATCCTAAATGGAGTTCCCCCATCGTACAACCCCCAAAAAATCGTTATTTTTCGTCTATCTCGCTTCGTTCTCGAGATATGGAGCTTTTTACATTTTGGTCATCCAGGATTTCTGGAATGTTTTGATGGGATCGTATGAAGCATCCTAAATGGAGTTCCCCCATCGTACAACCCCCAAAAAATCGTTATTTTTCGTCTATCTCGCTTCGTTCTCGAGATATGGAGCTTTTTACATTTTGGTCATCCAGGATTTCTGGAATGTTTTGATGGGATCGTATGAAGCATCCTAAATGGAGTTCCCCCATCGTACAACCCCCAAAAAATCGTTATTTTTCGTCTATCTCGCTTCGTTCTCGAGATATGGAGCTTTTTACATTTTGGTCATCCAGGATTTCTGGAATGTTTTGATGGGATCGTATGAAGCATCCTAAATGGAGTTCCCCCATCGTACAACCCCAAAAAATCGTTATTTTTCGTCTATCTCGCTTCGTTCTCGAGATATGGAGCTTTTTACATTTTGGTCATCCAGGATTTCTGGAATGTTTTGATGGGATCGTATGAAGCATCCTAAATGGAGTTCCCCCATCGTACAACCCCCAAAAAATCGTTATTTTTCGTCTATCTCGCTTCGTTCTCGAGATATGGAGCTTTTTACATTTTGGTCATCCAGGATTTCTGGAATGTTTTGATGGGATCGTATGAAGCATCCTAAATGGAGTTCCCCCATCGTACAACCCCCAAAAAATCGTTATTTTTCGTCTATCTCGCTTCGTTCTCGAGATATGGAGCTTTTTACATTTTGGTCATCCAGGATTTCTGGAATGTTTTGATGGGATCGTATGAAGCATCCTAAATGGAGTTCCCCCATCGTACAACCCCCAAAAAATCGTTATTTTTCGTCTATCTCGCTTCGTTCTCGAGATATGGAGCTTTTTACATTTTGGTCATCCAGGATTTCTGGAATGTTTGGATGGGATCGTATGAAGCGTCTCAAACGGAGTTCCCCCATCGTACAACCCCCAAAAAATCGTTATTTTTCGTCTATCTCGCTTCGTTCTCGAGATATGGAGCTTTTTACATTTTGGTCATCCAGGATTTCTGGAATGTTTTGATGGGATCGTATGAAGCATCCTAAATGGAGTTCCCCCATCGTACAACCCCCAAAAAATCGTTATTTTTCGTCTATCTCGCTTCGTTCTCGAGATATGGAGCTTTTTACATTTTGGTCATCCAGGATTTCTGGAATGTTTTGATGGGATCGTATGAAGCATCCTAAATGGAGTTCCCCCATCGTACAACCCCCAAAAAATCGTTATTTTTCGTCTATCTCGCTTCGTTCTCGAGATATGGAGCTTTTTACATTTTGGTCATCCAGGATTTCTGGAATGTTTGGATGGGATCGTATGAAGCGTCTCAAACGGAGTTCCCCCATCGTACAACCCCCAAAAAATCGTTATTTTTCGTCTATCTCGCTTCGTTCTCGAGATATGGAGCTTTTTACATTTTGGTCATCCAGGATTTCTGGAATGTTTTGATGGGATCGTATGAAGCATTCTAAATGGAGTTCCCCCATCGTACAACCCCCAAAAAATCGTTATTTTTCGTCTATCTCGCTTCGTTCTCGAGATATGGAGCTTTTTACATTTTGGTCATCCAGGATTTCTGGAATGTTTTGATGGGATCGTATGAAGCATCCTAAATGGAGTTCCCCCATCGTTCAACCCCCAAAAAATCGTTATTTTTCGTCTATCTCGCTTCGTTCTCGAGATATGGAGCTTTTTACATTTTGGTCATCCAGGATTTCTGGAATGTTTTGATGGGATCGTATGAAGCATCCTAAATGGACTTCCCCCATCGTACAACCCCCAAAAAATCGTTATTTTTCGTCTATCTCGCTTCGTTCTCGAGATATGGAGCTTTTTACATTTTGGTCATCCAGGATTTCTGGAATGTTTTGATGGGATCGTATGAAGCATCCTAAATGGAGTTCCCCCATCGTACAACCCCCAAAAAATCGTTATTTTTCGTCTATCTCGCTTCGTTCTCGAGATATGGAGCTTTTTACATTTTGGTCATCCAGGATTTCTGGAATGTTTGGATGGGATCGTATGAAGCGTCTCAAACGGAGTTCCCCCATCGTACAACCCCCAAAAAATCGTTATTTTTCGTCTATCTCGCTTCGTTCTCGAGATATGGAGCTTTTTACATTTTGGTCATCCAGGATTTCTGGAATGTTTTGATGGGATCGTATGAAGCATCCTAAATGGAGTTCCCCCATCGTACAACCCCCAAAAAATCGTTATTTTTCGTCTATCTCGCTTCGTTCTCGAGATATGGAGCTTTTTACATTTTGGTCATCCAGGATTTCTGGAATGTTTTGATGGGATCGTATGAAGCATCCTAAATGGAGTTCCCCCATCGTACAACCCCCAAAAAATCGTTATTTTTCGTCTATCTCGCTTCGTTCTCGAGATATGGAGCTTTTTACATTTTGGTCATCCAGGATTTCTGGAATGTTTGGATGGGATCGTATGAAGCATCCTAAATGGAGTTCCCCCATCGTACAACCCCCAAAAAATCGTTATTTTTCGTCTATCTCGCTTCGTTCTCGAGATATGGAGCTTTTTACATTTTGGTCATCCAGGATTTCTGGAATGTTTTGATGGGATCGTATGAAGCGTCTCAAACGGAGTTCCCCCATCGTACACCCCCCAAAAAATCGTTATTTTTCGTCTATCTCGCTTCGTTCTCGAGATATGGAGCTTTTTACATTTTGGTCATCCAGGATTTCTGGAATGTTTTGATGGGATCGTATGAAGCATCCTAAATGGAGTTCCCCCATCGTACAACCCCCAAAAAATCGTTATTTTTCGTCTATCTCGCTTCGTTCTCGAGATATGGAGCTTTTTACATTTTGGTCATCCAGGATTTCTGGAATGTTTTGATGGGATCGTATGAAGCGTCTCAAACGGAGTTCCCCCATCGTACAACCCCCAAAAAATCGTTATTTTTCGTCTATCTCGCTTCGTTCTCGAGATATGGAGCTTTTTACATTTTGGTCATCCAGGATTTCTGGAATGTTTTGATGGGATCGTATGAAGCATCCTAAATGGAGTTCCCCCATCGTACAACCCCCAAAAAATCGTTATTTTTCGTCTATCTCCCTTCGTTCTCGAGATATGGAGCTTTTTACATTTTGGTCATCCAGGATTTCTGGAATGTTTGGATGGGATCGTATGAAGCGTCTCAAACGGAGTTCCCCCATCGTACAACCCCCAAAAAATCGTTATTTTTCGTCTATCTCGCTTCGTTCTCGAGATATGGAGCTTTTTACATTTTGGTCATCCAGGATTTCTGGAATGTTTTGATGGGATCGTATGAAGCATCCTAAATGGAGTTCCCCCATCGTACAACCCCCAAAAAATCGTTATTTTTCGTCTATCTCGCTTCGTTCTCGAGATATGGAGCTTTTTACATTTTGGTCATCCAGGATTTCTGGAATGTTTTGATGGGATCGTATGAAGCATCCTAAATGGAGTTCCCCCATCGTACAACCCCCAAAAAATCGTTATTTTTCGTCTATCTCGCTTCGTTCTCGAGATATGGAGCTTTTTACATTTTGGTCATCCAGGATTTCTGGAATGTTTGGATGGGATCGTATGAAGCGTCTCAAACGGAGTTCCCCCATCGTACAACCCCCAAAAAATCGTTATTTTTCGTCTATCTCGCTTCGTTCTCGAGATATGGAGCTTTTTACATTTTGGTCATCCAGGATTTCTGGAATGTTTTGATGGGATCGTATGAAGCATCCTAAATGGAGTTCCCCCATCGTACAACCCCCAAAAAATCGTTATTTTTCGTCTATCTCGCTTCGTTCTCGAGATATGGAGCTTTTTACATTTTGGTCATCCAGGATTTCTGGAATGTTTTGATGGGATCGTATGAAGCATCCTAAATGGAGTTCCCCCATCGTACAACCCCCAAAAAATCGTTATTTTTCGTCTATCTCGCTTCGTTCTCGAGATATGGAGCTTTTTACATTTTGGTCATCCAGGATTTCTGGAATGTTTTGATGGGATCGTATGAAGCATCCTAAATGGAGTTCCCCCATCGTACAACCCCCAAAAAATCGTTATTTTTCGTCTATCTCGCTTCGTTCTCGAGATATGGAGCTTTTTACATTTTGGTCATCCAGGATTTCTGGAATGTTTGGATGGGATCGTATGAAGCGTCTCAAACGGAGTTCCCCCATCGTACAACCCCCAAAAAATCGTTATTTTTCGTCTATCTCGCTTCGTTCTCGAGATATGGAGCTTTTTACATTTTGGTCATCCAGGATTTCTGGAATGTTTTGATGGGATCGTATGAAGCATCCTAAATGGAGTTCCCCCATCGTACAACCCCCAAAAAATCGTTATTTTTCGTCTATCTCGCTTCGTTCTCGAGATATGGAGCTTTTTACATTTTGGTCATCCAGGATTTCTGGAATGTTTTGATGGGATCGTATGAAGCGTCTCAAACGGAGTTCCCCCATCGTACAACCCCCAAAAAATCGTTATTTTTCGTCTATCTCGCTTCGTTCTCGAGATATGGAGCTTTTTACATTTTGGTCATCCAGGATTTCTGGAATGTTTTGATGGGATCGTATGAAGCGTCTCACACGGAGTTCCCCCATCGTACAACCCCCAAAAAATCGTTATTTTTCGTCTATCTCGCTTCGTTCTCGAGATATGGAGCTTTTTACATTTTGGTCATCCAGGATTTCTGGAATGTTTGGATGGGATCGTATGAAGCGTCTCAAACGGAGTTCCCCCATCGTACAACCCCCAAAAAATCGTTATTTTTCGTCTATCTCGCTTCGTTCTCGAGATATGGAGCTTTTTACATTTTGGTCATCCAGGATTTCTGGAATGTTTTGATGGGATCGTATGAAGCATCCTAAATGGAGTTCCCCCATCGTACAACCCCCAAAAAATCGTTATTTTTCGTCTATCTCGCTTCGTTCTCGAGATATGGAGCTTTTTACATTTTGGTCATCCAGGATTTCTGGAATGTTTTGATGGGATCGTATGAAGCATCCTAAATGGAGTTCCCCCATCGTACAACCCCCAAAAAATCGTTATTTTTCGTCTATCTCGCTTCGTTCTCGAGATATGGAGCTTTTTACATTTTGGTCATCCAGGATTTCTGGAATGTTTTGATGGGATCGTATGAAGCATCCTAAATGGAGTTCCCCCATCGTACAACCCCCAAAAAAATCGTTATTTTTCGTCTATCTCGCTTCGTTCTCGAGATATGGAGCTTTTTACATTTTGGTCATCCAGGATTTCTGGAATGTTTGGATGGGATCGTATGAAGCATCCTAAATGGAGTTCCCCCATCGTACAACCCCCAAAAAATCGTTATTTTTCGTCTATCTCGCTTCGTTCTCGAGATATGGAGCTTTTTACATTTTGGTCATCCAGGATTTCTGGAATGTTTTGATGGGATCGTATGAAGCATCCTAAATGGAGTTCCCCCATCGTACAACCCCCAAAAAATCGTTATTTTTCGTCTATCTCGCTTCGTTCTCGAGATATGGAGCTTTTTACATTTTGGTCATCCAGGATTTCTGGAATGTTTTGATGGGATCGTATGAAGCATCCTAAATGGAGTTCCCCCATCGTACAACCCCCAAAAAATCGTTATTTTTCGTCTATCTCGCTTCGTTCTCGAGATATGGAGCTTTTTACATTTTGGTCATCCAGGATTTCTGGAATGTTTTGATGGGATCGTATGAAGCATCCTAAATGGAGTTCCCCCATCGTACAACCCCCAAAAAATCGTTATTTTTCGTCTATCTCGCTTCGTTCTCGAGATATGGAGCTTTTTACATTTTGGTCATCCAGGATTTCTGGAATGTTTTGATGGGATCGTATGAAGCATCCTAAATGGAGTTCCCCCATCGTACAACCCCCAAAAAATCGTTATTTTTCGTCTATCTCGCTTCGTTCTCGAGATATGGAGCTTTTTACATTTTGGTCATCCAGGATTTCTGGAATGTTTGGATGGGATCGTATGAAGCGTCTCAAACGGAGTTCCCCCATCGTACAACCCCCAAAAAATCGTTATTTTTCGTCTATCTCGCTTCGTTCTCGAGATATGGAGCTTTTTACATTTTGGTCATCCAGGATTTCTGGAATGTTTTGATGGGATCGTATGAAGCATCCTAAATGGAGTTCCCCCATCGTACAACCCGCAAAAAATCGTTATTTTTCGTCTATCTCGCTTCGTTCTCGAGATATGGAGCTTTTTACATTTTGGTCATCCAGGATTTCTGGAATGTTTGGATGGGATCGTATGAAGCGTCCCAAACGGAGTTCCCCCATCGTACAACCCCCAAAAAATCGTTATTTTTCGTCTATCTCGCTTCGTTCTCGAGATATGGAGCTTTTTACATTTTGGTCATCCAGGATTTCTGGAATGTTTGGATGGGATCGTATGAAGCGTCTCAAACGGAGTTCCCCCATCGTACAACCCCCAAAAAATCGTTATTTTTCGTCTATCTCGCTTCGTTCTCGAGATATGGAGCTTTTTACATTTTGGTCATCCAGGATTTCTGGAATGTTTTGATGGGATCGTATGAAGCGTCTTAAATGGAGTTCCCCCATCGTACAACCCCCAAAAAATCGTTATTTTTCGTCTATCTCGCTTCGTTCTCGAGATATGGAGCTTTTTACATTTTGGTCATCCAGGATTTCTGGAATGTTTTGATGGGATCGTATGAAGCATCCTAAATGGAGTTCCCCCATCGTACAACCCCCAAAAAATCGTTATTTTTCGTCTATCTCGCTTCGTTCTCGAGATATGGAGCTTTTTACATTTTGGTCATCCAGGATTTCTGGAATGTTTTGATGGGATCGTATGAAGCATCCTAAATGGAGTTCCCCCATCGTACAACCCCCAAAAAATCGTTATTTTTCGTCTATCTCGCTTCGTTCTCGAGATATGGAGCTTTTTACATTTTGGTCATCCAGGATTTCTGGAATGTTTGGATGGGATCGTATGAAGCGTCTCAAACGGAGTTCCCCCATCGTACAACCCCCAAAAAATCGTTATTTTTCGTCTATCTCGCTTCGTTCTCGAGATATGGAGCTTTTTACATTTTGGTCATCCAGGATTTCTGGAATGTTTGGATGGGATCGTATGAAGCATCTCAAACGGAGTTCCCCCATCGTACAACCCCCAAAAAATCGTTATTTTTCGTCTATCTCGCTTCGTTCTCGAGATATGGAGCTTTTTACATTTTGGTCATCCAGGATTTCTGGAATGTTTGGATGGGATCGTATGAAGCATCCCAAACGGAGTTCCCCCATCGTACAACCCCCAAAAAATCGTTATTTTTCGTCTATCTCGCTTCGTTCTCGAGATATGGAGCTTTTTACATTTTGGTCATCCAGGATTTCTGGAATGTTTGGATGGGATCGTATGAAGCGTCTCAAACGGAGTTCCCCCATCGTACAACCCCCAAAAAATCGTTATTTTTCGTCTATCTCGCTTCGTTCTCGAGATATGGAGCTTTTTACATTTTGGTCATCCAGGATTTCTGGAATGTTTGGATGGGATCGTATGAAGCGTCTCAAACGGAGTTCCCCCATCGTACAACCCCCAAAAAATCGTTATTTTTCGTCTATCTCGCTTCGTTCTCGAGATATGGAGCTTTTTACATTTTGGTCATCCAGGATTTCTGGAATGTTTTGATGGGATCGTATGAAGCATCCTAAATGGAGTTCCCCCATCGTACAACCCCCAAAAAATCGTTATTTTTCGTCTATCTCGCTTCGTTCTCGAGATATGGAGCTTTTTACATTTTGGTCATCCAGGATTTCTGGAATGTTTTGATGGGATCGTATGAAGCATCCTAAATGGAGTTCCCCCATCGTACAACCCCCAAAAAATCGTTATTTTTCGTCTATCTCGCTTCGTTCTCGAGATATGGAGCTTTTTACATTTTGGTCATCCAGGATTTCTGGAATGTTTTGATGGGATCGTATGAAGCATCCTAAATGGAGTTCCCCCATCGTACAACCCCCAAAAAATCGTTATTTTTCGTCTATCTCGCTTCGTTCTCGAGATATGGAGCTTTTTACATTTTGGTCATCCAGGATTTCTGGAATGTTTTGATGGGATCGTATGAAGCATCCTAAATGGAGTTCCCCCATCGTACAACCCCCAAAAAAATCGTTATTTTTCGTCTATCTCGCTTCGTTCTCGAGATATGGAGCTTTTTACATTTTGGTCATCCAGGATTTCTGGAATGTTTTGATGGGATCGTATGAAGCATCCTAAATGGAGTTCCCCCATCGTACAACCCCCAAAAAATCGTTATTTTTCGTCTATCTCGCTTCGTTCTCGAGATATGGAGCTTTTTACATTTTGGTCATCCAGGATTTCTGGAATGTTTGGATGGGATCGTATGAAGCATCCTAAATGGAGTTCCCCCATCGTACAACCCCCAAAAAATCATTATTTTTCGTCTATCTCGCTTCGTTCTCGAGATATGGAGCTTTTTACATTTTGGTCATCCAGGATTTCTGGAATGTTTGGATGGGATCGTATGAAGCGTCTCAAACGGAGTTCCCCCATCGTACAACCCCCAAAAAATCGTTATTTTTCGTCTATCTCGCTTCGTTCTCGAGATATGGAGCTTTTTACATTTTGGTCATCCAGGATTTCTGGAATGTTTTGATGGGATCGTATGAAGCATCCTAAATGGAGTTCCCCCATCGTACAACCCCCAAAAAATCGTTATTTTTCGTCTATCTCGCTTCGTTCTCGAGATATGGAGCTTTTTACATTTTGGTCATCCAGGATTTCTGGAATGTTTTGATGGGATCGTATGAAGCATCCTAAATGGAGTTCCCCCATCGTACAACCCCCAAAAAATCGTTATTTTTCGTCTATCTCGCTTCGTTCTCGAGATATGGAGCTTTTTACATTTTGGTCATCCAGGATTTCTGGAATGTTTGGATGGGATCGTATGAAGCGTCTCAAACGGAGTTCCCCCATCGTACAACCCCCAAAAAATCGTTATTTTTCGTCTATCTCGCTTCGTTCTCGAGATATGGAGCTTTTTACATTTTGGTCATCCAGGATTTCTGGAATGTTTTGATGGGATCGTATGAAGCATCCTAAATGGAGTTCCCCCATCGTACAACCCCCAAAAATCGTTATTTTTCGTCTATCTCGCTTCGTTCTCGAGATATGGAGCTTTTTACATTTTGGTCATCCAGGATTTCTGGAATGTTTTGATGGGATCGTATGAAGCATCCTAAATGGAGTTCCCCCATCGTACAACCCCCAAAAAATCGTTATTTTTCGTCTATCTCGCTTCGTTCTCGAGATATGGAGCTTTTTACATTTTGGTCATCCAGGATTTCTGGAATGTTTTGATGGGATCGTATGAAGCATCCTAAATGGAGTTCCCCCATCGTACAACCCCCAAAAAATCGTTATTTTTCGTCTATCTCGCTTCGTTCTCGAGATATGGAGCTTTTTACATTTTGGTCATCCAGGATTTCTGGAATGTTTGGATGGGATCGTATGAAGCGTCTCAAACGGAGTTCCCCCATCGTACAACCCCCCAAAAAATCGTTATTTTTCGTCTATCTCGCTTCGTTCTCGAGATATGGAGCTTTTTACATTTTGGTCATCCAGGATTTCTGGAATGTTTTGATGGGATCGTATGAAGCATCCTAAATGGAGTTCCCCCATCGTACAACCCCCAAAAAATCGTTATTTTCGTCTATCTCGCTTCGTTCTCGAGATATGGAGCTTTTTACATTTTGGTCATCCAGGATTTCTGGAATGTTTTGATGGGATCGTATGAAGCATCCTAAATGGAGTTCCCCCATCGTACAACCCCCAAAAAAATCGTTATTTTTCGTCTATCTCGCTTCGTTCTCGAGATATGGAGCTTTTTACATTTTGGTCATCCAGGATTTCTGGAATGTTTGGATGGGATCGTATGAAGCGTCTCAAACGGAGTTCCCCCATCGTACAACCCCCAAAAAATCGTTATTTTTCGTCTATCTCGCTTCGTTCTCGAGATATGGAGCTTTTTACATTTTGGTCATCCAGGATTTCTGGAATGTTTGGATGGGATCGTATGAAGCGTCTCAAACGGAGTTCCCCCATCGTACAACCCCCAAAAAATCGTTATTTTTCGTCTATCTCGCTTCGTTCTCGAGATATGGAGCTTTTTACATTTTGGTCATCCAGGATTTCTGGAATGTTTTGATGGGATCGTATGAAGCATCCTAAATGGAGTTCCCCCATCGTACAACCCCCAAAAAATCGTTATTTTTCGTCTATCTCGCTTCGTTCTCGAGATATGGAGCTTTTTACATTTTGGTCATCCAGGATTTCTGGAATGTTTGGATGGATCGTATGAAGCGTCTCAAACGGAGTTCCCCCATCGTACAATCCCCAAAAAATCGTTATTTTTCGTCTATCTCGCTTCGTTCTCGAGATATGGAGCTTTTTACATTTTGGTCATCCAGGATTTCTGGAATGTTTTGATGGGATCGTATGAAGCATCCTAAATGGAGTTCCCCCATCGTACAACCCCCAAAAAATCGTTATTTTTCGTCTATCTCGCTTCGTTCTCGAGATATGGAGCTTTTTATTTTGGTCATCCAGGATTTCTGGAATGTTTGGATGGGATCGTATGAAGCATCCTAAATGGAGTTCCCCCATCGTACAACCCCCAAAAAATCGTTATTTTTCGTCTATCTCGCTTCGTTCTCGAGATATGGAGCTTTTTACATTTTGGTCATCCAGGATTTCTGGAATGTTTGGATGGGATCGTATGAAGCGTCTCAAACGGAGTTCCCCCATCGTACAACCTCCAAAAAATCGTTATTTTTCGTCTATCTCGCTTCGTTCTCGAGATATGGAGCTTTTTACATTTTGGTCATCCAGGATTTTCTGGAATGTTTTGATGGGATCGTATGAAGCATCCTAAATGGAGTTCCCCCATCGTACAACCCCCAAAAAATCGTTATTTTTCGTCTATCTCGCTTCGTTCTCGAGATATGGAGCGCTTTTTACATTTTGGTCATCCAGGATTTCTGGAATGTTTTGATGGGATCGTATGAAGCATCCTAAATGGAGTTCCCCCATCGTACAAACCCCAAAAAATCGTTATTTTTCGTCTATCTCGCTTCGTTCTCGAGATATGGAGCTTTTTACATTTTGGTCATCCAGGATTTCTGGAATGTTTTGATGGGATCGTATGAAGCATCCTAAATGGAGTTCCCCCATCGTACAACCCCCAAAAAATCGTTATTTTTCGTCTATCTCGCTTCCTTCTGGAGATATGGAGCTTTTTACATTTTGGTCATCCAGGATTTCTGGAATGTTTTGATGGGATCGTATGAAGCATTCTAAATGGAGTTCCCCCATCGTACAAACCCCAAAAAATCGTTGTTTTTCGTCTATCTCGCTTCGTTCTCGAGATATGGAGCTTTTTACATTTTGGTCATCCAGGATTTCTGGAATGTTTTGATGGGATCGTATGAAGCATCCTAAATGGAGTTCCCCCATCGTACAACCCCCAAAAAATCGTTATTTTTCGTCTATCTCGCCTCGTTCTCGAGATATGGAGCTTTTTACATTTTGGTAATCCAGGATTTCTGGAATGTTTTGATGGGATCGTATGAAGCATCCTAAATGGAGTTCCCCCACTGTACAACCCCCAAAAAATCGTTATTTTTCGTCTATCTCGCTTCCTTCTGGAGATATGGAGCTTTTTACATTTTGGTCATGCAGGATTTCTGGAATGTTTTGATGGGATCGTATGAAGCATCCTAAATGGAGTTCCCCCATCGTATAACCCCCAAAAAATCGTTATTTTTCGTCTATCTCGCCTCGTTCTCGAGATATGGAGCTTTTTACATTTTGGTCATGCAGGATTTCTGGAATGTTTTGATGGGATCGTATGAAGCATCCTAAATGGAGTTCCCCCATCGTACAACCCCCAAAATATCGTTATTTTTCGTCTATCTCGCTTCGTTCTCGAGATATGGAGCTTTTTACATTTTGGTCATCCAGGATTTCTGGAATGTTTTGATGGGATCGTATGAAGCATCCTAAATGGAGTTCCCCCATCGTACAAACCCCAAAAAATCGTTATTTTTCGTCTATCTCGCTTCGTTCTCGAGATATGGAGCTTTTTACATTTTGGTCATCCAGGATTTCTGGAATGTTTTGATGGGATCGTATGAAGCATCCTAAATGGAGTTCCCCCATCGTACAACCCCCAAAAAATCGTTATTTTTCGTCTATCTCGCTTCCTTCTGGAGATATGGAGCCTTTTACATTTTGGTCATCCAGGATTTCTGGAATGTTTTGATGGGATCGTATGAAGCATCCTAAATGGAGTTCCCCCATCGTACAACCCCCAAAAAATCGTTATTTTTCGTCTATCTCGCCTCGTTCTCGAGATATGGAGCTTTTTACATTTTGGTCATCCAGGATTTCTGGAATGTTTTGATGGGATCGTATGAAGCATCCTAAATAGAGTTCCCCCATTCTTTTTTTGATGGGATCGTATGAAGCGTCTCAAACGAAGTTCCCCCATCGTGCAACCCCCAAAAAATCGTTATTTTTCGTCTATCTCGCTTCCTTCTGGAGGTATGGAGCTTTTTACATTTTGGTCATCCAGGATTTCTGGAATGTTTTGATGGGATCGTATGAAGCGTCTCAAACGCAGTTCCCCCCTCGTACAACCCCCAAAAAATCGTTATTTTTCGTCTATCTCGCTTCGTTCTCGAGATATGGAGCTTTTTACATTTTGGTCATCCAGGATTTCTGGAATGTTTTGATGGGATCGTATGAAGCGTCTCAAACGCAGTTCCCCCATCGTACAACCCCCAAAAAATTGTTATTTTTCGTCTATCTCGCTTCGTTCTCGAGATATGGAGCTTTTTACATTTTGGTCATCCAGGATTTCTGGAATGTTTTGATGGGATCGTATGAAGCGTCTCAAACGGAGTTCCCCCATCGTACAACCCCCAAAAAGTCGTTATTTTTCGTCTATCTCGCTTCGTTCTCGAGATATGGAGCTTTTTACATTTTGGTCATCCAGGATTTCTGGAATGTTTTGATGGGATCGTATGAAGCATTCTAAATGGAGTTCCCCCATCGTACAACCCCCAAAAAATCGTTATTTTTCGTCTATCTCGCTTCGTTCTCGAGATATGGAGCTTTTTACATTTTGGTCATCCAGGATTTCTGGAATGTTTTGATGGGATCGTATGAAGCATCCTAAATGGAGTTCCCCCATCGTACAACCCCCAAAAAATCGTTATTTTTCGTCTATCTCGCTTCCTTCTCGAGATATGGAGCTTTTTAAATTTTTGTCATCCAGGATTTCTGGAATGTTTTGATGGGATCGTATAAAGCGTCTCAAACGGCGTTCCCCCATCGTACAACCCCCAAAAAATCGTTATTTTTCGTCTATCTCGCTTCGTTCTCGAGATATGGAGCTTTTTACATTTTGGTCATCCAGGATTTCTGGAATGTTTTGATGGGATCGTATGAAGCGTCTCAAACGGAGTTCCCCCATCGTACAACCCCCAAAAAATCGTTATTTTTCGTCTATCTCGCTTCGTTCTCGAGATATGGAGCTTTTTACATTTTGGTCATCCAGGATTTCTGGAATGTTTTGATGGGATCGTATGAAGCATCCTAAATGCAGTTCCCCCATCGTACAACCCCCAAAAAATCGTTATTTTTCGTCTATCTCGCTTCCTTCTCGAGATATGGAGCTTTTTACATTTTGGTCATCCAGGATTTCTGGAATGTTTTGATGGGATCGTATGAAGCATCCTAAATGGAGTTCCCCCATCGTACAACACCCAAAAAATCGTTATTTTTCGTCTATCTCGCTTCGTTCTCGAGATATGGAGCTTTTTACATTTTGGTCATCCAGGATTTCTGGAATGTTTTGATGGGATCGTATGAAGCATCCTAAATGGAGTTCCCCCATCGTACAACCCCCAAAAAATCGTTATTTTTCGTCTATCTCGCTTCGTTCTCGAGATATGGAGCTTTTTACATTTTGGTCATCCAGGATTTCTGGAATGTTTTGATGGGATCGTATGAAGCATCCTTAATGGAGTTCCCCCATCGTACAACCCCCAAAAAATCGTTATTTTTCGTCTATCTCGCTTCGTTCTCGAGATATGGAGCTTTTTACGTTTTGGTCATCCAGGATTTCTGGAATGTTTTGATGGGATCGTATGAAGCATCCTAAATGGAGTTCCCCCATCGTACAACCCCCAAAAAATCGTTATTTTTCGTCTATCTCGCTTCGTTCTCGTGATATGGAGCTATTTACATTTTGGTCATCCAGGATTTCTGGAATGTTTTGATGGGATCGTATGAAGCATCCTAAATGGAGTTCCCCCATCGTACAACCTCCAAAAAATCGTTATTTTTCGTCTATCTCGCTTCGTTCTCGAGATATGGAGCTTTTTACATTTTGGTCATCCAGGATTTCTTTTAATTTAATTTTAAATTTAAAAATTTAAATTCAACTTTAAATTTAACTTTAAATTTAACTTTAAATTCAACTTTAAATTCAACTTTAAATTTAACTTTAAATTCAACTTTAAATTTAACTTTAAATTTAACTTTAAATTTAACTTTAAATTCAACTTTAAATTTAACTTTTAATTCAACTCTTAATTCAACTTTAAATTTAACTTTAAATTCAACTTCAAATTTAACTTTATAAGTTCTACTTTAAATTTAACTTTTAATTTAACTTTAAATTCAACTTTAAATTTAACTTTAAATTTAACTTTAAATTCAACTTTAAATTTAACATTAAATTTAACTTTAAATTTAACTTTAAATTCAACTTTAAATTTAACTTTAAATTCAACTTTAAATGTAACTTTTAATTCAACTTTTAATTCAATTTTTAATTTAACTTTAAATTCAACTCTTAATTCAACTTTAAATTTAACTTTAAATTCAACTTTAAATTCAACTCTTAATTCTACTTTAAATTTAACTTTAAATTTAACTTTAAATTCTACTTTAAATTTAACTTTAAATTTAACTTTAAATTCAACTTTAAATTTAACTTTAAATTCAACTTTTAATTCAACTTTAAATTCAACTTTAAATTCAATTTTTAATTTAACTTTAAATTCAACTCTTAATTCAACTTTAAATTTAACTTTAAATTCATCCAGGATTTCTTTGAATTTAATTTTAAATTAAAAATTTAAATTCAACTTTAAATTTAACTTTAAATTCTACTTTAAATTTAACTTTTAATTCAACTTTAAATTTAACTTTAAATTTAACTTTAAATTCAACTTTAAATTTAACTTTAAATTCAACTTTAAATTTAACTTTAAATTTAACTTTAAATTCAACTTTAAATTCAACTTTAAATTCAACTTTAAATTTAACTTTAAATTCAACTTTAAATTCAACTTTTAATTCAACTTTTAATTTTACTTTAAATTCAACTTTAAATTCAATTTTAAATTCAACTTTAAATTCAACTCTAAATTAAACTTTAAATTCAACTTCAAATTTAACTTTAAATTCAACTTTGAATTTAACTTTAAATTCAACTTTAAATTCAACTTTAAATTCAACTTTAAATTTAACTTTAAATTTAACTTTAAATTTAACTTTAAATTTAACTTTAAATTTAACTTTAAATTTAACTTTAAATTCAACTTTTAATTCAACTCTTAATTCAACTTTAAATTTAACTTTAAATTCAACTTTAAATTCAACTCTTAATTCTACTTTAAATTTAACTTTAAATTTAACTTTAAATTCAACTTTAAATTTAACTTTAAATTTAACTTTAAATTCAACTTTAAATTTAACTTTAAATTCAACTTTAAATTCAACTTTAAATGTAACTTTAAATTCAACTTTTAATTCAATTTTTAATTTAACTTTAAATTCAACTCTTAATTCAACTTTAAATTTAACTTTAAATTCATCCAGGATTTCTTTAAATTTAATTTTAAATTAAAAATTTAAATTCAACTTTAAATTTAACTTTAAATTCTACTTTAAATTTAACTTTAAATTCAACTTTAAATTTAACTTTAAATTTAACTTTAAATTCAACTTTAAATTTAACATTAAATTCAACTTTAAATTTAACTTTAAATTTAACTTTAAATTCAACTTTAAATTCAACTTTAAATTCAACTTTAAATTTAACTTTAAATTCAACTTTAAATTTAACTTTAAATTCAACTTTTAATTCAACTTTTAATTTAACTTTAAATTCAACTTTAAATTCAATTTTAAATTCAACTTTAAATTCAACTCTAAATTAAACTTTAAATTCAACTTTAAATTTAACTTTAAATTCAACTTTGAATTTAACTTTAAATTCAACTTTAAATTCAACTTTAAATTCAACTTTAAATTTAACTTTAAATTTAACTTTAAATTCAACTTTAAATTTAACTTTAAATTTAACTTTAAATTTAACTTTAAATTTAACTTTAAATTTAACTTTAAATTTAACTTTAAATTTAACTTTAAATTTAACTTTAAATTCAACTTTTAATTCAACTCTTAATTCAACTTTAAATTTAACTTTAAATTCAACTTTAAATTCAACTCTTAATTCAACTTTAAATTTAACTTTAATTTCAACTTTAAATTCGACTTTAAATTCAACTCTTAATTCAACTTTAAATTCAACTTTAAATTTAACTTTCAATTCAACTGTAAATTCAGCTTTAAATTCAACTCTAAATTCAATTTTAAATTCAACTTTAAATTCAACTTTAAATTCAACTTTAAATTCAACTTTAAATTTAACTTTAAATTCAACTTTAAATTTAACTTTAAATTCAACTCTTAATTCAACTTTAAATTTAACTTTAAATTTAACTTTAAATTTAACTTTAAATTCAACTCTTTATTCAACTTTAAATTCAACTTTAAAATCAATTTTAAATTCAACTCTAAATTTAACTTTAAATTCAACTCTAAATTCAATTTTAAATTCAACTTTAAATTTAACTTTAAATTCAACTTTAAATTCCACTTTAAATTCAACTTTAAATTTAAATTTAATTTTAAATTCATCTTTAAATTTAACTTTAAATTCAACTTTAAATTTAACTTTAAATTCAACTTCAAATTTAACTTTAAATTCAACTTTAAATTTAACTTAAAATTTAACTTTAAATTCAACTTTAAATTCAACTTTAAATTTAACTTTTAATTTAACTTTAAATTCAACTTTAAATTCAATTTTAAGTTCAACTTTAAATTTAACTTTAAATTCAACTTAAAATTCAACTTTAAATTCAACTTTAAATTCAACTTTAAATTTACTTTAAATTCAACTTTAAATTTAACTTTAAATTCTACTTTAAATTTAACTTTAAATTTAACTTTAAATTCAACTTGTAATTTTACTTTAAATTTAACTTTAAATTCAACTTTAAATTTAACTTTAAATTTAACTTTAAATTCAACTTTAAATTTAACTTTAAATTCAACTTAAAATTCAGCTTTAAATTCAACTTTAAATTCAACTTTAAATTTAATTTTAAATTCAACTTTAAATTTAACTTTAAAGTCAACTTTTAATTCAACTTTTAAATTAACTTTAATTTCAACTCTTAATTTAACTTTAAATTTAACTTTAAATTCAACTTTGAATTAAACCTTAAATTTAACTTTAAATTCAACTCTTAATTCAACTTTAAATTCAATTTTAAATTCAAATTTAAATTTAACTTTAAATTCAACTTTAAATTCAATTTTAAATTCAACTTTAAATTTAACTTTAAATTCAACTTCAAATTCAACTTTTAATTTAACTTTAAACTCAACTCTTAATTCAACTTTAAATTCAACTTTAAATTCAATTTTAAATTCAACTTTAAATTTAACTTTAAATTCAACTTTAAATTCAACTTTAAATTCAACTTTAAATTCAACTTTAAATTTAACTTTAAATTCAACTTTAAATTTAACTTTAAATTCTAATATAAATTTAAATTTAAATTCTAATTTAAATTTAACTTTAAATTCAACTTTAAATTCAACTTTAAATTAAACTTTAAATTTAACTTTAAATTCAACTTTAAATTTAACTTTAAATTCAACTTTAAATTAATTTTTAAATTCATTTTTAAATTCAACTTTAAATTCAATTTTAAATTCAACTTTAAATTTAACTTTAAATTCAACTTTAAATTCAACTTTAAATTTAACTTTAAATTCGACTTTAAATTTAACTTTAAATTCCACTTTAAATTCAACTTTAACTTCAACTTTAAATTCAACTTTAAATTTAACTTTAAATTCAACTTTAAATTTAACTTAAAATTTAACTTTAAATTCAATTTTAAAATCAACTTTAAATTTAACTTTAAATTCAACTTTAAATTTAACTTTAAATTCAACTTTAAATTTAACTTTAAATTCAACTTTAAATTCAACTTTAAATTAAACTTTAAATTTAACTTTAAATTCAACTTTAAATTTAACTTTCAATTCAACTTTAAATTCAACTTTAAATTCAATTTTAAATTCAACTTTAAATTCATTTTTTAATTTAACTTTAAATTCAACTCTTAATTCAACTTTAAATTCAACTTTAAATTCAACTTTAAATTCAACTTTAATTTCAACTTTAAATTTAACTTTAAATTCAACTTTAAATTCAACTTTAAATTCAACTTTAAATTTAACTTTAAATTTAACTTTAAATTCAACTTTAAGTTTAACTTTAAATTAAACTTTAAATTCAACTCTCAATTCAACTTTAAATTCAACGTTAAATTCACCTTTAAATTCAACTTTAAATTTAACTTTTAGTTTAACTTAAAAATAAAAATAAATTCAACTTTAAATTTAACATTTAGTTTAACTTTAAATTTAACTTTAAATTTAACTTTAAATTCAAATTTAAATTCAACTTTAAATTTAACTTTAAATTTAACTTTAAATTCAAATTTAAATTCAACTTTAAATTTAACTTTAAATTCAACGTTAAATTTAACATTAAATTCAACATTAAATTTAACTTTAAATTCAACTTTAAATTTAACTTTAAATTCAACTTAGAATTTTACTTTAAATTTAACTTTAAATTCAACTTTCAATTTAACTTTAAATTCAACTTTAAATTCAACTTTAAATTAAACTTTAAATTCAACTTTAAATTTCTCTTAAATTCAACTTTAAATTTAACTTTAAATTCAACTTTAAATTTAACTTTAAATTCAACTTTAAATTTAACTTTAAATTCAACTTAGAATTTTACTTTAAATTTAACTTTAAATTCAACTTTCAATTTAACCTTAAATTCAACTTTAAATTCAACTTTAAATTCAACTCTAAATTCAACTTTAAATTTAACTTTAAATTCAACTTTAAGTTCAACTTAGAATTTTACTTTAAATTCAACTTTAAATTTAAATTTAAATTCAACTTTAAATTCAACTTTAAATTCAACTTTAAATTCAACTTTAAATTTAACTTTAAATTGAATTTTAAATTCTACTTTAAATTCAACTTTAAATTTAACTTTAAGTTCAACTTTAAGTTTAACTTAAAATTTAACTTTAAATTCAAATTTCAATTCAACTTTAAATTCAACGTTAAATTCAACTTTAAATTCAATTTTAAATTTAACTTTAAATTTAACTTTATATTCAACTTTAAATTCAACTTTAAATTCAACTTTAAATTCAATATTGAATTCAACTTTAAGTTTAACTTTAAATTCAACTTTAAATTTAACTTTAAATTCAACTTTAAATTTAATTTTAAATTAAACTTTCAATTCAACGTTAAATTCAACTTTAAATTCAACTTTAAATTTAACTTTAAATTGAATTTTAAATTCTACTTTAAATTCAACTTTAAATTTAACTTTAAGTTCAACTTTAAGTTTAACTTAAAATTTAACTTTAAATTCAATTTTCAATTCAACTTTAAATTCAACGTTAAATTCAACTTTAAATTAAACTTTAAATTCAACTTTAAATTCAATTTTAAATTCAACTTTAAATTTATTTTTAAATTCAACTTTAAATTCAACTTTTAATTTAACTTTAAATTCAACTCTTAATTCAACTTTAAATTCAACTTTAAATTTAACTTTAAATTCGACTTTAAATTTAACTTTAAATTCCACTTTAAATTCAACTTTAACTTCAACTTTAAATTCAACTTTAAATTTTACTTTAAATTCAACTTTAAATTCAACTTTAAATTCAACTTTAAATTTAACTTTAAATTCAACTTTAAATTCAACTTTAAATTTAACTTTGAATTTAACTTTAAATTCAACTTTAAGTTTAACTTTAAATTTAACTTTAAATTCAACTTTAAATTTAACTTTCAATTCAACTTTAAATTCAACTTTAAATTCAACTTTAAATTCAATTTTAAATTCAACTTTAAATTTAACTTTAAATTCAACTTTAAATTCATTTTTTAATTTAACTTTAAATTCAACTCTTAATTCAACTTTAAATTCAACTTTAAATTCAATTTTAAATTCAACTTTAAGTTTAACTTTATATTCAATTTTAAATTCAACTTTAAATTGAACTTTAAATTCAACTTTAAATTGAACTTTAAATTCAACTTTAAATTCAACTTTAAATTCAACTTTTAATTTATTTTTAAATTCAACTCTTAATTCAACTTTAAAATTAACTTTAAATTCGACTTTAAATTTAACTTTAAATTCCACTTTAAATTCAACTTTAACTTCAACTTTAAATTCAACTTTAAATTTTACTTTAAATTCAACTTTAAATTCAACTTTAAATTCAACTTTAAATTTAACTTTAAATTCAACTTTAAATTCAACTTTAAATTTAACTTTAAATTCAACTTAAAGTATAACTTTAAATTTAACTTAAAATTTAACTTTAAATTCAATTTTGAAATCAACTTTAAATTTAACTTTAAATTCAACTTTAAATTTAACTTTAAATTCAACTTTAAATTTAACTTTAAATTCAACTTTAAATTCAACTTTAAATTAAACTTTAAATTTAACTTTAAATTCAACTTTAAATTTAACTTTCAATTCAACTTTAAATTCAACTTTAAATTCAACTTTAAATTCAATTTTAAATTCAACTTTAAATTCATTTTTTAATTTAACTTTAAATTCAACTCTTAATTCAACTTTAAATTCAACTTTAAATTCAACTTTAAATTCAACTTTAATTTCAACTTTAAATTTAACTTTAAATTCAACTTTAAATTCAACTTTAAATTAAACTTTAAATTCAACTCTCAATTCAACTTTAAATTCAACGTTAAATTCACCTTTAAATTCAACTTTAAATTTAACTTTTAGTTTAACTTAAAAATAAAAATAAATTCAACTTTAAATTTAACTTTTAGTTTAACTTTAAATTTAACTTTAAATTTAACTTTAAATTCAAATTTAAATTCAACTTTAAATTTAACTTTAAATTTAATTTTAAATTCAAATTTAAATTCAACTTTAAATTTAACTTTAAATTCAACGTTAAATTTAACATTAAATTCAACATTAAATTTTACTTTAAATTCAACTTTAAATTTAACTTTAAATTCAACTTAGAATTTTACTTTAAATTTAACTTTAAATTCAACTTTAAATTCAACTTTAAATTCAACTTTAAATTCAACTTTAAATTAAACTTTAAATTCAACTTTAAATTTCCCTTAAATTCAACTTTAAATTTAACTTTAAATTCAACTTTAAATTTAACTTTAAATTCAACTTTAAATTTAACTTTAAATTCAACTTTAAATTTAACTTTAAATTCAACTTAGAATTTTACTTTAAATTTAACTTTAAATTCAACTTTCAATTTAACTTTAAATTCAACTTTAAATTCAACTTAAAATTTAACTTTAAGTTCAACTATAAATTCAACTCTAAATTCAACTTTAAATTTAACTTTAAATTCAACTTTAAGTTCAACTTAGAATTTTACTTTAAATTCAACTTTAAATTTAAATTTAAATTCAACTTTAAATTCAACTTTAAATTCAACTTTAAATTCAACTTTAAATTTAACTTTAAATTGAATTTTAAATTCTACTTTAAATTCAACTTTAAATTTAACTTTAAGTTCAACTTTAAGTTTAACTTAAAATTTAACTTTAAATTCAACTTTCAATTCAACTTTAAATTCAACGTTAAATTCAACTTTAATTTAAACTTTAAATTCAACTTTAAATTCAATTTTAAATTTAACTTTAAATTTAACTTTATATTCAACTTTAAATTCAACTTTAAATTCAACTTTAAATTCAATATTGAATTCAACTTTAAGTTTAACTTTAAATTCAACTTTAAATTTAACTTTAAATTCAACTTTAAATTTAATTTTAAATTAAACTTTCAATTCAACGTTAAATTCAACTTTAAATTCAACTTTAAATTTAACTTTAAATTGAATTTTAAATTCTACTTTAAATTCAACTTTAAATTTAATTTTAAGTTCAACTTTAAGTTTAACTTAAAATTTAACTTTAAATTCAATTTTCAATTCAACTTTAAATTCAACGTTAAATTCAACTTTAAATTAAACTTTAAATTCAACTTTAAATTCAATTTTAAATTCAACTTTAAATTTATTTTTAAATTCAACTTTAAATTCAACTTTTAATTTAACTTTAAATTCAACTCTTAATTCAACTTTAAATTCAACTTTAAATTTAACTTTAAATTCGACTTTAAATTTAACTTTAAATTCCACTTTAAATTCAACTTTAACTTCAACTTTAAATTCAACTTTAAATTTTACTTTAAATTCAACTTTAAATTCAACTTTAAATTCAACTTTAAATTTAACTTTAAATTCAACTTTAAATTCAACTTTAAATTTAACTTTGAATTTAACTTTAAATTCAACTTTAAGTTTAACTTTAAATTTAACTTTAAATTCAACTTTAAATTTAACTTTCAATTCAACTTTAAATTCAACTTTAAATTCAACTTTAAATTCAATTTTAAATTCAACTTTAAATTTAACTTTAAATTCAACTTTAAATTCATTTTTTAATTTAACTTTAAATTCAACTCTTAATTCAACTTTAAATTCAACTTTAAATTCAATTTTAAATTCAACTTTAAGTTTAACTTTATATTCAATTTTAAATTCAACTTTAAATTGAACTTTAAATTCAACTTTAAATTCAACTTTAAATTGAACTTTAAATTCAACTTTAAATTCAACTTTAAATTCAACTTTTAATTTATTTTTAAATTCAACTCTTAATTCAACTTTAAATTTAACTTTGAATTTAACTTTCAATTAAACTTTAAATTCAACTTTAAATTCAACTTTAAATTCAATTTTAAATTCAACTTTAAATTTAACTTTAAATTCATTTTTTAATTTAACTTTAAATTCAACTCTTAATTCAACTTTAAATTCAACTTTAAATTCAATTTTAAATTCAACTTTAAGTTTAACTTTAAATTCAATTTTAAATTTAACTTAAATTCAACTTTAAATTCAACTTTAAATTTAACTTTGAATTCAACTTTAAATTTAACTTTAAATTCTACTTTAAATTCAACTTTAAATTCAACTTTAAATTTAACTTTAAATTTAACTTTAAATTTAACTTTAAATTCAACTTTAAATTGAACTTTAAATTCAACTTTTAATTCAACTTTAAATTCAACTTTTAATTTAACTTTAAATTCAACTTTAAATTCAACTTTTAAATTAACTTTAAATTCAACTCTTAATTCAACTTTAAATTCAACTTTAAATTCAATTTTAAATTCAACTTTTAATTTAACTTTTAATTCAACTTAAAATTCAACTTTAAATTCAACTTTAAATTCAACTTTAAATTAAACTTTAAATTCAACTTTAAATTCAACTTTAAATTCAACTTTAAATTCAACTTTAATTTCAACTTTAAATTTAACATTAAATTCAACATTAAATTTAACTTTAAATTCAACTTTAAATTTAACTTTAAATTAAACTTAGAATTTTACTTTAAATTTAACTTTAAATTCAACTTTCAATTTAACTTTAAATTCAACTTTAAATTCAACTTTAAATTAAACTTTAAATTCAACTTTAAATTTAACTTTAAATTCAACTTTAAATTTAACTTTAAATTCAACTTTAAATTTAACTTTAAATTCAACTTTAAATTTAACTTTAAATTCAACTTAGAATTTTACTTTAAATTTAACTTTAAATTTAACTTTCAATTTAACTTTAAATTCAACTTTAAATTCAACTTTATATTCAACTTAAAATTTAACTTTAAGTTCAACTTTAAATTCAACTCTAAATTCAACTTTAAATTCAACTTTATTTTCAACTTTAAGTTCAACTTAGAATTTTACTTTAAATTTAACTTTAAATTCAACTTTAAATTTAAATTTAAATTCAACTTTAAATTCAACTTTAAATTCAACTTTAAATTCAACTTTAAATTCAACTTTAAATTTAACTTTAAATTGAATTTTAAATTCAACTTTAAATTCAACTTTAAATTTAACTTTAAGTTCAACTTTAAGTTTAACTTAAAATTTAACTTTAAATTCAACTTTCAATTCAACTTTAAATTCAACGTTAAATTCAACTTTAATTAAAACTTTAAATTCAACTTTAAATTCAATTTTAAATTTAACTTTAAATTTAACTTTATATTCAACTTTAAATTCCACTTTAAATTCAACTTTAAATTCAACTTTAAATTCAATATTGAATTCAACTTTAAGTTTAACTTTAAATTCAACTTTAAATTTAACTTTAAATTCAACTTTAAATTTTTAATTTTTAATTAAACTTTCAATTCAACGTTAAATTCAACTTTAAATTTAACTTTAAATTCAACTTTAAATTCAACTTTGAATTCAACTTAAAGTTTAACTTAAAATTTAACTTTAAATTCAATTTTCAATTCAACTTTAAATTCAACTTTAAATTTAACTTTAAATTCAACTTTAAATTCAATTTTAAATTCAACTTTAAATTTAACTTTAAATTCAACTTTAAATTTAACTTTAAATTCTACTTTAAATTTAACTTTAAATTCAAATTTAAATTTAACTTTAAATTTAACTTTAAATTTAACTTTAAATTCAACTTTAAATTGAACTTCAAATTCAACTTTAAATTCAACTTTAAATTCAACTTTTAATTTAACTTTAAATTCAACTCTTAATTCAACTTTAAATTCAATTTCAAATTTTACTTTTAATTTAACTTTAAATTCAACTTTAAATTCAACTTTTAAATTAACTTTAAATTCAACTCTTAATTCAACTTTAAATTCAACTTTAAATTCAACTTTAAATTCAACTTTAAATTAAACTTTAAATTCAACTTTAAATTCAACTTTAAATTCAACTTTAAATTCAACTTTAATTTCGACTTTAAATTTAACTTTAAATTCAACTTTAAGTTCAACTTAGAATTTTACTTTAAATTTAACTTTAAATTCAACTTTAAATTCAACTTTAAATTCAACTTTAAATTCAACTTTAAATTCAACTTTAAATTCAACTTTAAATTTAACTTTAAATTGAATTTTAAATTCAACTTTAAATTCAACTTTAAATTTAACTTTAAGTTCAACTTTGAGTTTAACTTAAAATTTAACTTTAAATTCAACTTTCAATTCAACTTTAAATTCAACTTTAATTTAAACTTTAAATTCAACTTTAAATTCAATTTTAAATTTAACTTTAAATTTAACTTTAAATTCAACTTTTAATTTAACTTTAAATTCAACTCTTAATTCAACTTTAAATTCAATTTCAAATTTTACTTTTAATTTAACTTTAAATTCAACTTTAAATTCAACTTTTAAATTAACTTTAAATTCAACTCTTAATTCAACTTTAAATTCAACTTTAAATTCAATTTTAAATTCAACTTTAAATTTAACTTTTAATTCAACTTTAAATTCAACTTCAAATTCAACTTTAAATTTAACTTTAAATTCAACTTTAAATTTAACTTTAAATTCAACTTAGAATTTTACTTTAAATTTAACTTTAAATTCAACTTTCAATTTAACTTTAAATTCAACTTTAAATTCAACTTTAAATTAAACTTTAAATTCAACTTTAAATTTAACTTTAAATTCAACTTTAAATTTAACTTTAAATTCAACTTTAAATTTAACTTTAAATTCAACTTTAAATTTAACTTTAAATTCAACTTAGAATTTTACTTTAAATTTAACTTTAAATTTAACTTTCAATTTAACTTTAAATTCAACTTTAAATTCAACTTTAAATTCAACTTAAAATTTAACTTTAAGTTCAACTTTAAATTCAACTCTAAATTCAACTTTAAATTTAACTTTATTTTCAACTTTAAGTTCAACTTAGAATTTTACTTTAAATTTAACTTTAAATTCAACTTTAAATTTAAATTTAAATTCAACTTTAAATTCAACTTTAAATTCAACTTTAAATTCAACTTTAAATTCAACTTTAAATTTAACTTTAAATTGAATTTTAAATTCAACTTTAAATTCAACTTTAAATTTAACTTTAAGTTCAACTTTAAGTTTAACTTAAAATTTAACTTTAAATTCAACTTTCAATTCAACTTTAAATTCAACGTTAAATTCAACTTTAATTAAAACTTTAAATTCAACTTTAAATTCAATTTTAAATTTAACTTTAAATTTAACTTTATATTCAACTTTAAATTCCACTTTAAATTCAACTTTAAATTCAACTTTAAATTCAATATTGAATTCAACTTTAAGTTTAACTTTAAATTCAACTTTAAATTTAACTTTAAATTCAACTTTAAATTTTTAATTTTTAATTAAACTTTCAATTCAACGTTAAATTCAACTTTAAATTTATATTTAAATTCAACTTTAAATTTAACTTTAAATTCAACTTTAAATTCAACTTTGAATTCAACTAAAAGTTTAACTTAAAATTTAACTTTAAATTCAATTTTCAATTCAACTTTAAATTCAACTTTAAATTAAACTTTAAATTCAACTTTAAATTCAATTTTAAATTCAACTTTAAATTTAACTTTAAATTCAACTTTAAATTTAACTTTAAATTCTACTTTAAATTTAACTTTAAATTCAAATTTAAATTTAACTTTAAATTTAACTTTAAATTTAACTTTAAATTCAACTTTAAATTGAACTTCAAATTCAACTTTAAATTCAACTTTAAATTCAACTTTTAATTTAACTTTAAATTCAACTCTTAATTCAACTTTAAATTCAATTTCAAATTTTACTTTAAATTCAACTTTAAATTCAACTTTAAATTCAACTTTTAAATTAACTTTAAATTCAACTCTTAATTCAACTTTAAATTCAACTTTAAATTCAACTTTAAATTCAACTTTAAATTAAACTTTAAATTCAACTTTAAATTCAACTTTAAATTCAACTTTAAATTCAACTTTAATTTCAACTTTAAATTTAACTTTAAATTCAACTTTAAGTTCAACTTAGAATTTTACTTTAAATTTAACTTTAAATTCAACTTTAAATTTAAATTTAAATTCAACTTTAAATTCAACTTTAAATTCAACTTTAAATTCAACTTTAAATTCAACTTTAAATTTAACTTTAAATTGAATTTTAAATTCAACTTTAAATTCAACTTTAAATTTAACTTTAAGTTCAACTTTGAGTTTAACTTAAAATTTAACTTTAAATTCAACTTTCAATTCAACTTTAAATTCAACTTTAATTTAAACTTTAAATTCAACTTTAAATTCAATTTTAAATTTAACTTTAAATTTAACTTTAAATTCAACTTTTAATTTAACTTTAAATTCAACTCTTAATTCAACTTTAAATTCAATTTCAAATTTTACTTTTAATTTAACTTTAAATTCAACTTTAAATTCAACTTTTAAATTAACTTTAAATTCAACTCTTAATTCAACTTTAAATTCAACTTTAAATTCAATTTTAAATTCAACTTTAAATTTAACTTTTAATTCAACTTTAAATTCAACTTTAAATTCAACTTTAAATTCAACTTTAAATTAAACTTTAAATTCAACTTTAAATTCAACTTTAAATTCAACTTTAAATTCAACTTTAATTTCAACTTTAAATTTAACTTTAAATTCAACTTTAAATTCAACTTTAAATTTAACTTTGAATTTAACTTTAAATTCAACTTTAAGTTTAACTTTAAATTTAACTTTAAATTCAACTTTAAATTTAACTTTCAATTCAACTTTAAATTCAACTTTAAATTCAACTTTAAATTCAATTTTAAATTCAACTTTAAATTTAACTTTAAATTCAACTTTAAATTCATTTTTTAATTTAACTTTAAATTCAACTCTTAATTCAACTTTAAATTCAACTTTAAATTCAATTTTAAATTCAACTTTAAGTTTAACTTTATATTCAATTTTAAATTCAACTTTAAATTCAACTTTAAATTCAACTTTAAATTCAACTTTAAATTTAACTTTAAATTCGACTTTAAATTTAACTTTAAATTCCACTTTAAATTCAACTTTAACTTCAACTTTAAATTCAACTTTAAATTTTACTTTAAATTCAACTTTAAATTCAACTTTAAATTCAACTTTAAATTTAACTTTAAATTCAACTTTAAATTCAACTTTAAATTTAACTTTGAATTTAACTTTAAATTCAACTTTAAGTTTAACTTTAAATTTAACTTTAAATTCAACTTTAAATTTAACTTTCAATTCAACTTTAAATCCAACTTTAAATTCAACTTTAAATTCAATTTTAAATTCAACTTTAAATTTAACTTTAAATTCAACTTTAAATTCATTTTTTAATTTAACTTTAAATTCAACTCTTAATTCAACTTTAAATTCAACTTTAAATTCAATTTTAAATTCAACTTTAAGTTTAACTTTATATTCAATTTTAAATTCAACTTTAAATTCAACTTTAAATTGAACTTTAAATTCAACTTTAAATTCAACTTTAAATTGAACTTTAAATTCAACTTTAAATTCAACTTTAAATTCAACTTTTAATTTATTTTTAAATTCAACTCTTAATTCAAATTTAAATTTAACTTTGAATTTAACTTTAAATTCAACCTTAAGTTTAACTTTAAATTTAACTTAAAATTTAACTTTAAATTCAATTTTTAAATCAACTTTAAATTTAACTTTAAATTCAACTTTAAATTTAACTTTCAATTAAACTTTAAATTCAACTTTAAATTCAACTTTAAATTCAATTTTAAATTCAACTTTAAATTTAACTTTAAATTCAACTTTAAATTCATTTTTTAATTTAACTTTAAATTCAACTCTTAATTCAACTTTAAATTCAACTTTAAATTCAATTTTAAATTCAACTTTAAGTTTAACTTTAAATTCAATTTTAAATTTAACTTAAATTCAACTTTAAATTCAACTTTAAATTGAACTTTGAATTCAACTTTAAATTTAACTTTAAATTCTACTTTAAATTCAACTTTAAATTCAACTTTAAATTTAACTTTAAATTTAACTTTAAATTTAACTTTAAATTCAACTTTAAATTGAACTTTAAATTCAACTTTAAATTCAACTTTTAATTCAACTTTTAATTTAACTTTAAATTCAACTCTTAATTCAACTTTAAATTCAATTTCAAATTTTACTTTTAATTTAACTTTAAATTCAACTTTAAATTCAACTTTTAAATTAACTTTAAATTCAACTCTTAATTCAACTTTAAATTCAACTTTAAATTCAATTTTAAATTTAACTTTTAATTCAACTTAAAATTCAACTTTAAATTCAACTTTAAATTCAACTTTAAATTAAACTTTAAATTCAACTTTAAATTCAACTTTAAATTCAACTTTAATTTCAACTTTAAATTTAACATTAAATTCAACTTTAAATTTAACTTTAAATTCAACTTTAAATTTAACTTTAAATTAAACTTAGAATTTTACTTTAAATTTAACTTTAAATTCAACTTTCAATTTAACTTTAAATTCAACTTTAAATTCAACTTTAAATTAAACTTAAAATTCAACTTTAAATTTAACTTTAAATTCAACTTTAAATTTAACTTTAAATTCAACTTAGAATTTTACTTTAAATTTAACTTTAAATTTAGCTTTCAATTTAACTTTAAATTCAACTTTAAATTCAACTTTAATTTCAACTTAAAATTTAACTTTAAGTTCAACTTTAAATTCAACTCTAAATTCAACTTTAAATTTAACTTTAAATTCAACTTTAAGTTCAACTTAGAATTTTACTTTAAATTTAACTTTAAATTCAACTTTAAATTTAAATTTAAATTCAAATTTAAATTCAACTTTAAATTCAACTTTAAATTCAACTTTGAATTCAACTTTAAATTTAACTTTAAATTGAATTTTAAATTCAACTTTAAATTCAACTTTAAATTTAACTTTAAGTTCAACTTTAAGTTTAACTTAAAATTTAACTTTAAATTCAACTTTCAATTCAACTTTAAATTCAACGTTAAATTCAACTTTAATTAAAACTTTAAATTCAACTTTAAATTCAATTTTA
Source organism: Melanostoma mellinum (assembly GCA_914767635.1). NCBI lineage: Eukaryota > Metazoa > Arthropoda > Insecta > Diptera > Syrphidae > Melanostoma > Melanostoma mellinum. Next base: position 197,182,142 of record OU612059.1, read on the forward strand.
AATTTAACTTTAAATTTAACTTTATATTCAACTTTAAATTCCACTTTAAATTCAACTTTAAATTCAACTTTAAATTCAATATTGAATTCAACTTTAAGTTTAACTTTAAATTCAACTTTAAATTTAACTTTAAATTCAACTTTAAATTTTTAATTTTAAATTAAACTTTCAATTCAACGTTAAATTCAACTTTAAATTTAACTTTAAATTCAACTTTAAATTCAACTTTGAATTCAACTTAAAGTTTAACTTAAAATTTAACTTAAAATTCAATTTTCAATTCAACTTTAAATTCAACGTTAAATTCAACTTTAAATTAAACTTTAAATTCAACTTTAAATTCAATTTTAAATTCAACTTTAAATTTAACTTTAAATTCAACTTTAAATTTAACTTTAAATTCTACTTTAAATTTAACTTTAAATTCAAATTTAAATTTAACTTTAAATTTAACTTTAAATTTAACTTTAAATTCAACTTTAAATTGAACTTCAAATTCAACTTTAAATTCAACTTTAAATTCAACTTTTAATTTAACTTTAAATTCAACTCTTAATTCAACTTTAAATTCAATTTCAAATTTTACTTTTAATTTAACTTTAAATTCAACTTTTAAATTAACTTTAAATTCAACTCTTAATTCAACTTTAAATTCAACTTTAAATTCAACTTTAAATTAAACTTTAAATTCAACTTTAAATTCAACTTTAAATTCAACTTTAAATTTAACTTTAAATTCAACTTTAAGTTCAACTTAGAATTTTACTTTAAATTTAACTTTAAATTCAACTCTTAATTCAACTTTAAATTCAACTTTAAATTCAATTTTAAATTCAACTTTAAGTTCAACTTTAAATTCAACTTTAAATTTAACTTTAAATTGAATTTTAAATTCAACTTTAAATTCAACTTTAAATTTAACTTTAAGTTCAACTTTAAGTTTAACTTAAAATTTAACTTTAAATTCAACTTTCAATTCAACTTTAAGTTCAACGTTAAATTCAACTTTAATTTAAACTTTAAATTCAACTTTAAATTCAATTTTAAATTTAACTTTAAATTCAACTTTAAATTCAACTTTTAAATTAACTTTAAATTCAACTCTTAATTCAACTTTAAATTCAACTTTAAATTCAATTTTAAATTCAACTTTAAATTTAACTTTTAATTCAACTTTAAATTCAACTTTAAATTCAACTTTAAATTCAACTTTAAATTAAACTTTAAATTCAACTTTAAATTCAACTTTAAATTCAACTTTAAATTCAACTTTAATTTCAACTTTAAATTTAACATTAAATTCAACTTTAAATTTAACTTTAAATTCAACTTTAAATTTAACTTTTAATTCATTTTTAAATTCAACTTTAAATTCAATTTTAAATTCAACTTTAAATTTAACTTTTAATTCAACTTTAAATTCAACTTTAAATTCAACTTTAAATTTAACTTTTAATTCAACTTTAAATTCAACTTTAAATTCAACTTTAAATTCAACTTTAAATTTAACTTTAAATTTAACTTTAAATTCAACTTTTAATTCAACTTTAAATTCAACTTTAAATTCAACTTTAAATTTAACTTTTAATTCAACTTTAAATTCAACTTTAAATTCAACTTTAAATTCAACTTTAAATTCAACTTTAAATTTAACTTTAAATTCAACTTTAAATTTAACTTTAAAATCAACTTTAAATTTAACTTTAAATTTAACTTTAAATTCAACTTTAAAATTAACTTTAAATTTATTTTTAAATTTAACTTTAAATTTAACTTTAAATTCAACTTTAAATTTAACTTTTACAACTCTTAATTCAACTTTAAATTTACTTTAAACTCAACTTTAAATTTAACTTTAAATTCTACTTTAAATTTAACTTTAAATTTAACTTTAAATTCAACTTTAAATTTTACTTTAAATTTTACTTTAAATTCAACTTTAAATTTAACTTTAAATTTAACTTTAAATTCAACTTTAAATTTAACTTTAAATTCAACTTTTAATTTAACTTTAAATTCAACTCTTAATTCAACTTTAAATTCAATTTCAAATTTAACTTTTAATTTAACTTTAAATTCAACTTTAAATTCAACTTTTAAATTAACTTTAAATTCAACTCTTAATTCAACTTTAAATTCAACTTTAAATTCAATTTTAAATTCAACTTTAAATTTAACTTTAAATTCAACTTTAAATTCAACTTTAAATTCAACTTTAAATTCAACTTTAAATTAAACTTTAAATTCAACTTTAAATTCAACTTTAAATTCAACTTTAATTTCAACTTTAAATTCAACTTTAAATTCAACTTTAAATTTAACTTTAAATTCAACTTTAAATTCATTTTTTAATTTAACTTTAAATTCAACTCTTAATTCAACTTTAAATTCAACTTTAAATTCAATTTTAAATTCAACTTTAAGTTTAACTTTAAATTCAATTTTAAATTTAACTTAAATTCAACTTTAAATTCAACTTTAAATTGAACTTTGAATTCAACTTTAAATTTAACTTTAAATTCTACTTTAAATTCAACTTTAAATTCAACTTTAAATTTAACTTTAAATTTAACTTTAAATTTAACTTTAAATTCAACTTTAAATTTAGCTTTAAATTCAACTTTAAATTCAACTTTTAATTCAACTTTTAATTTAACTTTAAATTCAACTCTTAATTCAACTTTAAATTCAATTTCAAATTTTACTTTTAATTTAACTTTAAATTCAACTTTAAATTCAACTTTTAAATTAACTTTAAATTCAACTCTTAATTCAACTTTAAATTCAACTTTAAATTCAATTTTAAATTCAACTTTAAATTTAACTTTTAATTCAACTTAAAATTCAACTTTAAATTCAACTTTAAATTCAACTTTAAATTAAACTTTAAATTCAACTTTAAATTCAACTTTAAATTCAACTTTAATTTCAACTTTAAATTTAACATTAAATTCAACTTTAAATTTAACTTTAAATTCAACTTTAAATTTAACTTTAAATTAAACTTAGAATTTTACTTTAAATTTAACTTTAAATTCAACTTTCAATTTAACTTTAAATTCAACTTTAAATTCAACTTTAAATTAAACTTTAAATTCAACTTTAAATTTAACATTAAATTCAACTTTAAATTTAACTTTAAATTCAACTTAGAATTTTACTTTAAATTTAACTTTAAATTTAGCTTTCAATTTAACTTTAAATTCAACTTTAAATTCAACTTAAAATTTAACTTTAAGTTCAACTTTAAATTCAACTCTAAATTCAACTTTAAATTTAACTTTAAATTCAACTTTAAGTTCAACTTAGAATTTTACTTTAAATTTAACTTTAAATTCAACTTTAAATTTAAATTTAAATTCAACTTTAAATTCAACTTTAAATTCAACTTTAAATTCAACTTTAAATTCAACTTTAAATTTAACTTTAAATTGAATTTTAAATTCAACTTTAAATTCAACTTTAAATTTAACTTTAAGTTCAACTTTAAGTTTAACTTAAAATTTAACTTTAAATTCAACTTTCAATTCAACTTTAAATTCAACGTTAAATTCAACTTTAATTAAAACTTTAAATTCAACTTTAAATTCAATTTTAAATTTAACTTTAAATTTAACTTTATATTCAACTTTAAATTCCACTTTAAATTCAACTTTAAATTCAACTTTAAATTCAATATTGAATTCAACTTTAAGTTTAACTTTAAATTCAACTTTAAATTTAACTTTAAATTCAACTTTAAATTTTTAATTTTAAATTAAACTTTCAATTCAACGTTAAATTCAACTTTAAATTTAACTTTAAATTCAACTTTAAATTCAACTTTGAATTCAACTTAAAGTTTAACTTAAAATTTAACTTAAAATTCAATTTTCAATTCAACTTTAAATTCAACGTTAAATTCAACTTTAAATTAAACTTTAAATTCAACTTTAAATTCAATTTTAAATTCAACTTTAAATTTAACTTTAAATTCAACTTTAAATTTAACTTTAAATTCTACTTTAAATTTATATTTAAATTCAAATTTAAATTTAACTTTAAATTTTACTTTAAATTTAACTTTAAATTCAAATTTAAATTGAACTTCAAATTCAACTTTAAATTCAACTTTAAATTCAACTTTTAATTTAACTTTAAATTCAACTCTTAATTCAACTTTAAATTCAATTTCAAATTTTACTTTTAATTTAACTTTAAATTCAACTTTTAAATTAACTTAAAATTCAACTCTTAATTCAACTTTAAATTCAACTTTAAATTCAACTTTAAATTCAACTTTAAATTAAACTTTAAATTCAACTTTAAATTCAACTTTAAATTCAACTTTAAATTTAACTTTAAATTCAACTTTAAGTTCAACTTAGAATTTTACTTTAAATTTAACTTTAAATTCAACTCTTAATTCAACTTTAAATTCAACTTTAAATTCAATTTTAAATTCAACTTTAAGTTCAACTTTAAATTCAACTTTAAATTTAACTTTAAATTGAATTTTAAATTCAACTTTAAATTCAACTTTAAATTTAACTTTAAGTTCAACTTTAAGTTTAACTTAAAATTTAACTTTAAATTTAACTTTCAATTCAACTTTAAATTCAACGTTAAATTCAACTTTAATTTAAACTTTAAATTCAACTTTAAATTCAATTTTAAATTTAACTTTAAATTTAACTTTAAATTCAACTTTTAATTTAACTTTAAATTCAACTCTTAATTCAACTTTAAATTCAATTTCAAATTTTACTTTTAATTTAACTTTAAATTCAACTTTAAATTCAACTTTTAAATTAACTTTAAATTCAACTCTTAATTCAACTTTAAATTCAACTTTAAATTCAATTTTAAATTCAACTTTAAATTTAACTTTTAATTCAACTTTAAATTCAACTTTAAATTCAACTTTAAATTCAACTTTAAATTAAACTTTAAATTCAACTTTAAATTCAACTTTAAATTCAACTTTAAATTCAACTTTAATTTCAACTTTAAATTTAACTTTAAATTCAACTTTAAATTTAACTTTAAATTCAACTTTAAATTTAACTTTTAATTCAACTTTAAATTCAACTTTAAATTCAATTTTAAATTCAACTTTAAATTTAACTTTTAATTCAACTTTAAATTCAACTTTAAATTCAACTTTAAATTTAACTTTTAATTCAACTTTAAATTCAACTTTAAATTCAACTTTAAATTCAACTTTAAATTTAACTTTAAATTTAACTTTAAATTCAACTTTAAATTAAACTTTAAATTCAATTTTAAATTCAACTTTAAATTTAACTTTAAATTCAAATTTAAATTCAACTTTAAATTCAACTTTAAATTCAACTTTAAATTTAACTTTAAATTCAACTTTAAAATTAACTTTAAAATCAACTTTAAATTTAACTTTAAATTCAACTTTAAATTTAACTTTAAATTTAACTTTTACAACTCTTAATTCAACTTTAAATTTACTTTAAACTCAACTTTAAATTTAACTTTAAATTCTACTTTAAATTTAACTTTAAATTTAACTTTAAATTCAACTTTAAATTTTACTTTAAATTTTACTTTAAATTCAACTTTAAATTTAACTTTAAATTTAACTTTAAATTCAACTTTAAATTTAACTTTAAATTCAACTTTTAATTTAACTTTAAATTCAACTCTTAATTCAACTTTAAATTCAATTTCAAATTTAACTTTTAATTTAACTTTAAATTCAACTTTAAATTCAACTTTTAAATTAACTTTAAATTCAACTCTTAATTCAACTTTAAATTCAACTTTAAATTCAATTTTAAATTCAACTTTAAATTTAACTTTAAATTCAACTTTAAATTAAACTTTAAATTCAACTTTAAATTCAACTTTAAATTCAACTTTAATTTCAACTTTAAATTCAACTTTAAATTCAACTTTAAATTTAACTTTAAATTCAACTTTAAATTCATTTTTTAATTTAACTTTAAATTCAACTCTTAATTCAACTTTAAATTCAACTTTAAATTCAATTTTAAATTCAACTTTAAGTTTAACTTTAAATTCAACTTTAAATTTAACTTTAAATTCAACTTTAAATTTAACTTTAAATTTTACTTTAAATTCAACTTTAAATTCATTTTTTAATTTAACTTTAAATTCAACTTTAAATTCAACTTTAAATTTAACTTTAAATTCAACTTTAAATTTAACTTTAAATTTAACTTTAAATTTAACTTTAAATTCAACTTTAAATTGAACTTTAAATTCAATTTTAAATTCAACTTTAAATTCAACTTTTAATTTAACTTTAAATTCAACTCTTAATTCAACTTTAAATTCAATTTCAAATTTAACTTTTAATTTAACTCTTAATTCAACTTTAAATTCAACTTTAAATTCAATTTTAAATTCAACTTTAAATTAAACTTTTAATTCAACTTTAAATTCAACTTTAAATTCAACTTTAAATTCAACTTTAAATTAAACTTTAAATTCAACTTTAAATTCAACTTTAAATTCAACTTTAAATTCAACTTTAATTTCAACTTTAAATTTAACATTAAATTCAACTTTAAATTTAACTTTAAATTCAACTTTAAATTTAACTTTTAATTCAACTTTAAATTCAACTTTAAATTCAATTTTAAATTCAACTTTAAATTTAACTTTTAATTCAACTTTAAATTCAACTTTAAATTCAACTTTAAATTTAAGTTTTAATTCAACTTTAAATTCAACTTTAAATTCAACTTTAAATTCAACTTTAAATTTAACTTTAAATTCAACTTTAAATTCAACTTTAAATTCAACTTTAAATTCAATTTTAAATTCAACTTTAAATTTAACTTTAAATTCAAATTTAAATTCAACTTTAAATTCAACTTTAAATTCAACTTTAAATTTAACTTTAAATTCAACTTTAAAATTAACTTTAAAATCAACTTTAAATTTAACTTTAAATTTAACTTTAAATTCAACTTTAAATTTAACTTTAAATTTAACTTTTACAACTCTTAATTCAACTTTAAATTTACTTTAAACTCAACTTTAAATTTAACTTTAAATTCTACTTTAAATTTAACTTTAAATTTAACTTTAAATTCAACTTTAAATTTTACTTTAAATTTTACTTTAAATTCAACTTTAAATTTAACTTTAAATTTAACTTTAAATTCAACTTTAAATTTAACTTTAAATTCAACTTTTAATTTAACTTTAAATTCAACTCTTAATTCAACTTTAAATTCAATTTCAAATTTAACTTTTAATTTAACTTTAAATTCAACTTTAAATTCAACTTTTAAATTAACTTTAAATTCAACTCTTAATTCAACTTTAAATTCAACTTTAAATTCAATTTTAAATTCAACTTTAAATTTAACTTTAAATTCAACTTTAAATTAAACTTTAAATTCAACTTTAAATTCAACTTTAAATTCAACTTTAATTTCAACTTTAAATTCAACTTTAAATTCAACTTTAAATTTAACTTTAAATTCAACTTTAAATTCATTTTTTAATTTAACTTTAAATTCAACTCTTAATTCAACTTTAAATTCAACTTTAAATTCAATTTTAAATTCAACTTTAAGTTTAACTTTAAATTCAACTTTAAATTTAACTTTAAATTCAACTTTAAATTTAACTTTAAATTTTACTTTAAATTCAACTTTAAATTCATTTTTTAATTTAGCTTTAAATTCAACTTTAAATTCAACTTTAAATTTAATTTTAAATTCAACTTTAAATTTAACTTTAAATTTAACTTTAAATTTAACTTTAAATTCAACTTTAAATTGAACTTTAAATTCAATTTTAAATTCAACTTTAAATTCAACTTTTAATTTAACTTTAAATTCAACTCTTAATTCAACTTTAAATTCAATTTCAAATTTAACTTTTAATTTAACTTTAAATTCAACTTTAAATTCAACTTTTAAATTAACTTTAAATTCAACTTTAAATTCAATTTAAAATTCAACTTTAAATTCAATTTTAAATTCAACTTTAAATTTAACTTTAAATTCAACTTTAAATTCAACTTTAAATTCAACTTTAAATTCAACTTTAAATTAAACTTTAAATTCAACTTTAAACTCAACTTTAAATTCAACTTTAATTTCAACTTTAAATTTAACTTTAAATTCAACTTTAAATTCAACTTTAAATTCAACTTTAAATTTAACTTTAAATTTAACTTTAAATTCAACTTTAAGTTTAACTTTAAATTTAACTTTAAATTCAACTCTCAATTCAACTTTAAATTCAACGTTAAATTCACCTTTAAATTCAACTTTAAATTTAACTTTTAGTTTAACTTAAAAATAAAAATAAATTCAACTTTAAATTTAACTTTTAGTTTAACTTTAAATTTAACTTTAAATTTAACTTTAAATTCAAATTTAAAATCAACTTTAAATTTAACTTTAAATTCAACGTTAAATTTAACATTAAATTCAACTTTAAATTTAACTTTAAATTCAACTTTAAATTCAACTTTAAATTAAACTTTAAATTCAACTTTAAATTTAACTTTAAATTCAACTTTAAATTTAACTTTAAATTCAACTTTAAATTTAACTTTAAATTCAACTTTAAATTTAACTTTAAATTCAACTTAGAATTTTACTTTAAATTTAACTTTAAATTCAACTTTCAATTTAACTTTAAATTCAACTTTAAATTCAACTTTAAATTAAACTTTAAATTCAACTTTAAATTTAACTTTAAATTCAACTTTAAATTTAACTTTAAATTCAACTTTAAATTTAACTTTAAATTCAACTTTAAATTTAACTTTAAATTCAACTTAGAATTTTACTTTAAATTTAACTTTAAATTCAACTTTCAATTTAACTTTAAATTCAACTTTAAATTCAACTTTAAATTCAACTTAAAATTTAACTTTAAGTTCAACTTTAAATTCAACTCTAAATTCAACTTTAAATTTAACTTTAAATTCAACTTTAAGTTCAACTTAGAATTTTACTTTAAATTTAACTTTAAATTCAACTTTAAATTTAAATTTAAATTCAACTTTAAATTCAACTTTAAATTCAACTTTAAATTCAACTTTAAATTCAACTTTAAATTTAACTTTAAATTGAATTTTAAATTCTACTTTAAATTCAACTTTAAATTTAACTTTAAGTTCAACTTTAAGTTTAACTTAAAATTTAACTTTAAATTCAACTTTCAATTCAACTTTAAATTCAACGTTAAATTCAACTTTAATTTAAACTTTAAATTCAACTTTAAATTCAATTTTAAATTTAACTTTAAATTTAACTTTATATTCAACTTTAAATTCCACTTTAAATTCAACTTTAAATTCAACTTTAAATTCAATATTGAATTCAACTTTAAGTTTAACTTTAAATTCAACTTTAAATTTAACTTTAAATTCAACTTTAATTTTAATTTTAAATTAAACTTTCAATTCAACGTTAAATTCAACTTTAAATTTAACTTTAAATTCAACTTTAAATTCAACTTTGAATTCAACTTAAAGTTTAACTTAAAATTTAACTTTAAATTCAATTTTCGATTCAACTTTAAATTCAACGTTAAATTCAACTTTAAATTAAACTTTAAATTCAACTTTAAATTCAATTTTAAATTCAACTTTAAATTTATTTTTAAATTCAACTTTAAATTCAACTTTTAATTTAACTTTAAATTCAACTCTTAATTCAACTTTAAAATCAACTTTAAATTCAACTTTAAATTCGACTTTAAATTTAACTTTAAATTCCACTTTAAATTCAACTTTAACTTCAACTTTAAATTCAACTTTAAATTTTACTTTAAATTCAACTTTAAATTCAACTTTAAATTCAACTTTAAATTTAACTTTAAATTCAACTTTAAATTCAACTTTAAATTTAACTTTGAATTTAACTTTAAATTCAACTTTAAGTTTAACTTTAAATTAAATATTTAAATTAAATATTTAAATTCAACTTTAAATTTAACTTTCAATTCAACTTTAAATTCAACTTTAAATTTAACTTTCAATTCAACTTTAAATTCAACTTTAAATTCAACTTTAAATTCATTTTTTAATTTAACTTTAAATTCAACTCTTAATTCAACTTTAAATTCAACTTTAAATTCAATTTTAAATTCAACTTTAAGTTTAACTTTAAATTCAATTTTAAATTCAACTTTAAATTCAACTTTAAATTCAACTTTAAATTTAACTTTAAATTCAACTTTAAATTTAACTTTAAATTTTACTTTAAATTCAACTTTAAATTCTTTTTTTTATTTAACTTTAAATTCAACTCTTAATTCAACTTTAAATTCAACTTTAAATTTAACTTTAAATTCAACTTTAAATTTAACTTTAAATTTAACTTTAAATTTAACTTTAAATTCAACTTTAAATTGAACTTTAAATTCAATTTTAAATTCAACTTTAAATTCAACTTTTAATTTAACTTTAAATTCAACTCTTAATTCAACTTTAAATTCAATTTCAAATTTAACTTTTAATTTAACTTTAAATTCAACTTTAAATTCAACTTTTAAATTTACTTTAAATTCAACTCTTAATTCAACTTTAAATTCAACTTTAAATTCAATTTTAAATTCAACTTTAAATTTAACTTTAAATTCAACTTTAAATTCAACTTTAATTTCAACTTTAAATTTAACTTTAAATTCAACTTTAAATTCAACTTTAAATTCAACTTTAAATTTAACTTTAAATTTAACTTTAAATTCAACTTTAAGTTTAACTTTAAATTTAACTTTAAATTCAACTCTCAATTCAACTTTAAATTCAACGTTAAATTCACCTTTAAATTCAACTTTAAATTTAACTTTTAGTTTAACTTAAAAATAAAAATAAATTCAACTTTAAATTTAACTTTTAGTTTAACTTGAAATTTAACTTTAAATTTAACTTTAAATTCAAATTTAAATTCAACTTTAAATTTAACTTTAAATTCAACTTTAAATTTAACTTTAAATTCAACTTAGAATTTTACTTTAAATTTAACTTTAAATTCAACTTTCAATTTAACTTTAAATTCAACTTTAAATTCAACTTTAAATTAAACTTTAAATTCAACTTTAAATTTAACTTTAAATTCAACTTTAAATTTAACTTTAAATTCAACTTTAAATTTAACTTTAAATTCAACTTTAAATTCAACTTAGAATTTTACTTTAAATTTAACTTTAAATTCAACTTTCAATTTAACTTTAAATTCAACTTTAAATTCAACTTTAAATTCAACTTAAAATTTAACTTTAAGTTCAACTTTAAATTCAACTCTAAATTCAACTTTAAATTTAACTTTAAATTCAACTTTAAGTTCAACTTAGAATTTTACTTTAAATTTAACTTTAAATTCAACTTTAAATTTAAATTTAAATTCAACTTTAAATTCAACTTTAAATTCAACTTTAAATTCAACTTTAAATTCAACTTTAAATTTAACTTTAAATTGAATTTTAAATTCTACTTTAAATTCAACTTTAAATTTAACTTTAAGTTCAACTTCAAGTTTAACTTAAAATTTAACTTTAAATTCAACTTTCAATTCAACTTTAAATTCAACGTTAAATTCAATTTTAATTTAAACTTTAAATTCAACTTTAAATTCAATTTTAAATTTAACTTTAAATTGAATTTTAAATTCTACTTTAAGTTTAACTTTAAATTCAACTTTAAATTGAATTTTAAATTGAATTTTAAATTCAACTTTAAATTTAACTTTAAATTCAACTTTAAATTTAAATTTAAATTCAACTTTAAATTCAACTTTAAATTCAACTTTAAATTCAACTTTAAATTCAACTTTAAATTTAACTTTAAATTGAATTTTAAATTCTACTTTAAATTCAACTTTAAATTTAACTTTAAGTTCAACTTTAAGTTTAACTTAAAATTTAACTTTAAATTCAACTTTAAATTCCACTTTAAATTCAACTTTAAATTCAACTTTAAATTCAATATTGAATTCAACTTTAAGTTTAACTTTAAATTCAACTTTAAATTTAACTTTAAATTCAACTTTAATTTTAATTTTAAATTAAACTTTCAATTCAACGTTAAATTCAACTTTAAATTTAACTTTAAATTCAACTTTAAATTCAACTTTGAATTCAACTTAAAGTTTAACTTAAAATTTAACTTTAAATTCAATTTTCGATTCAACTTTAAATTCAACGTTAAATTCAACTTTAAATTAAACTTTAAATTCAACTTTAAATTCAATTTTAAATTCAACTTTAAATTTATTTTTAAATTCAACTTTAAATTCAACTTTTAATTTAACTTTAAATTCAACTCTTAATTCAACTTTAAAATCAACTTTAAATTCAACTTTAAATTCGACTTTAAATTTAACTTTAAATTCCACTTTAAATTCAACTTTAACTTCAACTTTAAATTCAACTTTAAATTTTACTTTAAATTCAACTTTATTTTCAACTTTAAATTCAACTTTAAATTTAACTTTAAATTCAACTTTAAATTCAACTTTAAATTTAACTTTGAATTTAACTTTAAATTCAACTTTAAGTTTAACTTTAAATTTAACTTTAAATTCAACTTTAAATTTAACTTTCAATTCAACTTTAAATTCAACTTTAAATTCAACTTTAAATTCAATTTTAAATTCAACTTTAAATTTAACTTTAAATTCAACTTTAAATTCATTTTTTAATTTAACTTTAAATTCAACTCTTAATTCAACTTTAAATTCAACTTTAAATTCAATTTTAAATTCAACTTTAAGTTTAACTCTATATTCAATTTAAAATTCAACTTTAAATTCAACTTTAAATTCAACTTTAAATTGAACTTTAAATTCAACTTTAAATTGAACTTTAAATTCAACTTTAAATTCATTTTTAAATTCAACTTTTAATTTAACTTTAAATTCAACTCTTAATTCAACTTTAAATTTAACTTTGAATTTAACTTTAAATTCAACCTTAAGTTTAACTTTAAATTTAACTTAAAATTTAACTTTAAATTCAATTTTAAAATCAACTTTAAATTTAACTTTAAATTCAACTTTAAATTTAACTTTAAATTTAACTTTAAATTAAACTTTAAATTCAACTTTAAATTTAACTTTCAATTAAACTTTAAATTCAACTTTAAATTCAACTTTAAATTCAATTTTAAATTCAACTTTAAATTTAACTTTAAATTCAACTTTAAATTCATTTTTTAATTTAACTTTAAATTCAACTCTTAATTCAACTTTAAATTCAACTTTAAATTCATTTTTTAATTTAACTTTAAATTCAACTCTTAATTCAACTTTAAATTTAACTTTAAATTTAACTTTAAATTTAACTTTAAATTCAACTTTAAATTGAACTTTAAATTCAACTTTAAATTCAACTTTAAATTTAACTTTAAATTCAACTTTAAATTTAACTTTAAATTAAACTTTAAATTTAACTTTAAATTCAACTCTTAATTCAACTTTAAATTCAACTTTAAATTCATTTTTTAATTTAACTTTAAATTCAACTCTTAATTCAACTTTAAATTTAACTTAAAATTTAACTTTAAATTCAATTTTAAAATCAACTTTGAATTTAACTTTAAATTCAACTTTAAATTTAACTTTAAATTCAACTTTAAATTTAACTTTAAATTAAACTTTAAATTCAACTTTAAATTTAACTTTCAATTAAACTTTAAATTCAACTTTAAATTCAACTTTAAATTCAATTTTAAATTCAACTTTAAATTTAACTTTAAATTCAACTTTAAATTCATTTTTTAATTTAACTTTAAATTCAACTCTTAATTCAACTTTAAATTCAACTTTAAATTCATTTTTTAATTTAACTTTAAATTCAACTCTTAATTCAACTTTAAATTTAACTTTAAATTTAACTTTAAATTTAACTTTAAATTCAACTTTAAATTGAACTTTAAATTCAACTTTAAATTCAACTTTAAATTCAACTTTTAATTTAACTTTAAATTCAACTCTTAATTCAACTTTAAATTCAATTTCAAATTTTACTTTTAATTTAACTTTAAATTCAACTTTTAAATTAACTTTAAATTCAACTCTTAATTCAACTTTAAATTCAATTTTAAATTCAACTTTAAATTTAACTTTTAATTCAACTTAAAATTCAACTTTAAACTCAACTTTAAATTCAACTTTAAATTAAACTTTAAATTCAACTTTAAATTCAACTTAAAATTCAACTTTAATTTCAACTTTAAATTTAACTTTAAATTCAACTTTAAATTTAACTTTAAATTAAACTTAGAATTTTACTTTAAATTTAACTTTAAATTCAACTTTCAATTTAACTTTAAATTAAACTTTAAGTTCAACTTTAAATTTAACTTTAAATTCAACTTTAAATTTAACTTTAAATTCAACTTTAAATTTAACTTTAAATTCAACTTTAAATTTAACTTTAAATTCAACTTAGAATTTTACTTTAAATTTAACTTTAAATTCAACTTTCAATTTAACTTTAAATTAAACTTTAAATTCAACTTTAAATTTAACTTTAAATTCAACTTTAAATTTAACTTTAAATTCAACTTTAAATTAAACTTTAAATTCAACTTAAAATTTAACTTTAAGTTCAACTTTAAATTCAACTCTAAATTCAACTTTAAATTTAACTTTAAATTCAACTTTAAATTCAACTTAGAATTTTACTTTAAATTTAACTTTAAATTCAACTTTAAATTTAAATTTAAATTCAACTTTAAATTCAACTTTAAATTCAACTTTAAATTCAACTTTAAATTCAACTTTAAATTTAACTTTAAATTGAATTTTAAATTCAACTTTAAATTCAACTTTAAATTTAACTTTAAGTTCAACTTTAAGTTTAACTTAAAATTTAACTTTAAATTCAACTTTCAATTCAACTTTAAATTCAACGTTAAATTCAACTTTAATTAAAACTTTAAATTCAACTTTAAATTCAATTTTAAATTTAACTTTAAATTTAACTTTATATTCAACTTTAAATTCCACTTTAAATTCAACTTTAAATTCAACTTTAAATTCAATATTGAATTCAACTTAAAGTTTAACTTTAAATTCAACTTTAAATTTAACTTTAAATTCAACTTTAAATTTAATTCTAAATTAAACTTTCAATTCAACGTTAAATTCAACTTTAAATTTAACTTTAAATTCAATTTTAAATTCAACTTTGAATTCAACTTAAAGTTTAACTTAAAATTTAACTTTAAATTCAATTTTCAATTCAACTTTAAATTCAACGTTAAATTCAACTTTAAATTAAACTTTAAATTCAACTTTAAATTCAATTTTAAATTCAACTTTAAATTTAACTTTAAATTCAACTTTTAATTTAACTTTAAATTCTACTTTAAATTTAACTTTAAATTCAAATTTAAATTTAACTTTAAATTTAACTTTAAATTTAACTTTAAATTCAACTTTAAATTGAACTTCAAATTCAACTTTAAATTCAACTTTAAATTCAACTTTTAATTTAACTTTAAATTCAACTCTTAATTCAACTTTAAATTCAATTTCAAATTTTACTTTTAATTTAACTTTAAATTCAACTTTAAATTCAACTTTTAAATTAACTTTAAATTCAACTCTTAATTCAACTTTAAATTCAACTTTAAATTCAACTTTAAATTCAACTTTAAATTAAACTTTAAATTCAACTTTAAATTCAACTTTAAATTCAACTTTAAATTCAACTTTAATTTCAACTTTAAATTGAACTTTAAATTCAACTTTAAGTTCAACTTAGAATTTTACTTTAAATTTAACTTTAAAATCAACTTTAAATTTAAATTCAAATTCAACTTTAAATTCAACTTTAAATTCAACTTTAAATTCAACTTTAAATTCAACTTTAAATTTAACTTTAAATTGAATTTTAAATTCAACTTTAAATTCAACTTTAAATTTAACTTTAAGTTCAACTTTAAGTATAACTTAAAATTTAACTTTAAATTCAACTTTCAATTCAACTTTAAATTCAACGTTAAATTCAACTTTAATTTAAACTTTAAATTCAACTTTAAATTCAATTTTAAATTTAACTTTAAATTTAACTTTATATTCAACTTTAAATTCCACTTTTAATTCAACTTTAAATTCAATATTGAATTCAACTTTAATTTTAACTTTAAATTCAACTTTAAATTTAACTTTAAATTCAACTTTAAATTTAATTTTAAATTAAACTTTCAATTCAACGTTAAATTCAACTTTAAATTTAACTTTAAATTCAACTTTAAATTCAACTTTGAATTCAACTTAAAGTTTAACTTAAAATTTAACTTTAAATTCAATTTTCAATTCAACTTTAAATTCAACGTTAAATTCAACTTTAAATTAAACTTTAAATTCAACTTTAAATTCAATTTTAAATTCAACTTTAAATTTAACTTTAAATTCAACTTTAAATTTAACTTTAAATTCTACTTTAAATTTAACTTTAAATTCAACTTTAAATTTAACTTTAAATTTAACTTTAAATTTAACTTTAAATTCAACTTTAAATTGAACTTTAAATTCAACTTTAAATTCAACTTTTAATTTAACTTTAAATTCAACTCTTAATTCAACTTTAAATTCAATTTCAAATTTTACTTTTAATTTAACTTTAAATTCAACTTTAAATTCAACTCTTAATTCAACTTTAAATTCAACTTTAAATTCAACTTTAAATTAAACTTTAAATTCAACTTTAAATTCAACTTTAAATTCAACTTTAAATTCAACTTTAATTTCAACTTTAAATTTAACTTTAAATTCAACTTTAAATTTAACTTTAAATTTAACTTTAAATTTAACTTTAAATTCAACTTTAAATTGAACTTTAAATTCAACTTGAAATTCAACTTTAAATTCAACTTTTAATTTAACTTTAAATTCAATTTTAAATTCAACTTTAAATTCAACTTTAAATTCAACTTTAAATTCAACTTTAAATTAAACTTTAAATTCAACTTTAAATTCAACTTTAAATTCAACTTTAAATTCAACTTTAATTTCAACTTTAAATTTAACATTAAATTCAACTTTAAATTTAACTTTAAATTCAACTTTAAATTTAACTTTTAATTCAACTTTAAATTCAACTTTAACTTCAATTTTAAATTCAACTTTAAATTTAACTTTTAATTCAACTTTAAATTCAACTTTAAATTCAACTTTAAATTTAACTTTTAATTCAACTTTAAATTCAACTTTAAATTCAACTTAAAGTTTAACTTAAAATTTAACTTTAAATTCAATTTTCGATTCAACTTTAAATTCAACGTTAAATTCAACTTTAAATTAAACTTTAAATTCAACTTTAAATTCAATTTTAAATTCAACTTTAAATTTATTTTTAAATTCAACTTTAAATTCAACTTTTAATTTAACTTTAAATTCAACTCTTAATTCAACTTTAAAATCAACTTTAAATTCAACTTTAAATTCGACTTTAAATTTAACTTTAAATTCCACTTTAAATTCAACTTTAACTTCAACTTTAAATTCAACTTTAAATTTTACTTTAAATTCAACTTTATTTTCAACTTTAAATTCAACTTTAAATTTAACTTTAAATTCAACTTTAAATTCAACTTTAAATTTAACTTTGAATTTAACTTTAAATTCAACTTTAAGTTTAACTTTAAATTTAACTTTAAATTCAACTTTAAATTTAACTTTCAATTCAACTTTAAATTCAACTTTAAATTCAACTTTAAATTCAATTTTAAATTCAACTTTAAATTTAACTTTAAATTCAACTTTAAATTCATTTTTTAATTTAACTTTAAATTCAACTCTTAATTCAACTTTAAATTCAACTTTAAATTCAATTTTAAATTCAACTTTAAGTTTAACTCTATATTCAATTTAAAATTCAACTTTAAATTCAACTTTAAATTCAACTTTAAATTGAACTTTAAATTCAACTTTAAATTGAACTTTAAATTCAACTTTAAATTCATTTTTAAATTCAACTTTTAATTTAACTTTAAATTCAACTCTTAATTCAACTTTAAATTTAACTTTGAATTTAACTTTAAATTCAACCTTAAGTTTAACTTTAAATTTAACTTAAAATTTAACTTTAAATTCAATTTTAAAATCAACTTTAAATTTAACTTTAAATTCAATTTTAAATTCAACTTTAAGTTCAACTTTAAATTCAACTTTAAATTTAACTTTAAATTGAATTTTAAATTCAACTTTAAATTCAACTTTAAATTTAACTTTAAGTTCAACTTTAAGTTTAACTTAAAATTTAACTTTAAATTCAACTTTCAATTCAACTTTAAATTCAACGTTAAATTCAACTTTAATTTAAACTTTAAATTCAACTTTAAATTCAATTTTAAATTTAACTTTAAATTTAACTTTAAATTCAACTTTTAATTTAACTTTAAATTCAACTCTTAATTCAACTTTAAATTCAATTTCAAATTTTACTTTTAATTTAACTTTAAATTCAACTTTAAATTCAACTTTTAAATTAACTTTAAATTCAACTCTTAATTCAACTTTAAATTCAACTTTAAATTCAATTTTAAATTCAACTTTAAATTTAACTTTTAATTCAACTTTAAATTCAACTTTAAATTCAACTTTAAATTCAACTTTAAATTAAACTTTAAATTCAACTTTAAATTCAACTTTAAATTCAACTTTAAATTCAACTTTAATTTCAACTTTAAATTTAACATTAAATTCAACTTTAAATTTAACTTTAAATTCAACTTTAAAATTAACTTTTAATTCAACTTTAAATTCAACTTTAAATTCAATTTTAAATTCAACTTTAAATTTAACTTTTAATTCAACTTTAAATTCAACTTTAAATTCAACTTTAAATTTAACTTTTAATTCAACTTTAAATTCAACTTTAAATTCAACTTTAAATTCAACTTTAAATTTAACTTTAAATTTAACTTTAAATTCAACTTTAAATTCAACTTTAAATTCAATTTTAAATTCAACTTTAAATTTAACTTTAAATTCAACTTTAAATTCAACTTTAAATTCAACTTTAAATTCAACTTTAAATTTAACTTTAAATTCAACTTTAAAATTAACTTTAAAATCAACTTTAAATTTAACTTTAAATTTAACTTTAAATTCAACTTTAAATTTAACTTTAAATTTAACTTTTACAACTCTTAATTCAACTTTAAATTTACTTTAAACTCAACTTTAAATTTAACTTTAAATTCTACTTTAAATTTAACTTTAAATTTAACTTTAAATTCAACTTTAAATTTTACTTTAAATTTTACTTTAAATTCAACTTTAAATTTAACTTTAAATTTAACTTTAAATTCAACTTTAAATTTAACTTTAAATTCAACTTTTAATTTAACTTTAAATTCAACTCTTAATTCAACTTTAAATTCAATTTCAAATTTAACTTTTAATTTAACTTTAAATTCATTTTTAAATTCAACTTTTAAATTAACTTTAAATTCAACTCTTAATTCAACTTTAAATTCAACTTTAAATTCAATTTTAAATTCAACTTTAAATTTAACTTTAAATTCAACTTTAAATTAAACTTTAAATTCAACTTTAAATTCAACTTTAAATTCAACTTTAATTTCAACTTTAAATTCAACTTTAAATTCAACTTTAAATTTAACTTTAAATTCAACTTTAAATTCATTTTTTAATTTAACTTTAAATTCAACTCTTAATTCAACTTTAAATTCAACTTTAAATTCAATTTTAAATTCAACTTTAAGTTTAACTTTAAATTCAATTTTAAATTCAACTTTAAATTCAACTTTAAATTCAACTTTAAATTTAACTTTAAATTCAACTTTAAATTTAACTTTAAATTTTACTTTAAATTCAACTTTAAATTCATTTTTTAATTTAACTTTAAATTCAACTTTAAATTCAACTTTAAATTTAACTTTAAATTCAACTTTAAATTTAACTTTAAATTTAACTTTAAATTTAACTTTAAATTCAACTTTAAATTGAACTTTAAATTCAATTTTAAATTCAACTTTAAATTCAACTTTTAATTTAACTTTAAATTCAACTCTTAATTCAACTTTAAATTCAATTTCAAATTTAACTTTTAATTTAACTTTAAATTCAACTTTAAATTCAACTTTTAAATTAACTTTAAATTCAACTTTAAATTCAATTTTAAATTCAACTTTAAATTTAACTTTAAATTCAACTTTAAATTCAACTTTAAATTCAACTTTAAATTCAACTTTAAATTAAACTTTAAATTCAACTTTAAACTCAACTTTAAATTCAACTTTAATTTCAACTTTAAATTTAACTTTAAATTCAACTTTAAATTCAACTTTAAATTCAACTTTAAATTTAACTTTAAATTTAACTTTAAATTCAACTTTAAGTTTAACTTTAAATTTAACTTTAAATTCAACTCTCAATTCAACTTTAAATTCAACGTTAAATTCACCTTTAAATTCAACTTTAAATTTAACTTTTAGTTTAACTTAAAAATAAAAATAAATTCAACTTTAAATTTAACTTTTAGTTTAACTTTAAATTTAACTTTAAATTTAACTTTAAATTCAAATTTAAAATCAACTTTAAATTTAACTTTAAATTCAACGTTAAATTTAACATTAAATTCAACTTTAAATTTAACTTTAAATTCAACTTTAAATTCAACTTTAAATTAAACTTTAAATTCAACTTTAAATTTAACTTTAAATTCAACTTTAAATTTAACTTTAAATTCAACTTTAAATATAACTTTAAATTCAACTTTAAATTTAACTTTAAATTCAACTTAGAATTTTACTTTAAATTTAACTTTAAATTCAACTTTCAATTTAACTTTAAATTCAACTTTAAATTCAACTTTAAATTAAACTTTAAATTCAACTTTAAATTTAACTTTAAATTCAACTTTAAATTTAACTTTAAATTCAACTTTAAATTTAACTTTAAATTCAACTTTAAATTTAACTTTAAATTCAACTTAGAATTTTACTTTAAATTTAACTTTAAATTCAACTTTCAATTTAACTTTAAATTCAACTTTAAATTCAACTTTAAATTCAACTTAAAATTTAACTTTAAGTTCAACTTTAAATTCAACTCTAAATTCAACTTTAAATTTAACTTTAAATTCAACTTTAAGTTCAACTTAGAATTTTACTTTAAATTTAACTTTAAATTCAACTTTAAATTTAAATTTAAATTCAACTTTAAATTCAACTTTAAATTCAACTTTAAATTCAACTTTAAATTCAACTTTAAATTTAACTTTAAATTGAATTTTAAATTCTACTTTAAATTCAACTTTAAATTTAACTTTAAGTTCAACTTTAAGTTTAACTTAAAATTTAACTTTAAATTCAACTTTCAATTCAACTTTAAATTCAACGTTAAATTCAACTTTAATTTAAACTTTAAATTCAACTTTAAATTCAATTTTAAATTTAACTTTAAATTTAACTTTATATTCAACTTTAAATTCCACTTTAAATTCAACTTTAAATTCAACTTTAAATTCAATATTGAATTCAACTTTAAGTTTAACTTTAAATTCAACTTTAAATTTAACTTTAAATTCAACTTTAATTTTAATTTTAAATTAAACTTTCAATTCAACGTTAAATTCAACTTTAAATTTAACTTTAAATTCAACTTTAAATTCAACTTTGAATTCAACTTAAAGTTTAACTTAAAATTTAACTTTAAATTCAATTTTCGATTCAACTTTAAATTCAACGTTAAATTCAACTTTAAATTAAACTTTAAATTCAACTTTAAATTCAATTTTAAATTCAACTTTAAATTTATTTTTAAATTCAACTTTAAATTCAACTTTTAATTTAACTTTAAATTCAACTCTTAATTCAACTTTAAAATCAACTTTAAATTCAACTTTAAATTCGACTTTAAATTTAACTTTAAATTCCACTTTAAATTCAACTTTAACTTCAACTTTAAATTCAACTTTAAATTTTACTTTAAATTCAACTTTAAATTCAACTTTAAATTCAACTTTAAATTTAACTTTAAATTCAACTTTAAATTCAACTTTAAATTTAACTTTGAATTTAACTTTAAATTCAACTTTAAGTTTAACTTTAAATTAAATATTTAAATTAAATATTTAAATTCAACTTTAAATTTAACTTTCAATTCAACTTTAAATTCAACTTTAAATTTAACTTTCAATTCAACTTTAAATTCAACTTTAAATTCAACTTTAAATTCATTTTTTAATTTAACTTTAAATTCAACTCTTAATTCAACTTTAAATTCAACTTTAAATTCAATTTTAAATTCAACTTTAAGTTTAACTTTAAATTCAATTTTAAATTCAACTTTAAATTCAACTTTAAATTCAACTTTAAATTTAACTTTAAATTCAACTTTAAATTTAACTTTAAATTTTACTTTAAATTCAACTTTAAATTCATTTTTTAATTTAACTTTAAATTCAACTCTTAATTCAACTTTAAATTCAACTTTAAATTTAACTTTAAATTCAACTTTAAATTTAACTTTAAATTTAACTTTAAATTTAACTTTAAATTCAACTTTAAATTGAACTTTAAATTCAATTTTAAATTCAACTTTAAATTCAACTTTTAATTTAACTTTAAATTCAACTCTTAATTCAACTTTAAATTCAATTTCAAATTTAACTTTTAATTTAACTTTAAATTCAACTTTAAATTCAACTTTTAAATTTACTTTAAATTCAACTCTTAATTCAACTTTAAATTCAACTTTAAATTCAATTTTAAATTCAACTTTAAATTTAACTTTAAATTCAACTTTAAATTCAACTTTAATTTCAACTTTAAATTTAACTTTAAATTCAACTTTAAATTCAACTTTAAATTCAACTTTAAATTTAACTTTAAATTTAACTTTAAATTCAACTTTAAGTTTAACTTTAAATTTAACTTTAAATTCAACTCTCAATTCAACTTTAAATTCAACGTTAAATTCACCTTTAAATTCAACTTTAAATTTAACTTTTAGTTTAACTTAAAAATAAAAATAAATTCAACTTTAAATTTAACTTTTAGTTTAACTTGAAATTTAACTTTAAATTTAACTTTAAATTCAAATTTAAATTCAACTTTAAATTTAACTTTAAATTCAACTTTAAATTTAACTTTAAATTCAACTTAGAATTTTACTTTAAATTTAACTTTAAATTCAACTTTCAATTTAACTTTAAATTCAACTTTAAATTCAACTTTAAATTAAACTTTAAATTCAACTTTAAATTTAACTTTAAATTCAACTTTAAATTTAACTTTAAATTCAACTTTAAATTTAACTTTAAATTCGACTTTAAATTCAACTTAGAATTTTACTTTAAATTTAACTTTAAATTCAACTTTCAATTTAACTTTAAATTCAACTTTAAATTCAACTTTAAATTCAACTTAAAATTTAACTTTAAGTTCAACTTTAAATTCAACTCTAAATTCAACTTTAAATTTAACTTTAAATTCAACTTTAAGTTCAACTTAGAATTTTACTTTAAATTTAACTTTAAATTCAACTTTAAATTTAAATTTAAATTCAACTTTAAGTTCAACTTTAAATTCAACTTTAAATTCAACTTTAAATTCAACTTTAAATTTAACTTTAAATTGAATTTTAAATTCTACTTTAAATTCAACTTTAAATTTAACTTTAAGTTCAACTTCAAGTTTAACTTAAAATTTAACTTTAAATTCAACTTTCAATTCAACTTTAAATTCAACGTTAAATTCAATTTTAATTTAAACTTTAAATTCAACTTTAAATTCAATTTTAAATTTAACTTTAAATTGAATTTTAAATTCTACTTTAAGTTTAACTTTAAATTCAACTTTAAATTGAATTTTAAATTGAATTTTAAATTCAACTTTAAATTTAACTTTAAATTCAACTTTAAATTTAAATTTAAATTCAACTTTAAATTCAACTTTAAATTCAACTTTAAATTCAACTTTAAATTCAACTTTAAATTTAACTTTAAATTGAATTTTAAATTCTACTTTAAATTCAACTTTAAATTTAACTTTAAGTTCAACTTTAAGTTTAACTTAAAATTTAACTTTAAATTCAACTTTAAATTCCACTTTAAATTCAACTTTAAATTCAACTTTAAATTCAATATTGAATTCAACTTAAAGTTTAACTTTAAATTCAACTTTAAATTTAACTTTAAATTCAACTTTAATTTTAATTTTAAATTAAACTTTCAATTCAACGTTAAATTCAACTTTAAATTTAACTTTAAATTCAACTTTAAATTCAACTTTGAATTCAACTTAAAGTTTAACTTAAAATTTAACTTTAAATTCAATTTTCGATTCAACTTTAAATTAAACTTTAAATTCAACTTTAAATTCAATTTTAAATTCAACTTTAAATTTATTTTTAAATTCAACTTTAAATTCAACTTTTAATTTAACTTTAAATTCAACTCTTAATTCAACTTTAAAATCAACTTTAAATTCAACTTTAAATTCGACTTTAAATTTAACTTTAAATTCCACTTTAAATTCAACTTTAACTTCAACTTTAAATTCAACTTTAAATTTTACTTTAAATTCAACTTTATTTTCAACTTTAAATTCAACTTTAAATTTAACTTTAAATTCAACTTTAAATTCAACTTTAAATTTAACTTTGAATTTAACTTTAAATTCAACTTTAAGTTTAACTTTAAATTTAACTTTAAATTCAACTTTAAATTTAACTTTCAATTCAACTTTAAATTCAACTTTAAATTCAACTTTAAATTCAATTTTAAATTCAACTTTAAATTTAACTTTAAATTCAACTTTAAATTCATTTTTTAATTTAACTTTAAATTCAACTCTTAATTCAACTTTAAATTCAACTTTAAATTCAATTTTAAATTCAACTTTAAGTTTAACTCTATATTCAATTTAAAATTCAACTTTAAATTGAACTTTAAATTCAACTTTAAATTGAACTTTAAATTCAACTTTAAATTGAACTTTAAATTCAACTTTAAATTCATTTTTAAATTCAACTTTTAATTTAACTTTAAATTCAACTCTTAATTCAACTTTAAATTTAACTTTGAATTTAACTTTAAATTCAACCTTAAGTTTAACTTTAAATTTAACTTAAAATTTAACTTTAAATTCAATTTTAAAATCAACTTTAAATTTAACTTTAAATTCAACTTTAAATTTAACTTTAAATTTAACTTTAAATTAAACTTTAAATTTAACTTTCAATTAAACTTTAAATTCAACTTTAAATTCAACTTTAAATTCAATTTTAAATTCAACTTTAAATTTAACTTTAAATTCAACTTTAAATTCATTTTTTAATTTAACTTTAAATTAAACTCTTAATTCAACTTTAAATTCAACTTTAAATTCATTTTTTAATTTAACTTTAAATTCAACTCTTAATTCAACTTTAAATTTAACTTTAAATTTAACTTTAAATTTAACTTTAAATTCAACTTTAAATTGAACTTTAAATTCAACTTTAAATTCAACTTTAAATTTAACTTTAAATTCAACTTTAAATTTAACTTTAAATTAAACTTTAAATTTAACTTTAAATTCAACTCTTAATTCAACTTTAAATTCAACTTTAAATTCATTTTTTAATTTAACTTTAAATTCAACTCTTAATTCAACTTTAAATTTAACTTAAAATTTAACTTTAAATTCAATTTTAAAATCAACTTTGAATTTAACTTTAAATTCAACTTTAAATTTAACTTTAAATTCAACTTTAAATTTAACTTTAAATTAAACTTTAAATTCAACTTTAAATTTAACTTTCAATTAAACTTTAAATTCAACTTTAAATTCAACTTTAAATTCAATTTTAAATTCAACTTTAAATTTAACTTTAAATTCAACTTTAAATTCATTTTTTAATTTAACTTTAAATTCAACTCTTAATTCAACTTTAAATTCAACTTTAAATTCATTTTTTAATTTAACTTTAAATTCAACTCTTAATTCAACTTTAAATTTAACTTTAAATTTAACTTTAAATTTAACTTTAAATTCAACTTTAAATTGAACTTTAAATTCAACTTTAAATTCAACTTTAAATTCAACTTTTAATTTAACTTTAAATTCAACTCTTAATTCAACTTTAAATTCAATTTCAAATTTTACTTTTAATTTAACTTTAAATTCAACTTTTAAATTAACTTTAAATTCAACTCTTAATTCAACTTTAAATTCAATTTTAAATTCAACTTTAAATTTAACTTTTAATTCAACTTAAAATTCAACTTTAAACTCAACTTTAAATTCAACTTTAAATTAAACTTTAAATTCAACTTTAAATTCAACTTAAAATTCAACTTTAATTTCAACTTTAAATTTAACTTTAAATTCAACTTTAAATTTAACTTTAAATTAAACTTAGAATTTTACTTTAAATTTAACTTTAAATTCAACTTTCAATTTAACTTTAAATTAAACTTTAAATTCAACTTTAAATTTAACTTTAAATTCAACTTTAAATTTAACTTTAAATTCAACTTTAAATTTAACTTTAAATTCAACTTTAAATTTAACTTTAAATTCAACTTAGAATTTTACTTTAAATTTAACTTTAAATTCAACTTTCAATTTAACTTTAAATTAAACTTTAAATTCAACTTTAAATTTAACTTTAAATTCAACTTTAAATTTAACTTTAAATTCAACTTTAAATTAAACTTTAAATTCAACTTAAAATTTAACTTTAAGTTCAACTTTAAATTCAACTCTAAATTCAACTTTAAATTTAACTTTAAATTCAACTTTAAGTTCAACTTAGAATTTTACTTTAAATTTAACTTTAAATTCAACTTTAAATTTAAATTTAAATTCAACTTTAAATTCAACTTTAAATTCAACTTTAAATTCAACTTTAAATTCAACTTTAAATTTAACTTTAAATTGAATTTTAAATTCAACTTTAAATTCAACTTTAAATTTAACTTTAAGTTCAACTTTAAGTTTAACTTAAAATTTAACTTTAAATTCAACTTTCAATTCAACTTTAAATTCAACGTTAAATTCAACTTTAATTAAAACTTTAAATTCAACTTTAAATTCAATTTTAAATTTAACTTTAAATTTAACTTTATATTCAACTTTAAATTCCACTTTAAATTCAACTTTAAATTCAACTTTAAATTCAATATTGAATTCAACTTTAAGTTTAACTTTAAATTCAACTTTAAATTTAACTTTAAATTCAACTTTAAATTTAATTCTAAATTAAACTTTCAATTCAACGTTAAATTCAACTTTAAATTTAACTTTAAATTCAATTTTAAATTCAACTTTGAATTCAACTTAAAGTTTAACTTAAAATTTAACTTTAAATTCAATTTTCAATTCAACTTTAAATTCAACGTTAAATTCAACTTTAAATTAAACTTTAAATTCAACTTTAAATTCAATTTTAAATTCAACTTTAAATTTAACTTTAAATTCAACTTTTAATTTAACTTTAAATTCTACTTTAAATTTAACTTTAAATTCAAATTTAAATTTAACTTTAAATTTAACTTTAAATTTAACTTTAAATTCAACTTTAAATTGAACTTCAAATTCAACTTTAAATTCAACTTTAAATTCAACTTTTAATTTAACTTTAAATTCAACTCTTAATTCAACTTTAAATTCAATTTCAAATTTTACTTTTAATTTTACTTTAAATTCAACTTTAAATTCAACTTTTAAATTAACTTTAAATTCAACTCTTAATTCAACTTTAAATTCAACTTTAAATTCAACTTTAAATTCAACTTTAAATTAAACTTTAAATTCAACTTTAAATTCAACTTTAAATTCAACTTTAAATTCAACTTTAATTTCAACTTTAAATTGAACTTTAAATTCAACTTTAAGTTCAACTTAGAATTTTACTTTAAATTTAACTTTAAAATCAACTTTAAATTTAAATTCAAATTCAACTTTAAATTCAACTTTAAATTCAACTTTAAATTCAACTTTAAATTCAACTTTAAATTTAACTTTAAATTGAATTTTAAATTCAACTTTAAATTCAACTTTAAATTTAACTTTAAGTTCAACTTTAAGTATAACTTAAAATTTAACTTTAAATTCAACTTTCAATTCAACTTTAAATTCAACGTTAAATTCAACTTTAATTTAAACTTTAAGTTCAACTTTAAATTCAATTTTAAATTTAACTTTAAATTTAACTTTATATTCAACTTTAAATTCCACTTTTAATTCAACTTTAAATTCAATATTGAATTCAACTTTAAGTTTAACTTTAAATTCAACTTTAAATTTAACTTTAAATTCAACTTTAAATTTAATTTTAAATTAAACTTTCAATTCAACGTTAAATTCAACTTTAAATTTAACTTTAAATTCAACTTTAAATTCAACTTTGAATTCAACTTAAAGTTTAACTTAAAATTTAACTTTAAATTCAATTTTCAATTCAACTTTAAATTCAACGTTAAATTCAACTTTAAATTAAACTTTAAATTCAACTTTAAATTCAATTTTAAATTCAACTTTAAATTTAACTTTAAATTCAACTTTAAATTTAACTTTAAATTCTACTTTAAATTTAACTTTAAATTCAACTTTAAATTTAACTTTAAATTTAACTTTAAATTTAACTTTAAATTCAACTTTAAATTGAACTTTAAATTCAACTTTAAATTCAACTTTTAATTTAACTTTAAATTCAACTCTTAATTCAACTTTAAATTCAATTTCAAATTTTACTTTTAATTTAACTTTAAATTCAACTTTAAATTCAACTCTTAATTCAACTTTAAATTCAACTTTAAATTCAACTTTAAATTAAACTTTAAATTCAACTTTAAATTCAACTTTAAATTCAACTTTAAATTCAACTTTAATTTCAACTTTAAATTTAACTTTAAATTCAACTTTAAATTTAACTTTAAATTTAACTTTAAATTTAACTTTAAATTCAACTTTAAATTGAACTTTAAATTCAACTTGAAATTCAACTTTAAATTCAACTTTTAATTTAACTTTAAATTCAATTTTAAATTCAACTTTAAATTCAACTTTAAATTCAACTTTAAATTCAACTTTAAATTAAACTTTAAATTCAACTTTAAATTCAACTTTAAATTCAACTTTAAATTCAACTTTAATTTCAACTTTAAATTTAACATTAAATTCAACTTTAAATTTAACTTTAAATTCAACTTTAAATTTAACTTTTAATTCAACTTTAAATTCAACTTTAACTTCAATTTTAAATTCAACTTTAAATTTAACTTTTAATTCAACTTTAAATTCAACTTTAAATTCAACTTTAAATTTAACTTTTAATTCAACTTTAAATTCAACTTTAAATTCAACTTAAAGTTTAACTTAAAATTTAACTTTAAATTCAATTTTCGATTCAACTTTAAATTCAACGTTAAATTCAACTTTAAATTAAACTTTAAATTCAACTTTAAATTCAATTTTAAATTCAACTTTAAATTTATTTTTAAATTCAACTTTAAATTCAACTTTTAATTTAACTTTAAATTCAACTCTTAATTCAACTTTAAAATCAACTTTAAATTCAACTTTAAATTCGACTTTAAATTTAACTTTAAATTCCACTTTAAATTCAACTTTAACTTCAACTTTAAATTCAACTTTAAATTTTACTTTAAATTCAACTTTATTTTCAACTTTAAATTCAACTTTAAATTTAACTTTAAATTCAACTTTAAATTCAACTTTAAATTTAACTTTGAATTTAACTTTAAATTCAACTTTAAGTTTAACTTTAAATTTAACTTTAAATTCAACTTTAAATTTAACGTTCAATTCAACTTTAAATTCAACTTTAAATTCAACTTTAAATTCAATTTTAAATTCAACTTTAAATTTAACTTTAAATTCAACTTTAAATTCATTTTTTAATTTAACTTTAAATTCAACTCTTAATTCAACTTTAAATTCAACTTTAAATTCAAGTTTAAGTTTAACTCTATATTCAATTTAAAATTCAACTTTAAATTCAACTTTAAATTCAACTTTAAATTGAACTTTAAATTCAACTTTAAATTGAACTTTAAATTCAACTTTAAATTCATTTTTAAATTCAACTTTTAATTTAACTTTAAATTCAACTCTTAATTCAACTTTAAATTTAACTTTGAATTTAACTTTAAATTCAACCTTAAGTTTAACTTTAAATTTAACTTAAAATTTAACTTTAAATTCAATTTTAAAATCAACTTTAAATTTAACTTTAAATTCAACTTTAAATTTAACTTTAAATTTAACTTTAAATTAAACTTTAAATTCAACTTTAAATTTAACTTTCAATTAAACTTTAAATTCAACTTTAAATTCAACTTTAAATTCAATTATAAATTCAACTTTAAATTTAACTTTAAATTCAACTTTAAATTCATTTTTTAATTTAACTTTAAATTCAACTCTTAATTCAACTTTAAATTCAACTTTAAATTCATTTTTTAATTTAACTTTAAATTCAACTCTTAATTCAACTTTAAATTTAACTTTAAATTTAACTTTAAATTTAACTTTAAATTCAACTTTAAATTGAACTTTAAATTCAACTTTAAATTCAACTTTAAATTTAACTTTAAATTCAACTTTAAATTTAACTTTAAATTAAACTTTAAATTTAACTTTAAATTCAACTCTTAATTCAACTTTAAATTCAACTTTAAATTCATTTTTTAATTTAACTTTAAATTCAACTCTTAATTCAACTTTAAATTTAACTTAAAATTTAACTTTAAATTCAATTTTAAAATCAACTTTGAATTTAACTTTAAATTCAACTTTAAATTTAACTTTAAATTCAACTTTAAATTTAACTTTAAATTAAACTTTAAATTCAACTTTAAATTTAACTTTCAATTAAACTTTAAATTCAACTTTAAATTCAACTTTAAATTCAATTTTAAATTCAACTTTAAATTTAACTTTAAATTCAACTTTAAATTCATTTTTTAATTTAACTTTAAATTCAACTCTTAATTCAACTTTAAATTCAACTTTAAATTCATTTTTTAATTTAACTTTAAATTCAACTCTTAATTCAACTTTAAATTTAACTTTAAATTTAACTTTAAATTTAACTTTAAATTCAACTTTAAATTGAACTTTAAATTCAACTTTAAATTCAACTTTAAATTCAACTTTTAATTTAACTTTAAATTCAACTCTTAATTCAACTTTAAATTCAATTTCAAATTTTACTTTTAATTTAACTTTAAATTCAACTTTTAAATTAACTTTAAATTCAACTCTTAATTCAACTTTAAATTCAATTTTAAATTCAACTTTAAATTTAACTTTTAATTCAACTTAAAATTCAACTTTAAACTCAACTTTAAATTCAACTTTAAATTAAACTTTAAATTCAACTTTAAATTCAACTTAAAATTCAACTTTAATTTCAACTTTAAATTTAACTTTAAATTCAACTTTAAATTTAACTTTAAATTAAACTTAGAATTTTACTTTAAATTTAACTTTAAATTCAACTTTCAATTTAACTTTAAATTAAACTTTAAATTCAACTTTAAATTTAACTTTAAATTCAACTTTAAATTTAACTTTAAATTCAACTTTAAATTTAACTTTAAATTCAACTTTAAATTTAACTTTAAATTCAACTTAGAATTTTACTTTAAATTTAACTTTAAATTCAACTTTCAATTTAACTTTAAATTAAACTTTAAATTCAACTTTAAATTTAACTTTAAATTCAACTTTAAATTTAACTTTAAATTCAACTTTAAATTAAACTTTAAATTCAACTTAAAATTTAACTTTAAGTTCAACTTTAAATTCAACTCTAAATTCAACTTTTAATTTAACTTTAAATTCAACTTTAAGTTCAACTTAGAATTTTACTTTAAATTTAACTTTAAATTCAACTTTAAATTTAAATTTAAATTCAACTTTAAATTCAACTTTAAATTCAACTTTAAATTCAACTTTAAATTTAACTTTAAATTGAATTTTAAATTCAACTTTAAATTCAACTTTAAATTTAACTTTAAGTTCAACTTTAAGTTTAACTTAAAATTTAACTTTAAATTCAACTTTCAATTCAACTTTAAATTCAACGTTAAATTCAACTTTAATTAAAACTTTAAATTCAACTTTAAATTCAATTTTAAATTTAACTTTAAATTTAACTTTATATTCAACTTTAAATTCCACTTTAAATTCAACTTTAAATTCAACTTTAAATTCAATATTGAATTCAACTTTAAGTTTAACTTTAAATTCAACTTTAAATTTAACTTTAAATTCAACTTTAAATTTAATTCTAAATTAAACTTTCAATTCAACGTTAAATTCAACTTTAAATTTAACTTTAAATTCAATTTTAAATTCAACTTTGAATTCAACTTAAAGTTTAACTTAAAATTTAACTTTAAATTCAATTTTCAATTCAACTTTAAATTCAACGTTAAATTCAACTTTAAATTAAACTTTAAATTCAACTTTAAATTCAATTTTAAATTCAACTTTAAATTTAACTTTAAATTCAACTTTTAATTTAACTTTAAATTCTACTTTAAATTTAACTTTAAATTCAAATTTAAATTTAACTTTAAATTTAACTTTAAATTTAACTTTAAATTCAACTTTAAATTGAACTTCAAATTCAACTTTAAATTCAACTTTAAATTCAACTTTTAATTTAACTTTAAATTCAACTCTTAATTCAACTTTAAATTCAATTTCAAATTTTACTTTTAATTTAACTTTAAATTCAACTTTAAATTCAACTTTTAAATTAACTTTAAATTCAACTCTTAATTCAACTTTAAATTCAACTTTAAATTCAACTTTAAATTCAACTTTAAATTAAACTTTAAATTCAACTTTAAATTCAACTTTAAATTCAACTTTAAATTCAACTTTAATTTCAACTTTAAATTGAACTTTAAATTCAACTTTAAGTTCAACTTAGAATTTTACTTTAAATTTAACTTTAAAATCAACTTTAAATTTAAATTCAAATTCAACTTTAAATTCAACTTTAAATTCAACTTTAAATTCAACTTTAAATTCAACTTTAAATTTAACTTTAAATTGAATTTTAAATTCAACTTTAAATTCAACTTTAAATTTAACTTTAAGTTCAACTTTAAGTATAACTTAAAATTTAACTTTAAATTCAACTTTCAATTCAACTTTAAATTCAACGTTAAATTCAACTTTAATTTAAACTTTAAATTCAACTTTAAATTCAATTTTAAATTTAACTTTAAATTTAACTTTATATTCAACTTTAAATTCCACTTTTAATTCAACTTTAAATTCAATATTGAATTCAACTTTAAGTTTAACTTTAAATTCAACTTTAAATTTAACTTTAAATTCAACTTTAAATTTAATTTTAAATTAAACTTTCAATTCAACGTTAAATTCAACTTTAAATTTAACTTTAAATTCAACTTTAAATTCAACTTTGAATTCAACTTAAAGTTTAACTTAAAATTTAACTTTAAATTCAATTTTCAATTCAACTTTAAATTCAACGTTAAATTCAACTTTAAATTAAACTTTAAATTCAACTTTAAATTCAATTTTAAATTCAACTTTAAATTTAACTTTAAATTCAACTTTAAATTTAACTTTAAATTCTACTTTAAATTTAACTTTAAATTCAACTTTAAATTTAACTTTAAATTTAACTTTAAATTTAACTTTAAATTCAACTTTAAATTGAACTTTAAATTCAACTTTAAATTCAACTTTTAATTTAACTTTAAATTCAACTCTTAATTCAACTTTAAATTCAATTTCAAATTTTACTTTTAATTAAACTTTAAATTCAACTTTAAATTCAACTCTTAATTCAACTTTAAATTCAACTTTAAATTCATCTTTAAATTAAACTTTAAATTCAACTTTAAATTCAACTTTAAATTCAACTTTAAATTCAACTTTAATTTCAACTTTAAATTTAACTTTAAATTCAACTTTAAATTTAACTTTAAATTTAACTTTAAATTTAACTTTAAATTCAACTTTAAATTGAACTTTAAATTCAACTTGAAATTCAACTTTAAATTCAACTTTTAATTTAACTTTAAATTCAATTTTAAATTCAACTTTAAATTCAACTTTAAATTCAACTTTAAATTCAACTTTAAATTAAACTTTAAATTCAACTTTAAATTCAACTTTAAATTCAACTTTAAATTCAACTTTAATTTCAACTTTAAATTTAACATTAAATTCAACTTTAAATTTAACTTTAAATTCAACTTTAAATTTAACTTTTAATTCAACTTTAAATTCAACTTTAACTTCAATTTTAAATTCAACTTTAAATTTAACTTTTAATTCAACTTTAAATTCAACTTTAAATTCAACTTTAAATTTAACTTTTAATTCAACTTTAAATTCAACTTTAAATTCAACTTTAAATTCAACTTTAAATTAAACTTTAAATTCAACTTTAAATTTAACTTTAAATTTAACTTTAAATTTAACTTTAAATTCAACTTTAAATTCAACTTTAAATTCAACTTTAAATTCAACTTTAAATTCAACTTTTAACTTAACTTTAAATTCAACTCTTAATTTAACTTTAAATTCAATTTCAAATTTTACTTTTAATTTAACTTTAAATTCAACTTTAAATTCAACTTTTAAATTATTTTTAAATTCAACTCTTAATTCAACTTTAAATTCAACTTTAAATTCAACTTTAAATTCAACTTTAAATTAAACTTTAAATTCAACTTTAAATTCAACTTTAAATTCAACTTTAAATTCAACTTTAATTTCAACTTTAAATTTAACATTAAATTCAACTTTAAATTTAACTTTAAGTTCAACTTTAAATTTAACTTTAAATTCAACTTTACATTTAACTTTAAATTCAACTTTAAATTTAACTTTAAATTCAACTTTAAATTTAACTTTAAATTCAACTTTAAATTTAACTTTAAATTCAACTTAGAATTTTACTTTAAATTTAACTTTAAATTCAACTTTCAATTTAACTTTAAATTCAACTTTAAATTCAACTTTAAATTAAACTTTAAATTCAACTTTAAATTTAACTTTAAATTCAACTTTAAATTTAACTTTAAATTCAACTTTAAATTTAACTTTAAATTCAACTTTAAATTTAACTTTAAATTCAACTTTAAATTTAACTTTAAATTCAACTTAGAATTTTACTTTAAATTTAACTTTAAATTCAACTTTCAATTTAACTTTAAATTCAACTTTAAATTCAACTTTAAATTCAACTTAAAATTTAACTTTAAGTTCAACTTTAAATTCAACTCTAAATTCAACTTTAAATTTAACTTTAAATTCAACTTTAAGTTCAACTTAGAATTTTACTTTAAATTTAACTTTAAATTCAACTTTAAATTTAAATTTAAATTCAACTTTAAATTCAACTTTAAATTCAACTTTAAATTCAACTTTAAATTTAACTTTAAATTGACTTTTAAATTCAACTTTAAATTCAACTTTAAATTTAACTTTAAGTTCAACTTTAAGTTTAACTTAAAATTTAACTTTAAATTCAACTTTCAGTTCAACTTTAAATTCAACGTTAAATTCAACTTTAATTTAAACTTTAAATTCAACTTTAAATTCAATTTTAAATTTAACTTTAAATTTAAATTTATATTCAACTTTAAATTCCACTTTAAATTCAACTTTAAATTCAACTTTAAATTCAATATTGAATTCAACTTTAAGTTTAACTTTAAATTCAACTTTAAATTTAACTTTAAATTCAACTTTAAATTTAATTTTAAATTAAACTTTCAATTCAACGTTAAATTCAACTTTAAATTTAACTTTAAATTCAACTTTAAATTCAACTTTGAATTCAACTTAAAGTTTAACTTAAAATTTAACTTTAAATTCAATTTTCAATTCAACTTTAAATTCAACGTTAAATTCAACTTTAAATTAAACTTTAAATTCAACTTTAACTTCAACTTTAAATTCAACTTTAAATTTTGCTTTATATTCAACTTTAAATTCAACTTTAAATTTAACTTTGAATTTAACTTTAAATTCAACTTTAAGTTTAACTTTAAATTTATTTTAAAATTTAACTTTAAATTCAATTTTAAAATCAACTTTAAATTTAACTTTAAATTCAACTTTAAATTTAACTTTAAATTCAACTTTAAATTTAACTTTAAATTTAACTTTAAATTCAACTTTAAATTTAACTTTAAATTTAACTTTAAATTCAACTTTAAATTTAACTTTAAATTCAACTTTTAATTTAACTTTAAATTCAACTCTTAATTCAACTTTAATTCAACTTTTTAATTTAACTTTAAATTCAACTTTAAATTCAACTCTTAATTCAACTTTAAATTCAACTTTAAATTCAACTTTAAATTAAACTTTAAATTCATTTTTTAATTTAACTTTAAATTCAACTCTTAATTCAACTTTAAATTCAACTTTAAATTCAATTTTAAATTCAACTTTAAGTTTAACTTTATATTCAATTTTAAATTCAACTTTAAATTCAACTTTAAATTCAACTTTAAATTTAACTTTAAATTCAACTTTAAATTCAACTTTAAATTGAACTTTAAATTCAACTTTAAATTCAACTTTAAATTCAACTTTTAATTTAACTTTTAATTCAACTCTTAATTCAACTTTAAATTCAATTTCAAATTTTACTTTTAATTTAACTTTAAATTCAACTTTAAATTCAACTTTTAATTAACTTTAAATTCAACTCTTAATTCAACTTTAAATTCAACTTTAAATTCAATTTTAAATTCAACTTTAAATTTAACTTTTAATTCAACTTTAAATTCAACTTTAAATTCAACTTTAAATTCAACTTTAAATTAAACTTTAAATTCAACTTTAAATTCAACTTTAAATTCAACTTTAAATTCAACTTTAATTTCAACTTTAAATTAAACTTTAAATTCAACTTTTAATTTAACTTTAAATTCAACTCTTAATTCAACTTTAATTCAACTTTTTAATTTAACTTTAAATTCAACTTTAAATTCAACTCTTAATTCAACTTTAAATTCAACTTTAAATTCAACTTTAAATTCAACTTTAATTTCAACTTTAAATTTAACTTTAAATTCAACTTTAAATTTAACTTTAAATTTAACTTTAAATTTAACTTTAAATTCAACTTTAAATTGAACTTTAAATTCAACTTGAAATTCAACTTTAAATTCAACTTTTAATTTAACTTTAAATTCAATTTTAAATTCAACTTTAAATTCAACTTTAAATTCAACTTTAAATTCAACTTTAAATTAAACTTTAAATTCAACTTTAAATTCAACTTTAAATTCAACTTTAAATTCAACTTTAATTTCAACTTTAAATTTAACATTAAATTCAACTTTAAATTTAACTTTAAATTCAACTTTAAATTTAACTTTTAATTCAACTTTAAATTCAACTTTAACTTCAATTTTAAATTCAACTTTAAATTTAACTTTTAATTCAACTTTAAATTCAACTTTAAATTCAACTTTAAATTTAACTTTTAATTCAACTTTAAATTCAACTTTAAATTAAACTTTAAATTCAACTTTAAATTTAACTTTAAATTTAACTTTAAATTTAACTTTAAATTCAACTTTAAATTCAACTTTAAATTCAACTTTAAATTCAACTTTAAATTCAACTTTTAACTTAACTTTAAATTCAACTCTTAATTCAACTTTAAATTCAATTTCAAATTTTACTTTTAATTTAACTTTAAATTCAACTTTAAATTCAACTTTTAAATTATTTTTAAATTCAACTCTTAATTCAACTTTAAATTCAACTTTAAATTCAACTTTAAATTCAACTTTAAATTCAACTTTAAATTAAACTTTAAATTCAACTTTAAATTCAACTTTAAATTCAACTTTAAATTCAACTTTAATTTCAACTTTAAATTTAACATTAAATTCAACTTTAAATTTAACTTTAAGTTCAACTTTAAATTTAACTTTAAATTCAACTTTACATTTAACTTTAAATTCAACTTTAAATTTAACTTTAAATTCAACTTTAAATTTAACTTTAAATTCAACTTTAAATTTAACTTTAAATTCAACTTAGAATTTTACTTTAAATTTAACTTTAAATTCAACTTTCAATTTAACTTTAAATTCAACTTTAAATTCAACTTTAAATTAAACTTTAAATTCAACTTTAAATTTAACTTTAAATTCAACTTTAAATTTAACTTTAAATTCAACTTTAAATTTAACTTTAAATTCAACTTTAAATTTAACTTTAAATTCAACTTTAAATTTAACTTTAAATTCAACTTAGAATTTTACTTTAAATTTAACTTTAAATTCAACTTTCAATTTAACTTTAAATTCAACTTTAAATTCAACTTTAAATTCAACTTAAAATTTAACTTTAAGTTCAACTTTAAATTCAACTCTAAATTCAACTTTAAATTTAACTTTAAATTCAACTTTAAGTTCAACTTAGAATTTTACTTTAAATTTAAATTTAAATTCAACTTTAAATTTAAATTTAAATTCAACTTTAAATTCAACTTTAAATTCAACTTTAAATTCAACTTTAAATTTAACTTTAAATTGACTTTTAAATTCAACTTTAAATTCAACTTTAAATTTAACTTTAAGTTCAACTTTAAGTTTAACTTAAAATTTAACTTTAAATTCAACTTTCAGTTCAACTTTAAATTCAACGTTAAATTCAACTTTAATTTAAACTTTAAATTCAACTTTAAATTCAATTTTAAATTTAACTTTAAATTTAAATTTATATTCAACTTTAAATTCCACTTTAAATTCAACTTTAAATTCAACTTTAAATTCAATATTGAATTCAACTTTAAGTTTAACTTTAAATTCAACTTTAAATTTAACTTTAAATTCAACTTTAAATTTAATTTTAAATTAAACTTTCAATTCAACGTTAAATTCAACTTTAAATTTAACTTTAAATTCAACTTTAAATTCAACTTTGAATTCAACTTAAAGTTTAACTTAAAATTTAACTTTAAATTCAATTTTCAATTCAACTTTAAATTCAACGTTAAATTCAACTTTAAATTAAACTTTAAATTCAACTTTAACTTCAACTTTAAATTCAACTTTAAATTTTGCTTTATATTCAACTTTAAATTCAACTTTAAATTTAACTTTGAATTTAACTTTAAATTCAACTTTAAGTTTAACTTTAAATTTATTTTAAAATTTAACTTTAAATTCAATTTTAAAATCAACTTTAAATTTAACTTTAAATTCAACTTTAAATTCAACTTTAAATTCAACTTTAAATTTAACTTTAAATTTAACTTTAAATTCAACTTTAAATTTAACTTTAAATTTAACTTTAAATTCAACTTTAAATTTAACTTTTAAATTAACTTTAAATTCAACTCTTAATTCAACTTTAAATTCAACTTTAAATTCAACTTTAAATTAAACTTTAAATTCATTTTTTAATTTAACTTTAAATTCAACACTTAATTCAACTTTAAATTCAAATTTAAATTCAATTTTAAATTCAACTTTAAGTTTAACTTTATATTCAATTTTAAATTCAACTTTAAATTCAACTTTAAATTCAACTTTAAATTTAACTTTAAATTCAACTTTAAATTCAACTTTAAATTGAACTTTAAATTCAACTTTAAATTCAACTTTAAATTCAACTTTTAATTTAACTTTTAATTCAACTCTTAATTCAACTTTAAATTCAATTTCAAATTTTACTTTTAATTTAACTTTAAATTCAACTTTAAATTCAACTTTTAATTAACTTTAAATTCAACTCTTAATTCAACTTTAAATTCAACTTTAAATTCAATTTTAAATTCAACTTTAAATTTAACTTTTAATTCAACTTT
This sequence comes from Melanostoma mellinum, assembly GCA_914767635.1. Classification (NCBI taxonomy): domain Eukaryota; kingdom Metazoa; phylum Arthropoda; class Insecta; order Diptera; family Syrphidae; genus Melanostoma; species Melanostoma mellinum. Next base: position 197,221,930 of record OU612059.1, read on the forward strand.
AAATTCAACTTTAAATTCAACTTTAAATTCAACTTTAAATTAAACTTTAAATTCAACTTTAAATTCAACTTTAAATTCAACTTTAAATTCAACTTTAATTTCAACTTTAAATTAAACTTTAAATTCAACTTTTAATTTAACTTTAAATTCAAATCTTAATTCAACTTTAAATTCAACTTTAAATTCAACTTTAAATTCAACTTTAAATTTAACTTTTAATTCAACTTTAAATTCAACTTTAAATTTAACTTTGAATTTAACTTTAAATTCAACTTTAAGTTTAACTTTAAATTTAACTTAAAATTTAACTTTAAATTCAATTTTAAAATCAACTTTAAATTTAACTTTAAATTCAACTTTAAATTTAACTTTAAATTCAACTTTAAATTTAACTTTAAATTTAACTTTAAATTCAACTTTAAATTTAACTTTAAATTTAACTTTAAATTCAACTTTAAATTTAACTATTAATTAAACTTTAAATTCAACTTTAAATTCAACTTTAAATTCAATTTTAAATTCAACTTTAAATTCAATTTTAAATTCAATTTTAAATTTAACTTTAAATTTAACTTTAAATTCAACTTTAAATTTAACTTTCAATTAAACTTTAAATTCAACTTTAAATTCAACTTTAAATTCAACTTTAAATTCAACTTTAAATTTAACTTTGAATTTAACTTTAAATTCAACTTTAAGTTTAACTTTAAATTTAACTTAAAATTTAACTTTAAATTCAATTTTAAAATCAACTTTAAATTTAACTTTAAATTCAACTTTAAATTTAACTTTAAATTCAACTTTAAATTTAACTTTAAATTTAACTTTAAATTCAACTTTAAATTTAACTTTAAATTTAACTTTAAATTCAACTTTAAATTTAACTTTCAATTAAACTTTAAATTCAACTTTAAATTCAACTTTAAACTTAATTTTAAATTCAACTTTAAATTCAATTTTAAATTCAACTTTAAATTCATTTTTTAATTTAACTTTAAATTCAACTCTTAATTCAACTTTAAATTCAACTTTAAATTCAATTTTAAATTCAACTTTAAATTCAATTTTAAAATCAACTTTAAATTTAACTTAAAATTCAACTTTAAATTTAACTTTAAATTCAACTTTAAATTTAACTTTAAATTTAACTTTAAATTCAACTTTAAATTTAACTTTAAATTCAACTTTAAATTCAACTTTAAATTAAACTTTAAATTCAACTTTAAATTTAACTTTAAATTCAACTTAGAATTTTACTTTAAATTTAACTTTAAATTCAACTTTAAATTTAACTTTAAATTCAACTTTAAATTCAACTTTAAATTTAACTTTAAATTCAACTTTAAATTTAACTTTAAATTCAACTTTAAATTCAACTTTAAATTAAACTTTAAATTCAACTTTAAATTTAACTTTAAATTCAACTTAGAATTTTACTTTAAATTTAACTTTAAATTCAACTTTCAATTTAACTTTAAATTCAACTTTAAATTCAACTTTAAATTCAACTTAAAATTTAACTTTAAGTTCAACTTAAATTCAACTCTAAATTCAACTTTAAATTTAACTTTAAATTCAACTTTAAATTCAACTTTAAATTTAACTTTAAATTGAATTTTAAATTCAACTTTAAATTCAACTTTAAATTTAACTTTAAATTCAACTTTAAATTGAACTTTAAATTCAACTTTAAATTCAACTTTAAATTCAACTTTTAATTTAACTTTAAATTCAACTCTTAATTCAACTTTAAATTCAATTTCAAATTTTACTTTTAATTTAACTTTAAATTCAACTTTAAATTCAACTTTTAAATTAACTTTAAATTCAACTCTTAATTCAACTTTAAATTCAACTTTAAATTCAATTTTAAATTCAACTTTAAATTTAACTTTTAATTCAACTTTAAATTCAACTTTAAATTCAACTTTAAATTCAACTTTAAATTAAACTTTAAATTCAACTTTAAATTCAACTTTAAATTCAACTTTAAATTCAACTTTAATTTCAACTTTAAATTTAACATTAAATTCAACTTTAAATTTAACTTTAAATTCAACTTTAAATTTAACTTTAAATTCAACTAAGAATTTTACTTTAAATTTAACTTTAAATTCAACTTTCAATTTAACTTTAAATTCAACTTTCAATTTAACTTTAAATTCAACTTTAAATTCAACTTTAAATTTAACTTTAAATTCAACTTTGAATTTAACTTTAAATTCAACTTTAAATTTAACTTTAAATTCAACTTTAAATTTAACTTTAAATTCAACTTAGAATTTTACTTTAAATTTAACTTTAAATTCAACTTTCAATTTAACTTTAAATTCAACTTTAAATTCAACTTTAAATTCAACTTTAAATTCAACTTTAAATTCAACTTAAAATTTAACTTTAAGTTCAACTTTAAATTCAACTCTAAATTCAACTTTAAATTTAACTTTAAGTTCAACTTTAAGTTTAACTTAAAATTTAACTTTAAATTCAACTTTCAATTCAACTTTAAATTGAACTTTAAATTCAACTTTAAGTTTAACTTTATATTCAATTTTAAATTCAACTTTAAATTCAACTTTAAATTCAACTTTAAATTTAACTTTAAATTCAACTTTAAATTCAACTTTAAATTGAACTTTAAATTCAACTTTAAATTCAACTTTAAATTCAACTTTTAATTTAACTTTTAATTCAACCTTAATTCAACTTTAAATTCAATTTCAAATTTTACTTTTAATTTAACTTTAAATTCAACTTTAAATTCAACTTTTAATTAACTTTAAATTCAACTTTAAATTTAACTTTAAATTCAACTTTAAATTTAACTTTAAATTCAACTTAGAATTTTACTTTAAATTTAACTTTAAATTCAACTTTCAATTTAACTTTAAATTCAACTTTAAATTCAACTTAAAATTTAACTTTAAGTTCAACTTTAAATTCAACTCTAAATTCAACTTTAAATTTAACTTTAAATTCAACTTTAAGTTCAACTTAGAATTTTACTTTAAATTTAACTTTAAATTCAACTTTAAATTTAAATTTAAATTCAACTTTAAATTCAACTTTAAATTCAACTTTAAATTCAACTTTAAATTCAACTTTAAATTTAACTTTAAATTGAATTTTAAATTCAACTTTAAATTCAACTTTAAATTTAACTTTAAGTTCAACTTTAAGTTTAACTTAAAATTTAACTTTAAATTCAACTTTCAATTCAACTTTAAATTGAACTTTAAATTCAACTTTAAGTTTAACTTTATATTCAATTTTAAATTCAACTTTAAATTCAACTTTAAATTCAACTTTAAATTTAACTTTAAATTCAACTTTAAATTCAACTTTAAATTCAACTTTAAATTCAACTTTAAATTAAACTTTAAATTCAACTTTTAATTTAACTTTTAATTCAACCTTAATTCAACTTTAAATTCAATTTCAAATTTTACTTTTAATTCAACTTTAAATTCAACTTTAAATTCAACTTTAAATTTAACTTTAAATTCAACTTTAAATTTAACTTTAAATTCAACTTTGAATTTAACTTTAAATTCAACTTTAAATTTAACTTTAAATTCAACTTTAAATTTAACTTTAAATTCAACTTAGAATTTTACTTTAAATTTAACTTTAAATTCAACTTTCAATTTAACTTTAAATTCAACTTTAAATTCAACTTTAAATTCAACTTAAAATTTAACTTTAAGTTCAACTTTAAATTCAACTCTAAATTCAACTTTAAATTTAACTTTAAATTCAACTTTAAGTTCAACTTAGAATTTTACTTTAAATTTAACTTTAAATTCAACTTTAAATTTAAATTTAAATTCAACTTTAAATTCAACTTTAAATTCAACTTTAAATTCAACTTTAAATTCAACTTTAAATTTAACTTTAAATTGAATTTTAAATTCAACTTTAAATTCAACTTTAAATTTAACTTTAAGTTCAACTTTAAGTTTAACTTAAAATTTAACTTTAAATTCAACTTTCAATTCAACTTTAAATTGAACTTTAAATTCAACTTTAAGTTTAACTTTATATTCAATTTTAAATTCAACTTTAAATTCAACTTTAAATTCAACTTTAAATTTAACTTTAAATTCAACTTTAAATTCAACTTTAAATTCAACTTTAAATTCAACTTTTAATTTAACTTTTAATTCAACCTTAATTCAACTTTAAATTCAATTTCAAATTTTACTTTTAATTTAAACTTTAAATTCAACTTTAAATTCAATTTTAAATTTAACTTTAAATTTAACTTTATATTCAACTTTAAATTCCACTTTAAATTCAACTTTAAATTCAACTTTAAATTCAATATTGAATTCAACTTTAAGTTTAACTTTAAATTCAACTTTAAATTTAACTTTAAATTCAACTTTAAATTAAACTTTAAATTCAACTTTAAATTCAATTTTAAATTCAACTTTAAATTTAACTTTAAATTCAACTTTAAATTCAACTTTAAATTTAACTTTAAATTCAACTTTAAATTCAACTTTAAGTTTAACTTTAAATTTATTTTACAATTTAACTTTAAATTCAATTTTAAAATCAACTTTAAATTTAACTTTAAATTCAACTTTAAATTTAACTTTAAATTCAACTTTAAATTTAACTTTAAATTTAACTTTAAATTCAACTTTAAATTTAACTTTAAAATCAACTTTAAATTTAACTTTAAATTTAACTTTTAATTCGACTTTAAATTTAACTTTAAATTCCACTTTAAATTCAACTTTAACTTCAACTTTAAATTCAACTTTAAATTTTGCTTTATATTCAACTTTAAATTCAACTTTAAATTTAACTTTGAATTTAACTTTAAATTCAACTTTAAGTTTAACTTTAAATTTATTTTAAAATTTAACTTTAAATTCAATTTTAAAATCAACTTTAAATTTAACTTTAAATTCAACTTTAAATTTAACTTTAAATTCAACTTTAAATTTAACTTTAAATTTAACTTTAAATTCAACTTTAAATTTAACTTTAAATTTAACTTTAAATTCAACTTTAAATTTAACTTTTAAATTAACTTTAAATTCAACTCTTAATTCAACTTTAAATTCAACTTTAAATTCAACTTTAAATTAAACTTTAAATTCATTTTTTAATTTAACTTTAAATTCAACTCTTAATTCAACTTTAAATTCAACTTTAAATTCAATTTTAAATTCAACTTTAAGTTTAACTTTATATTCAATTTTAAATTCAACTTTAAATTCAACTTTAAATTCAACTTTAAATTTAACTTTAAATTCAACTTTAAATTCAACTTTAAATTGAACTTTAAATTCAACTTTAAATTCAACTTTAAATTCAACTTTTAATTTAACTTTTAATTCAACTCTTAATTCAACTTTAAATTCAATTTCAAATTTTACTTTTAATTTAACTTTAAATTCAACTTTAAATTCAACTTTTAATTAACTTTAAATTCAACTCTTAATTCAACTTTAAATTCAACTTTAAATTCAATTTTAAATTCAACTTTAAATTTAACTTTTAATTCAACTTTAAATTCAACTTTAAATTCAACTTTAAATTCAACTTTAAATTAAACTTTAAATTCAACTTTAAATTCAACTTTAAATTCAACTTTAAATTCAACTTTAATTTCAACTTTAAATTAAACTTTAAATTCAACTTTTAATTTAACTTTAAATTCAACTCTTAATTCAACTTTAAATTCAACTTTAAATTCAACTTTAAATTCAACTTTAAATTTAACTTTAAATTCAACTTTAAATTCAACTTTAAATTTAACTTTGAATTTAACTTTAAATTCAACTTTAAGTTTAACTTTAAATTTAACTTAAAATTTAACTTTAAATTCAATTTTAAAATCAACTTTAAATTTAACTTTAAATTCAACTTTAAATTTAACTTTAAATTCAACTTTAAATTTAACTTTAAATTTAACTTTAAATTCAACTTTAAATTTAACTTTAAATTTAACTTTAAATTCAACTTTAAATTTAACTATTAATTAAACTTTAAATTCAACTTTAAATTCAACTTTAAATTCAATTTTAAATTCAACTTTAAATTCAATTTTAAATTCAATTTTAAATTTAACTTTAAATTTAACTTTAAATTCAACTTTAAATTTAACTTTCAATTAAACTTTAAATTCAACTTTAAATTCAACTTTACATTCAACTTTAAATTCAACTTTAAATTTAACTTTGAATTTAACTTTAAATTCAACTTTAAGTTTAACTTTAAATTTAACTTAAAATTTAACTTTAAATTCAATTTTAAAATCAACTTTAAATTTAACTTTAAATTCAACTTTAAATTTAACTTTAAATTCAACTTTAAATTTAACTTTAAATTTAACTTTAAATTCAACTTTAAATTTAACTTTAAATTTAACTTTAAATTCAACTTTAAATTTAACTTTCAATTAAACTTTAAATTCAACTTTAAATTCAACTTTAAATTCAATTTTAAATTCAACTTTAAATTCAATTTTAAATTCAACTTTAAATTCATTTTTTAATTTAACTTTAAATTCAACTCTTAATTCAACTTTAAATTCAACTTTAAATTCAATTTTAAATTCAACTTTAAATTCAATTTTAAAATCAACTTTAAATTTAACTTAAAATTCAACTTTAAATTTAACTTTAAATTCAACTTTAAATTTAACTTTAAATTCAACTTTAAATTTAACTTTAAATTCAACTTTAAATTCAACTTTAAATTAAACTTTAAATTCAACTTTAAATTTAACTTTAAATTCAACTTAGAATTTTACTTTAAATTTAACTTTAAATTCAACTTTAAATTTAACTTTAAATTCAACTTTAAATTCAACTTTAAATTTAACTTTAAATTCAACTTTAAATTTAACTTTAAATTCAACTTTAAATTCAACTTTAAATTAAACTTTAAATTCAACTTTAAATTTAACTTTAAATTCAACTTAGAATTTTACTTTAAATTTAACTTTAAATTCAACTTTCAATTTAACTTTAAATTCAACTTTAAATTCAACTTTAAATTCAACTTAAAATTTAACTTTAAGTTCAACTTTAAATTCAACTCTAAATTCAACTTTAAATTTAACTTTAAATTCAACTTTAAATTCAACTTTAAATTTAACTTTTAATTGAATTTTAAATTCAACTTTAAATTCAACTTTAAATTTAACTTTAAACTCAACTTTAAATTGAACTTTAAATTCAACTTTAAATTCAACTTTAAATTCAACTTTTAATTTAACTTTAAATTCAACTCTTAATTCAACTTTAAATTCAATTTCAAATTTTACTTTTAATTTAACTTTAAATTCAACTTTAAATTCAACTTTTAAATTAACTTTAAATTCAACTCTTAATTCAACTTTAAATTCAACTTTAAATTCAATTTTAAATTCAACTTTAAATTTAACTTTTAATTCAACTTTAAATTCAACTTTAAATTCAACTTTAAATTCAACTTTAAATTAAACTTTAAATGCAACTTTAAATTCAACTTTAAATTCAACTTTAATTTCAACTTTAAATTTAACATTAAATTCAACTTTAAATTTAACTTTAAATTCAACTTTAAATTTAGCTTTAAATTCAACTAAGAATTTTACTTTAAATTTAACTTTAAATTCAACTTTCAATTTAACTTTAAATTCAACTTTAAATTCAACTTTAAATTTAACTTTAAATTCAACTTTAAATTTAACTTTAAATTCAACTTTGAATTTAACTTTAAATTCAACTTTAAATTTAACTTTAAATTCAACTTTAAATTTAACTTTAAATTCAACTTAGAATTTTACTTTAAATTTAACTTTAAATTCAACTTTCAATTTAACTTTAAATTCAACTTTAAATTCAACTTTAAATTCAACTTAAAATTTAACTTTAAGTTCAACTTTAAATTCAACTCTAAATTCAACTTTAAATTTAACTTTAAGTTCAACTTTAAGTTTAACTTAAAATTTAACTTTAAATTCAACTTTCAATTCAACTTTAAATTGAACTTTAAATTCAACTTTAAGTTTAACTTTATATTCAATTTTAAATTCAACTTTAAATTCAACTTTAAATTCAACTTTAAATTTAACTTTAAATTCAACTTTAAATTCAACTTTAAATTGAACTTTAAATTCAACTTTAAATTCAACTTTAAATTCAACTTTTAATTTAACTTTTAATTCAACCTTAATTCAACTTTAAATTCAATTTCAAATTTTACTTTTAATTTAACTTTAAATTCAACTTTAAATTCAACTTTTAATTAACTTTAAATTCAACTTTAAATTTAACTTTAAATTCAACTTTAAATTTAACTTTAAATTCAACTTAGAATTTTACTTTAAATTTAACTTTAAATTCAACTTTCAATTTAACTTTAAATTCAACTTTAAATTCAACTTTAAATTCAACTTAAAATTTAACTTTAAGTTCAACTTTAAATTCAACTCTAAATTCAACTTTAAATTTAACTTTAAATTCAACTTTAAGTTCAACTTAGAATTTTACTTTAAATTTAACTTTAAATTCAACTTTAAATTTAAATTTAAATTCAACTTTAAATTCAACTTTAAATTCAACTTTAAATTCAACTTTAAATTCAACTTTAAATTTAACTTTAAATTGAATTTTAAATTCAACTTTAAATTCAACTTTAAATTTAACTTTAAGTTCAACTTTAAGTTTAACTTAAAATTTAACTTTAAATTCAACTTTCAATTCAACTTTAAATTGAACTTTAAATTCAACTTTAAGTTTAACTTTATATTCAATTTTAAATTCAACTTTAAATTCAACTTTAAATTCAACTTTAAATTTAACTTTAAATTCAACTTTAAATTCAACTTTAAATTGAACTTTAAATTCAACTTTAAATTCAACTTTAAATTCAACTTTTAATTTAACTTTTAATTCAACCTTAATTCAACTTTAAATTCAATTTCAAATTTTACTTTTAATTCAACTTTAAATTCAACTTTAAATTCAACTTTAAATTTAACTTTAAATTCAACTTTAAATTTAACTTTAAATTCAACTTTGAATTTAACTTTAAATTCAACTTTAAATTTAACTTTAAATTCAACATTAAATTTAACTTTAAATTCAACTTAGAATTTTACTTTAAATTTAACTTTAAATTCAACTTTCAATTTAACTTTAAATTCAACTTTAAATTCAACTTTAAATTCAACTTAAAATTTAACTTTAAGTTCAACTTTAAATTCAACTCTAAATTCAACTTTAAATTTAACTTTAAATTCAACTTTAAGTTCAACTTAGAATTTTACTTTAAATTTAACTTTAAATTCAACTTTAAATTTAAATTTAAATTCAACTTTAAATTCAACTTTAAATTCAACTTTAAATTCAACTTTAAATTCAACTTTAAATTTAACTTTAAATTGAATTTTAAATTCAACTTTAAATTCAACTTTAAATTTAACTTTAAGTTCAACTTTAAGTTTAACTTAAAATTTAACTTTAAATTCAACTTTCAATTCAACTTTAAATTGAACTTTAAATTCAACTTTAAGTTTAACTTTATATTCAATTTTAAATTCAACTTTAAATTCAACTTTAAATTCAACTTTAAATTTAACTTTAAATTCAACTTTAAATTCAACTTTAAATTGAACTTTAAATTCAACTTTAAATTCAACTTTAAATTCAACTTTTAATTTAACTTTTAATTCAACCTTAATTCAACTTTAAATTCAATTTCAAATTTTACTTTTAATTTAAACTTTAAATTCAACTTTAAATTCAATTTTAAATTTAACTTTAAATTTAACTTTATATTCAACTTTAAATTCCACTTTAAATTCAACTTTAAATTCAACTTTAAATTCAATATTGAATTCAACTTTAAGTTTAACTTTAAATTCAACTTTAAATTTAACTTTAAATTCAACTTTAAATTTAATTTTAAATTAAACTTTCAATTCAACGTTAAATTCAACTTTAAATTTAACTTTAAATTCAACTTTAAATTCAACTTTGAATTCAACTTAAAGTTTAACTTAAAATTTAACTTTAAATTCAATTTTCAATTCAACTTTAAATTCAACGTTAAATTCAACTTTAAATTCAACTTTAAATTCAACTTTAAATTTAACTTTAAATTTAACTTTAAATTCAACTTTAAATTCAACTTTAAATTGAACTTTAAATTCAACTTTAAGTTTAACTTTATATTCAATTTTAAATTCAACTTTAAATTCAACTTTAAATTCAACTTTAAATTTAACTTTAAATTTAACTTAAAATTTAACTTTAAATTCAACTTTAAATTCAACTTTAAATTCAACTTTAAATTGAACTTTAAATTCAACTTTAAGTTTAACTTTATATTCAATTTTAAATTCAACTTTAAATTCAACTTTAAATTCAATTTCAAATTTTACTTTTAATTTAACTTTAAATTCAACTTTAAATTCAACTTTTAATTAACTTTAAATTCAACTCTTAATTCAACTTTAAATTCAACTTTAAGTTTAACTTTAAATTTAACTTAAAATTTAACTTTAAATTCAATTTTAAAATCAACTTTAAATTTAACTTTAAATTCAACTTTAAATTTAACTTTAAATTCAACTTTAAATTTAACTTTATATTTAACTTTAAATTCAACTTTAAATTTAACTTTAAATTTAACTTTAAATTCAACTTTAAATTTAACTTTCAATTAAACTTTAAATTCAACTTTAAATTCAACTTTAAATTCAACTTTAAATTCAACTTTAAATTCAACTCTTAATTCAACTTTAAATTCAACTTTAAATTCAACTTTAAATTCAACTTTAAATTTAACTTTAAATTCAACTTTAAATTCAACTTTAAATTTAACTTTGAATTTAACTTTAAATTCAACTTTAAGTTTAACTTTAAATTTAACTTAAAATTTAACTTTAAATTCAATTTTAAAATCAACTTTAAATTTAACTTTAAATTCAACTTTAAATTTAACTTTAAATTCAACTTTAAATTTAACTTTAAATTTAACTTTAAATTCAACTTTAAATTTAACTTTAAATTTAACTTTAAATTCAACTTTAAATTTAACTATTAATTAAACTTTAAATTCAACTTTAAATTCAATTTTAAATTCAACTTTAAATTCAATTTTAAATTCAATTTTAAATTTAACTTTAAATTTAACTTTAAATTCAACTTTAAATTTAACTTTAAATTTAACTTTAAATTCAACTTTAAATTTAACTTTCAATTAAACTTTAAATTCAACTTTAAATTCAACTTTAAATTCAACTTTAAATTAAACTTTAAATTCAACTTTAAATTTAACTTTAAATTCAACTTTAAATTTAACTTTAAATTTAACTTTAAATTCAACTTTAAATTTAACTTTAAATTTAACTTTAAATTCAACTTTAAATTTAACTATTAATTAAACTTTAAATTCAACTTTAAATTCAATTTTAAATTCAACTTTAAATTCAATTTTAAATTCAATTTTAAATTTAACTTTATATTTAACTTTAAATTCAACTTTAAATTTAACTTTAAATTTAACTTTAAATTCAACTTTAAATTTAACTTTCAATTAAACTTTAAATTCAACTTTAAATTCAACTTTAAATTCAACTTTAAATTAAACTTTAAATTCAACTTTAAATTCAACTTTAAATTCAACTTTAAATTCAACTTTAATTTCAACTTTAAATTAAACTTTAAATTCAACTTTTAATTTAACTTTAAATTCAACTCTTAATTCAACTTTAAATTCAACTTTAAATTCAACTTTAAATTCAACTTTAAATTTAACTTTAAATTCAACTTTAAATTCAACTTTAAATTTAACTTTGAATTTAACTTTAAATTCAACTTTAAGTTTAACTTTAAATTTAACTTAAAATTTAACTTTAAATTCAATTTTAAAATCAACTTTAAATTTAACTTTAAATTCAACTTTAAATTTAACTTTAAATTCAACTTTAAATTTAACTTTAAATTTAACTTTAAATTCAACTTTAAATTTAACTTTAAATTTAACTTTAAATTCAACTTTAAATTTAACTATTAATTAAACTTTAAATTCAACTTTAAATTCAATTTTAAATTCAACTTTAAATTCAATTTTAAATTCAATTTTAAATTTAACTTTAAATTTAACTTTAAATTCAACTTTAAATTTAACTTTCAATTAAACTTTAAATTCAACTTTAAATTCAACTTTAAATTCAACTTTAAATTCAACTTTAAATTTAACTTTGAATTTAACTTTAAATTCAACTTTAAGTTTAACTTTAAATTTAACTTAAAATTTAACTTTAAATTCAATTTTAAAATCAACTTTAACTTTAACTTTAAATTCAACTTTAAATTTAACTTTAAATTTAACTTTAAATTCAACTTTAAATTTAACTTTCAATTAAACTTTAAATTCAACTTTAAATTCAACTTTAAATTCAATTTTAAATTCAACTTTAAATTCAATTTTAAATTCAACTTTAAATTCATTTTTTAATTTAACTTTAAATTCAACTCTTAATTCAACTTTTAATTCAACTTTAAATTCAATTTTAAATTCAACTTTAAATTCAATTTTAAAATCAACTTTAAATTTAACTTAAAATTCAACTTTAAATTTAACTTTAAATTCAACTTTAAATTTAACTTTAAATTTAACTTTAAATTCAACTTTAAATTTAACTTTAAATTCAACTTTAAATTCAACTTTAAATTAAACTTTAAATTCAACTTTAAATTTAACTTTAAATTCAACTTAGAATTTTACTTTAAATTTAACTTTAAATTCAACTTTAAATTTAACTTTAAATTCAACTTTAAATTCAACTTTAAATTTAACTTTAAATTCAACTTTAAATTTAACTTTAAATTCAACTTTAAATTCAACTTTAAATTAAACTTTAAATTCAACTTTAAATTTAACTTTAAATTCAACTTAGAATTTTACTTTAAATTTAACTTTAAATTCAACTTTCAATTTAACTTTAAATTCAACTTTAAATTCAACTTTAAATTCAAATTAAAATTTAACTTTAAGTTCAACTTTAAATTCAACTCTAAATTCAACTTTAAATTTAACTTTAAATTCAACTTTAAATTCAACTTTAAATTTAACTTTAAATTGAATTTTAAATTCAACTTTAAATTCAACTTTAAATTTAACTTTAAATTCGACTTTAAATTGAACTTTAAATTCAACTTTAAATTCAACTTTAAATTCAACTTTAAATTCAATTTCAAATTTTACTTTTAATTTAACTTTAAATTCAACTTTAAATTCAACTTTTAAATTAACTTTAAATTCAACTCTTAATTCAACTTTAAATTTAACTTTTAATTCAACTTTAAATTCAACTTTAAATTCAACTTTAAATTCAACTTTAAATTAAACTTTAAATTCAACTTTAAATTCAACTTTAAATTCAACTTTAAATTCAACTTTAATTTCAACTTTAAATTTAACATTAAATTCAACTTTAAATTTAACTTTAAATTCAACTTTAAATTTAACTTTAAATTCAACTAAGAATTTTACTTTAAATTTAACTTTAAATTCAACTTTCAATTTAACTTTAAATTCAACTTTAAATTCAACTTTAAATTTAACTTTAAATTCAACTTTAAATTTAACTTTAAATTCAACTTTGAATTTAACTTTAAATTCAACTTTAAATTTAACTTTAAATTCAACTTTAAATTTAACTTTAAATTCAACTTAGAATTTTACTTTAAATTTAACTTTAAATTCAACTTTCAATTTAACTTTAAATTCAACTTTAAATTCAACTTTAAATTCAACTTAAAATTTAACTTTAAGTTCAACTTTAGATTCAACTCTAAATTCAACTTTAAATTTAACTTTAAATTCAACTTTAAGTTCAACTTAGAATTTTACTTTAAATTTAACTTTAAATTCAACTTTAAATTTAAATTTAAATTCAACTTTAAATTCAACTTTAAATTCAACTTTAAATTCAACTTTAAATTCAACTTTAAATGTAACTTTAAATTGAATTTTAAATTCAACTTTAAATTCAACTTTAAATTTAACTTTAAGTTCAACTTTAATTTTAACTTAAAATTTAACTTTAAATTCAACTTTAAATTCAACTTTAAATTCAACGTTAAATTCAACTTTAATTTTAACTTTAAATTCAACTTTAAATTCAATTTTAAATTTAACTTTAAATTTAACTTTATATTCAACTTTAAATTCCACTTTAAATTCAACTTTAAATTCAACTTTAAATTCAATATTGAATTCAACTTTAAGTTTAACTTTAAATTCAACTTTAAATTTAACTTTAAATTCAACTTTAAATTTAATTTTAAATTAAACTTTCAATTCAACGTTAAATTCAACTTTAAATTTAACTTTAAATTCAACTTTAAATTCAACTTTGAATTCAACTTAAAGTTTAACTTAAAATTTAACTTTAAATTCAATTTTCAATTCAACTTTAAATTCAACGTTAAATTCAACTTTAAATTAAACTTTAAATTCAACTTTAAATTCAATTTTAAATTCAACTTTAAATTTAACTTTAAATTCAACTTTAAATTCAACTTTTAATTTAACTTTAAATTCAACTCTTAATTCAACTTTAAATTCAACTTTAAATTTAACTTTAAATTCAACTTTAAATTCAACTTTAAATGTAACTTTAAATTCAACGTTAAATTCAACTTTAAATGTAACTTTAAATTCAACTTTAAATTCAACTTTAAATTTAACTTTAAATTCAACTTTAAATTCAACTTTAAATTCAACGTTAAATTCAACTTTAAATTCAACGTTAAATTCAACTCTAAATTCAACTTTAAATTCAACTTTAAATTTAACTTTAAATTCAACTTTAAATTTAACTTTAAATTCAACTTTAAATTCAACTTTAAATTTAACTTTATATTCAACTTTAAATTTAACTTTAAATTCAACTTTCAATTTAACTTTAAATTGAACTTTAAATTCAACTTTAAATTCAACTTAAAATTTAACTTTAAGTTCAACTTTAAATTCAACTCTAAATTCAACTTTAAATTTAACTTTAAATTCAACTTTAAATTCAACTTTAAATTTAACTTTAAATTGAATTTTAAATTCAACTTTAAATTCAACTTTAAATTTAACTTTAAATTCAACTTTAAATTGAACTTTAAATTCAACTTTAAATTCAACTTTAAATTCAACTTTTAATTTAACTTTAAATTCAACTCTTAATTCAACTTTAAATTCAATTTCAAATTTTACTTTTAATTTAACTTTAAATTCAACTTTAAATTCAACTTTTAAATTAACTTTAAATTCAACTCTTAATTCAACTTTAAATTCAACTTTAAATTCAATTTTAAATTCAACTTTAAATTTAACTTTTAATTCAACTTTAAATTCAACTTTAAATTCAACTTTAAATTCAACTTTAAATTAAACTTTAAATTCAACTTTAAATTCAACTTTAATTTCAACTTTAAATTTAACATTAAATTCAACTTTAAATTTAACTTTAAATTCAACTTTAAATTTAACTTTAAATTCAACTAAGAATTTTACTTTAAATTTAACTTTAAATTCAACTTTCAATTTAACTTTAAATTCAACTTTAAATTCAACTTTAAATTTAACTTTAAATTCAACTTTAAATTTAACTTTAAATTCAACTTTGAATTTAACTTTAAATTCAACTTTAAATTTAACTTTAAATTCAACTTTAAATTTAACTTTAAATTCAACTTAGAATTTTACTTTAAATTTAACTTTAAATTCAACTTTCAATTTAACTTTAAATTCAACTTTAAATTCAACTTTAAATTCAACTTAAAATTTAACTTTAAGTTCAACTTTAGATTCAACTCTAAATTCAACTTTAAATTTAAATTTAAATTCAACTTTAAATTCAACTTTAAATTCAACTTTAAATTCAACTTTAAATTCAACTTTAAATTTAACTTTAAATTGAATTTTAAATTCAACTTTAAATTCAACTTTAAATTTAACTTTAAGTTCAACTTTAAGTTTAACTTAAAATTTAACTTTAAATTCAACTTTAAATTCAACGTTAAATTCAACTTTAATTTTAACTTTAAATTCAACTTTAAATTCAATTTTAAATTTAACTTTAAATTTAACTTTATATTCAACTTTAAATTCCACTTTAAATTCAACTTTAAATTCAACTTTAAATTCAATATTGAATTCAACTTTAAGTTTAACTTTAAATTCAACTTTAAATTTAACTTTAAATTCAACTTTAAATTTAATTTTAAATTAAACTTTCAATTCAACGTTAAATTCAACTTTAAATTTAACTTTAAATTCAACTTTAAATTCAACTTTGAATTCAACTTAAAGTTTAACTTAAAATTTAACTTTAAATTCAATTTTCAATTCAACTTTAAATTCAACGTTAAATTCAACTTTAAATTAAACTTTAAATTCAACTTTAAATTCAATTTTAAATTCAACTTTAAATTTAACTTTAAATTCAACTTTAAATTCAACTTTTAATTTAACTTTAAATTCAACTCTTAATTCAACTTTAAATTCAACTTTAAATTTAACTTTAAATTCAACTTTAAATTCAACTTTAAATGTAACTTTAAATTCAACTTTAAATTCAACTTTAAATTTAACTTTAAATTCAACTTTAAATTCAACTTTAAATTTTACTTTAAATTCAACTTTAAATTTAACTTTAAATTCAACTTTAAATTTAACTTAAAATTCAACTTTAAATTCAACTTTAAATTTAACTTTAAATTCAACGTTAAATTCAACTTTAAATGTAACTTTAAATTCAACTTTAAATTCAACTTTAAATTTAACTTTAAATTCAACTTTAAATTCAACTTTAAAATCAACGTTAAATTCAACTTTAAATTCAACGTTAAATTCAACTCTAAATTCAACTTTAAATTCAACTTTAAATTTAACTTTAAATTCAACTTTAAATTCAACTTTAAATTTAACTTTATATTCAACTTTAAATTTAACTTTAAATTCAACTTTAAATTTAACTTTAAATTCAACTTTAAATTTAACTTTAAAATTCAACGTTAAATTCAACTTTAAATTTAACTTAATATTTAACTTTAAATTCAACTTTAAATTTAACTTTAAAATTCAACTTTAAAATTCAACGTTAAATTCAACTTTAAATTGAACCATAAATTTAACTTTAAATTCAACTCTAAATTCAACTCTAAATTTAATTTTAAATTAAACTTTAAATTCGACTTTAAATTCAACTTTAAATTTAACTTTAAATTCAACTTTAAATTTAACTTTCAATTCAACTTTAAATTCAACTTAAAATTAAACTTTATGTTTAACTTTAAATTCAACTTAAAATTTAACTTTAAATTCAACTTTAAATTTAACCTTAAATTAAACTTTAAATTCAACTTTAAATTTAACTTTAAATTTAACTTTAAATTTAACTTTAAATTCAACTTTAAATTCAATTTTAAATTAAACTTAAAATTTAACCTTAAATTTAACTTTCAATTCAACTCTAAATTCAACGTTAAATTCAACTTTAAATGTAACTTTAAATTCAACTTTAAATTCAACTTTAAATTTAACTTTAAATTCAACTTTAAATTTAACTTTAAATTTAACTTTAAATTCAACTTAAAATTCAACTTTAAATTAAACTTTAAATTCAACTTTAAATTTAACTTAAAATTCATTTTTAAATTCAACTTTAAATTTAACTTTAAATTAAACTTTTAATTCAACTTTAAATTAAACTTTAAATTCAACTTTAAATTCAACTTTGAATTTAACTTTATATTTAACTTTAAATTTTTAAATTTAACTTTAAATTCAACTTAAAATTCAACTTTAAATTCAACTTTAATTTCAACTTTAAATTGAACTTTAAATTCAACTTCAAATTCAACTTTAAATTTAACTTTAAACTCAACTTTAAATTCAACTTTAAATTTAACTTTAAACTCAACTTTAAATTCAATTTTAAATTAAACTTTAAATTTAACCTTAAATTTAACTTTAAATTCAACTCTAAATTCAACTTTAAATTTAGCTTTCAATTCAACGTAAAATTCAACTTTAAATGTAACTTTAAATTCAACTTTAAATTAAACTTTAAATTCCACTTTAAATTCAACTTAAAATTCAACTCTAAATTTAACTTTAAGTTTAACTTTAAATTTAACATTAAATTCAACTTTAAATTCAACTTTAAATTTAACCTTTAATTCAACTTTAAATTCAACTTTAAATTCAACTTCAAATTCAACTTTAAATTTAACTTTAAATTCAACTTTAAATTTAACTTTAAATTTAACATTAAATTCAACTTTAAATTCAACTTTAAATTTAACCTTAAATTCAACTTTAAATTCAACTTTAAATTCAACTTCAAATTCAACTTTAAATTCAACTTTAAATTCAACTTTAAATTTAACTTTAAGTTTAACTTTAAAATCAACGTTAAATTCAACTTTAAATTCAACGTTAAATTCAACTCTAAATTCAACTTTAAATTCAACTTTAAATTTAACTTTAAATTCAACTTTAAAATCAACGTTAAATTCAACTTTAAATTCAACGTTAAATTCAACTCTAAATTCAACTTTAAATTCAACTTTAAATTAGCTTTAAATTCAACTTTAAATTTAACTTTAAATTCAACTTTAAATTCAACTTTAAATTTAACTTTATATTCAACTTTAAATTTAACTTTAAATTCAACTTTAAATTTAACTTTAAATTCAACTTTAAATTTAACTTTAAAATTCAACGTTAAATTCAACTTTAAATTTAACTTAATATTTAACTTTAAATTCAACTTTAAATTTAACTTTAAAATTCAACTTTAAATTCAACTTTAAATTCAACTTTAAATTTAACTTTAAATTCAACTTTAAATTTAACCTTTTTTTTATATATAACAAAGAGGAGGCTTATATGCTAATCTGGAGAACTCAGACTTAATTACCGGTCCATTGTACTACCAGAGTAGCAGCCTTCCCTTTTTTCTGTGTTGCAGTAGTGGAAATAAGGTGTTAATTATTTCACATATAACCTCAAGGGCGGCGTCCATACGAAACAGGGAGGCTGAAAGAAAAGTAGATGCTCAGAGCGGGATTCGAACCCACGCATCCGGCCTACCTACTGAACACTCTACCACTGCACCACGGCCGCCCTAAAAGTTAAAAATTAAAAAAAAAATTAAAATTAAATTCAACTTTAAATTCAACTTTAAATTTAATTTTAAATTCAACTTTAAATTTAACTTTAAATTCAACTTTAAATTTAACTTTATATTTAACTTTAAATTCAACTTTAAAATTCAACGTTAAATTCAACTTTAAATTGAACCATAAATTTAACTTTAAATTCAACTCTAAATTCAACTCTAAATTTAATTTTAAATTAAACTTTAAATTCGACTTTAAATTCAACTTTAAATTTAACTTTAAATTCAACTTTAAATTTAACTTTCAATTCAACTTTAAATTCAACTTAAAATTAAACTTTATGTTTAACTTTAAATTCAACTTAAAATTTAACTTTAAAATTCAACTTTAAATTTAACCTTAAATTAAACTTTAAATTCAACTTTAAATTTAACTTTAAATTTAACTTTAAATTTAACTTTAAATTCAACTTTAAATTCAATTTTAAATTAAACTTAAAATTTAACCTTAAATTTAACTTTCAATTCAACTCTAAATTCAACGTTAAATTCAACTTTAAATGTAACTTTAAATTCAACTTTAAATTTAACTTTAAATTCAACTTTAAATTTAACTTTAAATTTAACTTTAAATTCAACTTAAAATTCAACTTTAAATTAAACTTTAAATTCAACTTTAAATTTAACTTAAAATTCATTTTTAAATTCAACTTTAAATTTAACTTTAAATTAAACTTTTAATTCAACTTTAAATTAAACTTTAAATTCAACTTTAAATTCAACTTTGAATTTAACTTTATATTTAACTTTAAATTTTTAAATTTAACTTTAAATTCAACTTAAAATTCAACTTTAAATTCAACTTTAATTTCAACTTTAAATTCAACTTTAAATTCAACTTCAAATTCAACTTTAAATTTAACATTAAATTCAACTTCAAATTCAACTTTAAATTTAACTTTAAACTCATCTTTAAATTCAACTTTAAATTTAACTTTAAACTCAACTTTAAATTCAATTTTAAATTAAACTTTAAATTTAACCTTAAATTTAACTTTAAATTCAACTCTAAATTCAACTTTAAATTTAGCTTTCAATTCAACGTAAAATTCAACTTTAAATGTAACTTTAAATTCAACTTTAAATTAAACTTTAAATTCCACTTTAAATTCAACTTAAAATTCAACTCTAAATTTAACTTTAAGTTTAACTTTAAATTTAACATTAAATTCAACTTTAAATTCAACTTTAAATTTAACCTTTAATTCAACTTTAAATTCAACTTTAAATTCAACTTCAAATTCAACTTTAAATTTAACTTTAAATTCAACTTTAAATTTAACTTTAAATTTAACATTAAATTCAACTTTAAATTCAACTTTAAATTTAACCTTAAATTCAACTTTAAATTCAACTTTAAATTCAACTTCAAATTCAACTTTAAATTCAACTTTAAATTCAACTTTAAATTTAACTTTAAGTTTAACTTTAAATTTAACATTAAATTCAACTTTAAATTCAACTTTAAATTCAACTTTAAATTAAATTTTAAATTCAACTTTAAATTAAACTTTTAATTCCACTTTAAATTCAACTTTAAATTCAACTCTAAATTTAACTTTAAGTTTAACTTTAAATTTAACATTAAATTCAACTTTAAATTCAACTTTAAATTTAACCTTAAATTCAACTTTAAATTCAACTTTAAATTCAACTTCAAATTCAACTTTAAATTCAACTTTAAATTCAACTTTAAATTTAACTTTAAGTTTAACTTTAAATTTAACATTAAATTCAACTTTAAATTCAACTTTAAATTCAACTTTAAATTAAATTTTAAATTCAACTTTAAATTAAACTTTTAATTCCACTTTAAATTCAACTTTAAATTCAACTCTAAATTTAACTTTAAGTTTAACTTTAAATTTAACATTAAATTCAACTTTAAATTCAACTTTAAATTTAACCTTAAATTCAACTTTAAATTCAACTTTAAATTCAACTTCAAATTCAAATTTAAATTTAACTTTAAATTCAACTTTAAATTTAACTTTAAATTCAACTTTAAATTAAACTTCAAATTCAAATTTAAATTTAACTTTAAATTCAACTTTAAATTTAACATTAAAATCAACTTTAAATTCAACTTTAAATTTAACTTTAAACTCATTTTTAAATTCAACTTTAAATTTAACTTTAAACTCAACTTTAAATTCAATTTTCAATTTAACTTTAAATTTAACTTTAAATTAAATTCAACTTTAAATTCAACTTTATTTTCAACTTTTAATTTAATTTTAAATTCAACATCAAATTCAACTTTAAATTTAACTTTAAATTCAACTTCAAATTCAACTTTAAAATTAACTTTAAATTCAACTTTAAATTTAACCTTCAGCCTTATTATGAGTTTCACGTGAACAGCTTTTCGCCCGGAACTTTTTTGTTCGCCCGGAATTTTAAAAGCTTTTATGAGTTTCACCTGAACAAAATTCCAGACTTACAATTTTTCCGCTTTTGTTGTTCACTTGTTCGCCTCACAAAAGTAAGTGAAATAAATTGCTCTCAAGGTTTTCACATTTCACGGGGAAAAAAAACTCATAACAAGGGAAATTTTTCGAGCATGGAAAATTTTTCCCCCGAAACTCATAATAAGGGAAAAGTGAAACGGGATCTTTTTCGGGGGGAATGATTTCACGTGAAACTCATAATAAGGCTGCTTAAGTTTAACTTAAAATTCAACTTTAAATTCGACTTTAAATTCAACTTCAAACTCAACTTTAAATTCAACTTTAAATTCAACTTTAAATTCATTTTAAAATTTAACTTTTTATTTAACTTTAAATTCAATTTTAAATTCAACTTTAAATTTAACTTTGAATTCAACTTTAAATTCAACTTTAAATTCAACTTTAAATTCAACTTTAAATTTAATGAGTTTTGTAGTAGAGATATTCCACGTGTTTTTTTATCTAATAAATAAAGAGATTAATACAATTTTTAATTTTAATTTCCTCAAATGCACATTTCAGAAGCAAGTATATATATATATATATCTCACTGATGATGGAAGCATTGCTTCTGAAATGTGCATTTGAGGAAATATAAAAAGTGTTTTTTACTGTTTAAAATTGTATTAATCTCTCTATTTATTTAAATTTAACTTTAAATTTAACTTTCAATTCAACTTAAAATTCAACTTTAAATTTAACTTTAAATTCAACTTTAAATTCAACTTTAAATTCAACTTGAAATTCAACTTTAAATTCAACTTTAAATTTAACTTTAAATCGTCAGCGACACGCGTCAGCGACACGAAATATAAGGCTTTTTACATTTTGGTCACCCAGGAAAGTGAGATTTCAGAGTTTTTTTGATGGGATCGTATGAAGAGTACCAAATGGAGTGCCCCCTTCGAGCAATCCCCAAAAAATCGTTATTTTTCTTCTATCTCACTTAGTTCTAGAGATATGGAGCTTTTTAAATTTTGGTCACCCAGGGAAGTGAGTTTTCAGGAATTTTTTAATGGGATCGTATGAAGTGTCTTAAATGGAGCGAGATAGACGAAAAATAACGATTTTGTGGGGGTTACTGGAGGGGGGCACTCCATTTGGGACGCGTCATTCGATGCCATCAAAACATTCCTGAAATATCACTTTTCTGGATGACTAAAATGTAAAAAGTTCCATATCTCGAGAACGGAGATAATTGTAAATTAGCCCGCGAACGTGTATTCGATTTTGAGTGTTGGCTATTATCAGGAAATAACACTATCGATAAGTAGTAACAATAATCAACAAAGGAATCTGATGACAGGCTGGGCAACCATGAAATAGACTTTTTTCTTACAGCTTAGTGTCTTGTTTTTAGTGATTATCTCGAAACATTTAAAGAAAAAATAGTTTTACGGTTAAGGAGATTTTATTTTTTGTGTTAACAAAATGTATATGATGTAACGTATCAACTATATCGTACAAAATATAAAACGTAACAACATATCAGTAATTAGTGATGTGAGTCAACAGATAGATAGGAAATATGTATTACAATTAAATTTAGTCTAGTATTGAGATTTTTTCTTTTACCTAATTTGTTAAATTATTCAATTTTGAAAACTGATCGTGTGCCTTGCAAGTTATTTTTATCTAAAATTATTAAAGAAAAATGTCTTTTATTAGCTTCATTGCATTGTTGATGGGTAGAGTATTCCTGTTTATTTTTTTTTATAAGCAATTTGCTTATATTGTCATTTAAGGTGCAATTTGCCATATATATCGTTTTTGTATAGAAGCCGTGTTAACTGGGATACTATCGAGGGAGCGGATGTGTCCTTGCAATAGACTAGCAATAATTTAGTTAGATATCTACATCTTCAAAGACTTAACTACACATCACAATCAGCTATTGTTTTCGTTGACAAAGATCTCAATAGCACTTGCTGTTTCAGTCTGCGGTTTATCGGTGCTCATGGCTATTTTATTCTTTCGTTTCATTTCCATGAACTGTTTACGTTGAGCTTCACGTTTTAGAGCAGCGGCCGATAAATTGCTTGCTCCATTGTTGCCGTTCTGAGGATTGGATCCATTTAAAGCGGCCTTTTGCTTAAAGCCTGGGGGTTTAGAAACTTTACTTGTTTTCACAGACGGTATCGTTGGTTTTTTCTCTTCAATTGTTTTCTGCAAATGAATATCATAGTGTTAGGTATTCGTCATTTAAGAACTTTAATATACTACTTGCCATTTTCCAGTCATTTTTCTTCAGTTCTTCGATCTCTTCGAATATTGTGTCTATATGAACTACTTGAAGGTAAACCATGTCCCAAAATCCTTGCAAGTCTTCAATGGTTGTAGGAAATGCATCCTCTGGTGATCGGTTCAAATGGTTATGGCACAATCCTAGAAACAAAAATCAATTTAGAATTAAGTCTTATGGCTGTTGCAAGAGAATTTAGAGCACTACGCAAAATATTTTTAAGATCATCATTGACTGACTGACTGTTTCCGAGCAACAGACCCTAATATGAAACCTTAACATGTAAAGCAACCAGGAAGAAAAAGTATAGCCAGGAAGATCACTCAAACTCAAATTTGTTTAACATTAGGTTAATGTAAACCAGGAACCACCTCACCCTCAAAATAAGAAAGAGCATATATCAATGTCAACATCAACATCGGTCAGCCCTTGGATGCCAAAAACTAGAAAAAAAATAGGCTGGGACAACTGAGCTCGAGGAGCACTGAGGGCTAACGTATTTCTTGTAACCATAGGAATGTGATGGTGGGAGGGGGAACTACAAATTCTGAACAGATAAGTGATCTGGGAGCCTAAGACATCCCCACGAAATGTGCTACCTGTGAGAAAACAATTTTGTCTCATTCTAGGATTCGACCCACGATCTCCTAAGTAACACGCAGACATTCTAATCATTTCGCCACGCGTACCAAAACCATGCCAACAACTTTTGTTTATGAACAAGTCATCTATAAACAACTGTGTTTTTTTTTTAAACTGACCAAAAAGAATTTGTCGATACACATCCTTCAAATCATGAGCAGTTAGATAGTGAGTGATTCTGATTCTGCTTAAATAGTCCTGCTTAACATGCGTCTTTCGGTTTACTGTATTTACTTACATTCTTATATAATATATGGAATGGAGGGAACCTACAATTTTCTGCAAATTCCAGACGGTTAATCGGCAAAGCACTTTTCATGGCAACGAATTTACTATTGGAAGACAAGGTTCCTAAAGGTGATGTTGGGTTTTGAACCACGAACCTCACGGTAAACAAGCACACATGCTTACCTTTACGCCACGGGTACAGGTGGGCTACAGACGTAACAGTTATAGAACAACCTGACGAAAAAATTCATTACAAAGTAAATTTAGGACTGTGATAACAGCAAATGTGTTTAATGAAAATATTGAGTTCCTCTGCATTCGGCAGTTACCGAATTCCATGCGAATTTCCATCGGCAGTGCGTATAAAATTATTGTACGGCTTAACTTCAATTACAATTTTATTTCCAAACATTCAAACACTTACTACTTAGCTCTGAAACAGATTGTTCACTGCACAGTAAACGGTCAAAGAACTAGCACGCGTCCTACTGTCTGCACCTGATGAAATCATCACCCTTATAACAAGGCAAAAGAAAGGGCTAACATCTTCGTACTGAATATTTGCTGTACAACATTCACTGGGAGGGTGTCTGTGACACTACCTTTTCGGCATTCGTTGTGCGTAATTGCTACGATGAGGCTTGTGATAAGGCCAATGGTACCGAGTATAGACATACATTTGCAACCTTAGAACTAACAACTAGTTGGACACACTTGGTATGATGGATGCTGGATGGTCTGTTGTTACTAGCGTCCAGATTGTCAAATTTGTCGTCCAACTTTCAATAAATTTTCTCAAGCGATTTACGTAATCGGAGCAGCAATTATGATTTTACTTGCAACTATATCCGCAACAAAAATCCTTCCCCGCTCACAAATTTTTTTTTCTTTAATATCGGTTCACGTGTTGATTTTAAGTAGAAGCAATTGAGGCGCTGTTTTCAGATATTTTTTCCATTTGTCACACAAGCTTTGGCCACAATTCTGTAGACAATTGTGAAGTGTGAATTAAACGTGGATAGCAATAAATGTTAGCGCAGCAAAGAGATAGACAGGCAACAACGTATTTGTTGAAGTAATCATATGATTTCAAAGCCAATAGAAGCAAAAAAAAGGCACTAAATCAACAAAGGAAAAGCAAATCTTAGATCGCCTAACGTAGAGCTAATACAGAAAAAAGGAGAAGAGAGCAAAGTGTGTAAGTCGACCGAAATCAGTACGCAAAGAAAGCTTCTGCTCTGTTTAACAGTAAGTTTAGCTGCATACGAATCCTTCAACAATTTCGTTACTCCTATTTAATGCTGTGGTACCAGTGGTGTGATGTGCATGATGATAGCATGTCCGTCTATTAATCCAGAGGTTCGTGTTTCGAATCCCAACAGAGCCAAAAATGCTTTTTCACGGGTATTGCCTTTCGCGAGGAATTGGCAAGTACTCCGTTAGTATTCATTGCCATGAAAAGCGCTTTCTCGATTAGCCGTTCGGAACCGGCCCAAAATTGTAGGTCCCTTCCATTCCCTCACAAGGCATGGTTGTGAGAAATGCGCTAGGCCCAGGGGCTCCTCGCTCTCTTGCGCCACCCTATTTAATTATTTATTTATTTATTTACTGCTGTTGAATGAGTAAGTAAACGGTGATGCACGTTGACGTAATGGTCAGCATATTTGCCTCTCACGTAGGAGGTTCTTCGATGCAGGTACCATTCATGGATAATGGCAATGGGGGAATGTTAAGCTTCAACGACAAGAGACAGCATTGAGTTTTCGAAGCATTGAATTCTACTCGGTTCATAAGACCCCATGCAACAATGCTGTCAAGGTCAGAATTCAATGAGCTTATCATACGCAACCGTTCCAGTTCCACATCCGAAGAGCAGGGACGTGAATTTGGAAACGAATATGAAAAGCTGAGGGTCGAGTCTTCAGCAAAACAGTTAAGTGGATTAGAAGTTTCAGACAAGAGATCATTAATGAAAATGAGGAAGAGAGTCGGAGACAAAATGGAGCCCTGGGGCACACCAGCATTTATGAAGTCGGTATCAGACTTGAAGCCAGCCAATACAACTTGTATTGAACGGTCGGAAAGGTAATTTCTAATCCAACGAAGAAGAGACTCACCGATACCAAAAGCACGCATTTTCGATAAAAGAGCCTGATGCCAAACTCTATCAAATGCTTTAGAAATATCAAGCGCAATAATCTTACTTTCTCTAAAACAATGTAAAGATTGGTTCCACTTTTCGGTGAGATAAGCCATCAAATCACCAGTGGACCGTTTGCTACGAAAGCCGTACTGACGGTCATTAAGAAGCTTTCGTTCTTCAAGATATTTCATAAGTTGACGGTTTATCAACGTTTCCATGACCTTGGAAAGAAGGGACGTAAGTGCAATTGGACGGTAATTGGAAGGGGAGGAAGATTCGCCTTTTTTAGGGACCGGCTGGACAAATGCAGTTTTTCATCTGCTCGAAAAGATCCCAGCAGAATAGAAAAGATGGAAAAGTTTACGCAGTGGTTTTGCCAGCGTAGAAGAACACCTCTTCAGAATAACGGCGGGGATACCATCTGGACCAGCGGATTTATGTATGTTGAGATCTTTAAGGACTCTCGCAACCGAGCGAGTTCGAAAAAATATCTTTCATCAAAGAATTTGCAGACTCGAGCTCAGGTGGAGCCAATATGCTATGAGGAAGTGTCGAGTTGGCAGCAAATTGAGCTGCCAGCAAATTGGCTTTGTTGATAGAGCTGACATACGGAGAGTCATTGAAGACGAGCGTTGGGACCGATGACGTGGTCGACTTCTTAATGTTCTTCACAAAAGACCAAAAGTTTTTACCTCCTTTTGGACACAATAGTATTTTTTGCCTTACTTTTTGGTCATGTAAAAACTTAGCCCTTTGTATCTGAGCATTACAGCTATTTCTGGCCCGTTTGAACAAATTTCGGTTTTCTACAGTAGGATTATCTTTAAATTTTCGAAAACTACTTTCTCGATCCCTAATCGCCTCTTTACAGCTTGAATCAAACCACGAATTCTCTTTGGGGATGATGCTTTTTGTTCTGTGATGAACAAAATTTCTCATGCCGTTGAGAATAACGTTAGATATCATATCAGCTGATGCATCAACGTTTCCGTCGAGAAAGCACAATGACCAATTAAAATTCCGAAAGAAATTATTCAGGCCGTCCCAATTGGCTTTCTCGTATTGCCATACAGTTCTTTTAGGGACTTTATCTTTTTTTTACCGTGACGGACAACGAACAATCTACCGATATGACACAATGGTCCGATTTGCCTAAAGGAGATGATACTATAACCCTGTATTTTTCGGGATGAGAAGTGAGAAATAGGTCAAGAGTGTTGGCCGCATGGCCTTCAATATCTGGAACCCGAGCGAACTCATCAACAAGTTGAGTTAATTCGTCAAACTCAGCAAGATCTCAACATATTTTCCTTCGGGTGTTGTCTGGCCAGAATGTTGAAGCCAACCAGAATTGTGTACATTGAAATCGCCCGCAATTGCGATTTCAGTGTGAGGATAAAGGGAGACAATTCTTATTCTGGACTCAGATAGCGCATCAAACTCGTTAGAGGTGGAATTGCTATCTAAATTGGGGTTTCTATAAATAAAACAATAATGAATGATTTGCTTACGGACGGTGAATTTTAACCACATGAAATTAAAGTTCGTATTAGAACAGGGGCCGTATTGTGGTAGAAGTTGGTAAGCAATATCATGTCTAACATATACGGCGAGGCCATGGGAGGAAAAGAATAGTGGCACTAAGCTATATCCAGGCAGGTTGAGTTCTGAGGGATCAGAACCAACACCCACCTGTGTTTCACTTAGTGCCAAAACAGCTGGCCTGCGTTTTGCAGTGTGAGCGTACACAGCAAAGAAATTCGATCTTAGCCCCCTTATGTTGCTAAAATCGACCCGAAATTTAGACATTACCATTGAATAACTATATATAGAAGCTGACACCCGAATTAAACAACTTTCTCAAACTCGGCATAAGAAGATTGTTACCTAGCAATAGTCACACTATTTATTATTGTTTATGTTTTTGTCTCTGCTTTGCTTATTTCATACACAAACTATTTTGAAATAAGGGTAATTTGGCAGTTTAGGTTTTAAAATATGTCCCTTAAGGGATTTATTTCTGAAAATTGTATTGAGAAGCGACAACAATCTCTAATTCTGAAAATAAAATCTTTGAATAATTAATTAGTTGAAAAATGGTGTTTTGTAATTTTAAATATTGTAAAAATAGTTATGGATCGGGAGTTACTCGTTTTAAGTTACCAAAAGACCCAAATCGCCGCAATATTTGGCTTTTAAATTCGGGAAATTGTAACTTAACATCACCGGAAAAAAGAAATAATCTACTTAACTAGATACTTCTTATATACAAATTCATAAACTCAGTCATTGAATAATTGTATTTAAATAAATAAAAATAAATAGGGTGGCGCAACAGAGCGTGGAGCCCCTGGGCCTAGCGCATTTCTCACAACCATGCCTTGTGAGGGAATGGAGGGGACCTACAATTTTTCGCCGGTTCCGAACGGCTAATTGAGAATGCGCTTTTCATGGCAATGAGTTTACTAACGGAGGACTTGCCAATTCCTCGCGAAAGGCGATACCCGTGGAAAAACAATTTTTCATTTTGCCTCTGCTGGGATTCGAACCTCGAACCTCTGGGTTAGCAGGTGGACATGCTAACCATCAGGCCACGGGTACCACAATTGTATTTATTCAATGTAATTATTCAATGACTCAGTTCTTATCATCACTTTAAAACCATTTTTAATCTTAACAACCTCATCAGTAACCAACGAAACAATAATAAAAAATATCCTTTGGGACTAAATTTGCAAAAAGGTTGGTGAATTAACTAGCTCCGACTCCGACGACACTAGCGACATAAGAACTCCTTGTGGCGATTTTCTCCGGTGTCACTTCTATATATAGTTATTCAATGACATTACCATTCACAAAAAAACACAAAACAAAGTATCAATCGCAGACGCTTAATCTAAATACAATCAACAAGTGGAGATTAATTGGAAAACTAAAAACAAGTTACTAGCGGTGTTATGCCCAGCCAGCAACTTGATCTTAATTAACCAACGGAATCAACACCGTTGATTGACTATTCATCTGACAAACTCACAGTCTCATTGCCTGCACACACTGCCTCGATACGATAAGATCGAACAGAAGAAATGTGTGCAGCCAACGAGACTATGCGAGTGGTGTGGGAGAGGAGATGATATGTAGGTAATGCACTCAGTGTTAAGTCTATTATTAATTTTTTTTTTTTTTTTTTTTTCTGTTTTAATATTGGGTGGCACACAGCACTGAATAAATTTATTTCACAGCACAGAAGTAATTTTAATATTCGGCGCGGCAGGGAAAATTTTTGATTATTGTTCTGGATGGCTTGGTTGGTATGTTTTGATATTTATTTCTATTGCTTTTTTTTTTATGTAGGGAAAAGAGCACAGGTAAATTTAGTCGGACACTAGCGCAGCGCGTCTTTTCACGATTGAAAGCTGATCGGCACTTATAATAAGTTAGCTTTAAGTTAGTGAGAATAAACTTCTTATTTTAAAAAACCAAAGAAAGAACTACTCGTTTAATTGGCACTCAACTTTCTGTTGACGATCTGGCAATACCGGAACATACGAAAAGAAAACAGAGATGGAGAGAAGAAAAACTTGTGCGGAAAAGGAGTCAGTTACTGGCATCGCTTATGGTAGGTTAATATGAAATAAAAGTCCAATAAACATAAATAATTACAGGCTCGAAAGTTGAAGTGTTTTTCTTTCTAATATTTGGGTGATTAAGTTGATTATATTATTGGTACCATATCGTACCTTGAAATATTCTTGTCTCTGCACCTATGCAGATTAAGTTTCTTCTCTCACCATCATCAGTCGCACTCGGAATAAAGTTGCATCTTCTCATTTCAACCATCTTTTCGACTGCGTTCACAATGAACCAGTTCATTTGCTGGTTTGTTTGTCATCAAACTTACTAAACATATCATTTCACCGTCAGCGAAAGATAAAATATTTTTAGCAGCCACTTGCTCTTGCTCGACGATTACAACTCGATGTTCTTCCGTTAGACATTTATAAGATTCGTTTGGTATCACCCAAAGGAAAATTGCTAGCTGCCCAGAAAACGGCTTAAATCGTCGAAAATTGAACCACAAACATCATAATTTCAAACCTGGGGTCGAATTACCGCTTCAGTGATCAAGTGAGTGAGTGAGCATTATTTTTCTATAAAAATTCGCTCTATATTACACAACATCAGTCTGCTGTTCATTTATCGACTTCAAATTCGTTCAAATTCTGATGGAAGAATGTCAAATTGTTCCTCTAAAGTGCTCGATTACTCGAGAAGCAATGCCAAAAGCACAAAATTCAGTCACGGCCCCTATCTTGATACCTGTTACAAACTGCTTATGAGCTCGATTGCCATCAAAATAAATGTCAAGCACTTCAAAGGTTTTTGTTGATTTTGCAAGTAAACACTGATTCCTATTGGGATTTCTATTCTACTACATACGAAAAAACTTTTATAAGTCTTAAAAATTACAAACCTTCAAATTGCTTCATCTTTTGTGAGACCAAAAGGCGTGCCTTGCCCGAGGCCGATCTGAGGAGTCCGAAAATTTCTTCGGAAATGTCTTCATTGTTCTGCAATTAAATAACAAGAAAAAAAGTCAATAAAAACTTTGAAAACAATATTCTTCTATGTTACTTGGTCTTACAGTCAAAGAACATAAATATTTCTCTCCACGATGCGCCAACTCCAATAATCGGTCCTGCTCTTTTCGTAGAACTACGAGGAAGTAATTACCATCCTTCTCATCGCCTTTCGAAGGAGACGTTTCCACAACACCATTGTTACATTTTTCTACAGTCAGCAACAATGATTCGGCAGATGTTTCCGTTGAACTTTTATTTTCATGATCATCTTCGATGCTTTGATTTTCTGTGTCATGGGTATTGCTAATGCTGTCACTACTGGAACGCGCATTATCTGATTTTACGTCACAATTTTTGATATACGTCCGTTTTGGTGAAATCGAAGGTAGCTGAGCCCTGAACTCTTGACTTAAATGCCTTAAAACTGGAAGATCAATTGTGTTGTTGAAAGATGAGTGATCCGTTACATCTGCCGAAGCTGGTGTTATAATGGTAGTTATATTATTCGACTCGTTTGATGTCTTATTGCATTGGTTGAAATATCTACTCGTAGAAAGCTGCTGATATTTCCTACAGAATTCAGATTGTGTGTTGGTAGATCGTTCGTTTAGAATTAAACTATTGGAATTTTTTGATTTGATTTTCTTTGGACTGTAGAATACTTGTGCAAGAGCACCCGGCCCATAGAGCCTCTCAACACGCTGTTGGATAAAGCTCTGTTGTGGTGAATACTGCACATCGACTACGTCTGCCATATTGACAGTGTCATTGCTGCCAATGCTCTCATTTAAATACTGATTTGTTGTCATGGTTAATTTGCTGTTATTTGAAGTTTTTGCACTTGACACGAATATGGGTGGGGCTAGTGAATTATTCACCTTACAATATTGAATACTGTTTGTCGAAGGCCTTATGGGGGACACTTCTCGTGATTTGTTTATTTCTTGTCTCACTTTTGAATCGTATGTTGTTAGGTTGGAATATCCATTAACACAGCAGGCCAAATTAAGATAGCTAGGCTTTTTTCCAGGACTGGTAGCCGTGTTTTCAGATGGTGTCACTATGGTATGAATTTGCCCAGAAATTGGATCAAGATAAGTTGTTGTGTTTTGGGATAACTGACAACGTTCTTTGATTTTTGCCGTAAACTCTCGGGTTATATCTTTTGCCGACAGGGGTGTGGCAAAGTTCAAGCTTCCACTGGTGTCTAAAAAACAAAAACAAAATCTAAGGTTAAATCCTTTACATCATTTCTATGATTACGTAAACAAGAGGAAGCAGGAACAAATAACTCTATTCACACTGAAGGACCTGCTGTTTTTGAGCTGAGGCCCCTAAACTCATTTCGAAAATAGGAACTCATTTGTGGTAAAGGTGCCGTCGGTCGTATGGGTATCTTTAACAGTCTTCAAAATATTCTTTTAAGCTAAGCGATTTTTGGGAGATAAACAACTTTGTTAAATAAGAGTTAAATTTTCTTCATGTTAAAAGCAATTTTGTGAGTAAGAAAACATTGCACATACATAGAAGAAATGCAAGCCTGCGACGATAGGCGTTTTAGTAAGACGCCAACAAAATGACAGCTCTATAGGTGCCACAATTGGTGCTTAAGTAATATGACTTACTCTTCCTTGACTTGCTATCACAACTATTTTAAGGTTTTCTCTAATTTTTAAAATGCTACTACGATTATGTATTGAAAGATCACTGTTTCTTACTTACATAGGTTATAATCACAGTTCTGGGTGAAACTAACCCTCAACCAACATCTTTCAGCAACAATTCCGATATTTGGAGGGTTTTTCACTTCAAGTCGGTCGAGGTCCCCTTCTATTTCACTGTATCACCTAAGACGAAAAAAACCACATCTCCATCGCTATTGTTTCATTTGTCTCCGTGATTCTTCTGTCTTCAACGGCTGTGGGGTTGTATAAAGGGTCGGTTACATACGAGACCAAAGATCGTTCGGTGTATTTTTCTATCGAAACGACCAAGGGCTTCTTCCTTTCCTCATCCGCTTTAGATAAGGACCATGCTTCCGCCCCCCCTCCGTCTTACAGGACTATCGGATAATCAAGAGATAGGGCTACCTTTGTTTTCCTAGAGGGGATTTCATCTCTCAATTATTTTCTTAACCTAAAGTAGCGGTGATTGGCAAGGGCAATTCTCCGTTTGATCTCCCCACTGATGTTATATTCCGTTTCAATAGCGGTTCCTAGGTAGACAAAGTTCTGCACTATATCGAAGTTATGTCTATCAATTGTGACGTTTTGTTCAATTCGTCAATGTTCTTTGTTCTTTTTTGATGACAGCATTCACTTCGCTTTGCCATCATTTACCTCTTTTATGCGCCTGGTGTTGAAGTTCGAGTTTTGCATAATCTTTTCAAGAATGATCTTAAATATATTGCATGACAGCGTGTAGCCTTGTCGAAAGGCTTATTCGGTATCAAAAGTCTCGCTGAATTGTCTACCAAATGAATTCTTCAAAGTCATCCTGCATAGTCATTCCAATTTTGCAGAGATGCCAAAACTTAACAAAGCTCACACAAATTCGTCTCTGTTCATACAGTCATAAACGGTATTGTATTCAATGAAAAGTAAGTGTATATCGATAATGTATTCCCGAGTATTTCCAAGATAAACTTTAGTGTGAATGAGTAGTATGTTGAGAATTCGTTGTTCAAATGTCATCAATTTCAGTCGACTTATATAGCTCTGTAACGCCCACCGTTGAAAGAAACGTGATCCCCAGATTCACTCTTTGGTGATGCATTGGCTCCTATACAATAACATGCAGGTTTTCCAAGCCTTAGATTTGCCAGTTTTGTTGTTAACAAAAGACGTCCAAATACCCAATTCAAGCAGCTCTAAGACTCTAGCGAGACGATAAAGAAGCGCATAGTTGTGCGACCTCAATTGTTGAGATCGAGGTTGTTGTTCGTCGATTGAGTCGCACACTCTCGGCTGCAACAGCCACATTCTCGTCTGCGTGTACCGTATTACTGTTTGTAAACTAGCATGCCAGTCTCTCACAAAACTTAATACAGCGAGTCGAGAAGTTGAGTGCTTCATTTAGACCATAACTTCTTTTCAAAAAAACGCAACGTGTAGGCTATACAGGACTTACTTTGGAAATAAGTTTTCAATATTTCCCAACTTTGTTCCGCCATCCCTCCTGTCGAACGCAAACTGGTAGCGATATAAGGTTACAATATGCACCACTTTGACAATCACGACCACCATGGTTTGTGCAAGGCTTAAAATTTGTTGTTACACACTTTTTAAGCTTAGTTGAACACAGGTCTAATAATGCTTAATTTTTTCTTTCAGCTTTTTGATGTTTAATGACAATTTTTCTGCAAAGTGTTTTTCGAGCAAAGTGTCAAAGTCAGCTGTTGACATTTGCTTCAAATATTTTTTGTTAATATTTTGCGTTTTGCAATCTACATGTATTTGAAACCGAATTTAACTTAAAATCAAATGAATTAACATCGTTCATGTGTTTAGTTTTGATTTCAATGTTTCCGAATAAAGATTTTTATTATAATAGGATACCAAAAATAATTTTACAAACTAGCTAAGGTCACAAAATGTTTATTGCTTTCTTTTTAGCTGAGTTTTGATACCAGCTGACTCTGCTCTAAGTTGCCTGACATATTGCATGTTTTTTGCTCTGCTCTGAGCTGCGCTGCTCTGCTTTTTTCTCATTAAAAACACTTATAATAGTTTAAAAGCAAAGCCAAGTGGCACTTCTTTAGATTAGTAATTTAAATAAAATGCAAACGCATCTGTTTTAAGTTTCCATGTTTAAAGAGAGAGTACGAATACTTGGGTAAAGAACGAACAATCTTCAATCTTTAATGAACTACTTTATGCTATAGGTGCATCACTGCATGAAACTTATTACATAGATTGACACATACCAAAGTCTTTGTTCTTATTCTACAAAAAGGAGGTTACTCTTTGTAAATTTCAATCACCGTAGTGTTGATTGCAAGCAAACATTTGGGCGTTCAGTTTTTTGTTTCAAGAATATGTGAGGTGATTCTCGAACGTCGAATACAGAGCTGTCTTAAT
This sequence comes from Melanostoma mellinum, assembly GCA_914767635.1. Lineage (NCBI taxonomy): Eukaryota > Metazoa > Arthropoda > Insecta > Diptera > Syrphidae > Melanostoma > Melanostoma mellinum. The sequence continues at coordinate 197,257,498 of OU612059.1, forward strand.
TTCTATACAGGGCGTCCCGTACCGTAATTCGTGTTACATACTTTGGGATGTGATTCTTGACTTAATTTTTTTAGAAATAATAGTCTCTAAAGCTGTATTTAAATTGGGCTCCTATAAGCCTATAGTTGCCAAATTTTCAACTTTAAATGGTGTTCAAATTTTCTTTCTCTAGCAAAGTTTCGACTTTGAGGTTATTTTTTTCAGAAAATGCCTTTTAAACATAGTTTCTTTATTTTTGACAAATGAACAAAACAATAATAAAAAAAAAAAAAAAATAGTGCGTGGAGTCCCTTCGCGCGTGAAGAAGTGAAACTTCACTTCAAAAACTAGGCATAAAATATTTTCTATTATTTCATTTGAGGAGAAAAGAAAACACAACACTACTTTCAATGAAGAAATCGAAATTAATTTTGCAAGCATCAGCTGATATCTAACGTAATTCTCAACGGCATGAGAAATTTTGTTCCTCACAGACCAAAAAGTGTCATCCCCAAAGAGAATTCGTTGTTTGATTCTAGCTGTAAAGAGGCGATTAGGGATAGATAAAGTAGTTTTCAAAAATTTAAAGATAACCCTACTGTAGAAAACTGAAATTTGTTCAAACGGGCCAGAAATATCTGTAATGCTCATATACAGAAGGCCAAGTTTTCGCATGACCAAAAAGTAAGGCAAAAAATACTGTTATGTCCAAAAGGAAGCAAACATTTTTGGTCTTTTGTTAAGAACGTTAAGAACTCGACCACGTCATCGGTCCCAACGCTCGTTTTCAATGACTCTCCGTACGTCAGCTCCTTCGATAAAGCTAATTTGCTGCCAACTCGACACTTCCTCATAGCATATTGGCTCCACCTGAGCTTGAGTCTGTAGATTCTGTGATGAAGCAGATTTTTTTTTCGAAATCGCTCGGTTGCGAGTGTCCTCAAAGATCTCAATATACATAAATCCGCTGGTACAGATGCTATCCCCGCCGTTATTCTGAAGAGGTGTTCTTCTACCACTACGTAAACTTTTCCATCTTTCCCATTCTGCTGGGATTTTTCCGAGCAGATGGCAAACTGCATTTGGCCGACCCGTCCCTAAAAAAGGCGAATCTTCATCCCCAATTAGCATCCAATTGCACTAGCGTTCCTTCTTTCCAAGGTTATGGAAACGTTGATAAACCGTCAACTTATGTAATGTCAGTACGGCTTTCGTAGCAAACGGTCCACTGTTGATTTGATGGCTTATCTCACCGAACCAATTTTTACATTGTTTTGGAGAAAGTAAGATTATTGCGCTTGATATTTCTAAAGCATTTAATAGAGTTTGGCATCAGGCTCTTTTATCGAAAATGCGTGCTTTTGGTATCGGTGAGTCTCTTCTTCGTTGGATTAGAAATTACCTTTCCGATCGTTGTATTGGATGGCTTCAAGTCTGAAACCCACATCATAATTGCTGGTGTGCCCCAGGGCTCCATTTTGTCTCCAACTCTCTTCCTCATTTTCATTAATGATCTCTTGTCTGAAACTTCTAATCCGCTTAACTGTTTTGCTGACGACTCGACCCTCAGATTTTCATATTCGCTTCCAAATTCACGTCCCTGCTCTTCGGATGTGGGACTGGAACGGTTGCGTATGATAAGCTCATTTAATTCTGACCTTGACAGCATTGTTACATGGAGTCATAAGAAGCGAGTAGAATTCAATGCTTCGAAAACTCAATGCTGTCTGTTGTCGTTGAAGCTTAACCTCAACCCATTACCATTATCCATGAATGGTACCTGCATCCAAAGAACCGAAAAGCTATCAGTACTTGGTATGTGTGTAAACGATGATCTTCGTTGGAATGACCAGATATTCGAGATCGCCAAAAACGCTCCGGTCAGGTGCTCCTCAAACATCTTTGCGCCTACTTGATAGGGTACAAAATATAGCGTTAAAATTGACAGGTGATAGTTTAATCGTAGAATCGATTGATTCTCTTGAACACCGTCGAAATGTTACCTGTCTCACACTCTTTTATCGCTTTTTTCACAAGCAGTGCTCTAGTGAAGTAGCCAGTTGCATTCCTCCCCTGAAACAATTTAGCCGCAACACCCGCCTCGCTAGGAATGCTCATCAGTTTTACCTTGAGCCCAGCTTCGGACGTACAGTCGAAGTTGGGCTCAGTCGAGATTCGTATTTCAGTCGCACCAACCGAATGTGGAATGCTTTACCTGTCTCTGTATTTCCCCTGCATTACGATTCACAAGGATTCAAAAGCAACGTGCATTGGTGTCTCCTTTCAAATCCTCTCCTATTTTCCTAAACGCTCGCACTGTGTTCTATAATATTATAAGGGTATTCATAACCCCTTGTTGTGCGCGTTAATTATAAAAAAAGTCCTAGGCCACAGTCTTTCAGAGTACTGCACGGATACGCCACCATTTAGTTTTTCGTTCAAAGTTGACAGTTGAGGGGTTATTTAGACAACTGTTGGAATTTGTTTATAAATACGAAATTGGCTAAGGATTGTCCAACTCTTCAGTTGTCTAAGGATTTTCAGACCTCAAAGTCGAAGCTTTGTTGCGGGGAGGTCAATTTGAACATCATTTAAAATTGAAAATCTGGCAAAACTAAGCCTATAGATAGATAGATAGATAAATTAATTTTATTTTCATTAAAAAGTAGTTATAAAAACAAAATTATGCTGGTTTACAAAATTAGTTGAGACAATAACTTTTTAAAGTTGTCTGTCAAGTCATAATTTTACTATTTACATTTTGGCTTAGCTTGAATTTAAATTAATTATATTCATTTAAAATTAAGTTGCGATAATTAAGAGCATATTTTAAGAATTTATAAAGGTTTAAATAACATTTGCCATTAATTCATTTCGATCAATTGTTTCGGCACCTAGAAATATTCTTCTGTAGGATTTGAAAATAGGACAAACGCTGACGAAGTGGTAGGTGTTCTCAGTTGCACCAAGATTGCATAACGAACATAAGCCAACAGTGTCAAGCTGCAATGCCCTAGCATTCAAATTAAGTAGCCCACACCGTGTTCTCAAGAGCAGACTTATCATTTCTCGTGAGTTCGAGTCATCAAAATAATTGGGTACCTCTGCGAAGGATAGATTGCAGTATTCGTCATGAAATTGTGATTGTAAAGCCAATGTTGTTCCTTAAGTTTAGTTAAAATCAAATTGTGGGTCTGTTTCCATTCGAAATTGATGGTTTCACAGTCAACAAGGATGCCAGTCTCGCGGAAAAGGCCTGACCATTCCTGGGCCCAATAAACATTTTTGCGGAGTACTGCTGTTGAAAGTATTCGTGGTAATCTAAAGCTGGGTAGACTCAAAACTTTCCGCATACATGTAAAATATGTTTCGAGAGAAGTAAGAAACGATTTTGGCAGACCAGTTTCGATATGTAAAACGTAGTTTGGTGTATTATCAGGTAGATTAAAGCATATTTTGACAAAAAATCTTTGAAAGTTTCTCACATTGTATGTACTCTTTGTACTCCCATACTTGTGCACAGCAGTACATTATGGATCTAACGGCTGCATCATGAACTTTAAACTTAGCTGAATGAGGTACGGATTTATTTTTTACGAATTTGGACCAATTTTTGATGTTGCCAGCCTCTTTGTGAGATGTTCGGACCAGGACATTGAGGACATGTTATACGTAAAGACTACACCAAGATATTTATACTGATTTGTAATTTTTATTTCTGTGCCGTTAGAGTACTATTTTTCACAAACCGCTCTTCGTCCTCCATTCCTAAAGATAACAATTTTCGACTTCTAAAGATTGACTTCAAGGTTCCATTTATCGCAATAGTTGCTGAACTTGTTTATAATAGCTTGAAGTATAACAGGACTCTCAGCTAAAATTACTTTGTCATCAGCGTATAAGAGGACATTTATGCCTATTCCTTCTACAAATATTCTAATGGGGAGTTCAGAGTGGAGATCATTTAAACACAAGAAAAAAAGGAGAGCACTTAGTACACAACCTTGCTTAACACCTTTGTTCGTTAAAAAAAAAAATAAGATGCGCTGTTTCCATCCTTGACTGCTGCAACTGTATCTTGATATAATAATTTGATGATTTGAACCATTTTCGTTGAAATTCCCAATGTGACAAGTTTGTGAAAAAGAGCTTCTCTATTGATGTTGTCAAATGCGGCCTTTAAATCTACGAAACAAGCATTAAGTTTTTTTTTAATAAGTTTAAAGAAGTTCAGCCAACAAGACTCAAATTTAATTGAAATAAAGTCAAATAAGAACACCTTATAGTCTTGTTAAATCAATTGTTGAAAATTGTTGATTTAAGAAGACTATAAGGTGTTCTTATTTGACTTTATTTCAATTAAGTTTTTTTTTCTGACTTAATTGCAGTTGAATAAGGCATGAAAGGTTGAAGATCTGATCGACAGTGCTATAATTGTTTCGATAAGCAGCTTGATATTCATTGAGTATGTTCCTACTTTCAATCCAAGTTGTAAGACGACTTAAGAGGACCGTGGTGAATAATTTGTAGAGGGTGTCTAAAAACGAAAGACCTCTATAATTAGATACAAGGCTAGGATCACCTTTTTTTAAGAGGGGTTGCTTTGTTGAAGGATGATGGTATCGTTGATGTTTCGTAAATTCTTTTAAGTAAAATGGGGACCTCACCAATAAAGGAATCACTCGCGTTTTTATAAAATTCATATGGAATTCCATTTATACTCGGTGCTTTATTTTCTTTTGAAGATGCTATCGCAATTCTTATTTTCATTCAAATCGATTAGGTGATCAAGTTCCGGCATTTGAACTAAAGGTGTTTCAAGTAAATATTCCGCGTTGGTTAACCGATCTGAATTAAGGGAATTTTCGAAGTGTGACATAAACTCAATAGCCGTGATTTGTATACCGTTATTATTAGGATTACCGCGTATCTCTTTGGCAAGTTTCCACCAATCCTTTGCTGGGGTAATACTTGAAAGATGAACAGCTTATAGGAGTCCAATTTAAATACTGTTTGAAAGATCATTATTTTTACAAAAAAATAAGTCTAAAATTAGATCTCTGCCATCAGTATTGACAGAGAAATCGAATTAAACACAGGTCAGGGTACACCAAAGTTAGCCTTTTTATAAATTTTCAAAAAGTGATGTCGTTGGAAAACGGACTTTACTGTAGACTGATACCGCCGTATTAATAAACTGGGTTAAGCCTTATTCCATGGATCAAGTGTAAAATGCTATACCATTTTCCACTGTTTTTGCAAAGTTAAAAAGTATATAACACGAATTACGGGACACATTGTATTTTGAGCCCTGATGGGCTTACTCTACGATGGGACTACCTTCAGTTGTTTTTAAGGTTTTTTCAGGTACTGTGTGGTGAGCTTTTAACTTTGAAGTAATCTGCTCAGCTACTGACTCTAGGAAGCTGTCTGTAAAGGCTTAGATGACACGACAACAAATAAGTTGCTTACTTTTCTTTTTTTCTGTTATAGGTACCTATTGTCTAGACTCTAGACTTAAGTCATCATTCACCGCAGCCAGAAAGAAATTCAACAATCAAACCACAATCCCACAACTAATTATCTAGTAGGCACACCAATAAAACAAAACCCAAGTAAGTACCTGAGACGTCTGAGGAATCTGCATCGACATCAAGTGAACAGCTTCCAATTGAGTCCACGCTGCGATCCATATTTACGTTTCTATGTTAGCACAACCCAACAACACTTACGAACAATGTTACGTAGGTAGGCTCTCTATGTAATCTTTAAAACTTTATTGTTGCCTTTTTTAATACGACACTTTTTGGGTCTATAAGAAAAATTTTATATCAAAAAATCGATTTTGTACCACGACTTAAGGTTTAAGGTTAAACGAACAACAACAAAAAATAAATAAATTAAAAAAAAACTTTACATCCAGTTTTTCTGGTGACTAAAAAAAAAAAACATTGAATATTCAACAGTGTGTTTTAATATCGGATTAGTGTGAAACATGCAAGAAACTCGTGGAAGAATCATGTTTACACCAAAACTACAACTAAAAAAAAAAGTTGAACAATAAAACAAAAACGTCAATTATATACATTACACTATGTGGTAGGTAAGTAGGTGTACTCTAGTTAAAACAAAATACGATTCGTAAACATTTTCTCATTTGGGTTATGGGCGTTTATCTACACTCTATTCGTATAATACATAGGAAAACTTGACAACAAAACCTGAATAATAATAAATGGTGATATCAACTTTGGTAGGTACTTTGGATGCAATTTTGGAATTGAGTAAAGGAATAATTACAATTTAGGGTTGGTGTGCTGCTGGATTAATTTATACGCAATCAAGCAATGACGGCATTTGCGATGCAAAAGTAGAACTTTAGACACACTCACCAATTCAGACGCACAACTTAGAAGAATAGTCATTAACTAAAATTAAAGGCTTACCATCAGATTTTGTGGAGGAAACAACAAAGAATTTGTACAATTATGGTTCTTCTCTGGTTGTTCGTCTCGGTCTCGTATGCGAAATCAGAAAATTCGTCACCCGGAAATTTCTTTTCGCTGTTTACGTGGTTCTAAAGGACTTGACTTGTAATTCTTTGACACGAATACAGTTCATTGGTTAAATTTATGATTAATTCTAACTAGAATAATTTTAATTAGCGTGTTGTATGCACTCGTTCAATTAAACATTTAAAACTTTTCATAACAAAATTCCAAGACATTCCGAGTCTTTCATTTGGATTTTTAATTCATTACATCCCGTCGATAGTTCGATAGAATTAGATGACGTTGGAGATGTGTAAGGTTTGAGTAGTTCAGGCGAAAAACCAATCGGGTTGTCGATATCGATTTTTACTTCGCAGTGTGGGAATGTATGGAAATTGAACGTACTTTACATGAATCAGAATAGGTCAGGAATTACACGAGGTATGGTGAGACAAGTCTCACATGAGTGCGAAAAAGAAAGGAGATGTGAGGAAATGAGATGCGAAAAAAACTTTTCGGTGAGTACCGGGCCGATTTTTAGCAGGCTCATTTGCGTTTTTCTTTTCTCATTTTCTCTTTTTGCTATGTTGCTTTATTCGATTTTCTGTGTTGGTGAGATGAACGTCTTGTATCATAGAGGAAAAGACAACTTTGAAAGTGAACGAGAATTAGCATTCAAAGCGAAATGAAGAATTGTGTAATTGCGATTGTCTCACGGGATGGAAATTTAAAAGAAACGTCAAAAATGAGACATGTCTCACGATACATCGTGTAATTCCTGACTAGGATCCACAAGACAAGAGATTGACGAACGACGAATAATTCAAAAAATGTGTTTTTATGTACTTTAAAAGCATAAATTCCCCACGAATTTTTTAGGAAGCGATAGAAATATAGTTAATATTTATTTTAAGGTGAATAAACTCTTTATTTCGAACCTAAAATTAGAAACATAGAGAAAAAAATAAGTATTCGATACGAATAAATATTCTCGTTCCACATACAATCCACACTACAACAAGATTGGTTGTTGATATTGACGTAACATCAGACACGGTTTTTGCTAAGCGTTTTGTTTGACAGCAGCGAAAAAGACAACTTAAAACATAAATTTAAACAAATCGACCTATGCGAACTCCGTCACAAATACATAAAGCTCTGCGCAACAAAGCGCGGTTGGTGCGTGCGATGCGATGTAACCTTATGGAGGTTCCACTTAACGCAATCGCATCGCATGCACCAACCGCACTGGTTTTACGCAGGACTTTAAATTTTCTTAAGATTGTTGAAGGTGAAACTGAAATGTCATGAAGTAATCATTTGACGATGAGTCATTTCCCTCTTGTCATAGTTTTCTGACGGTTCTGATCAAGACACACCTTGCTAGTTAAGTCACAACGTTAGCCTTGTTTTACTGGGAGTCTATATACATATACATGTTTGCAAAAGATCGCAATTCATCGCAAATGGGAGACCAACAGCGATTACAACGGGAATCACAGGTAAATGGCGTATATGGAATAAAGTTGCATTTGTGAGTGCAGCCTTTTAATGAGACTCATTACTGCACAAGCTATAAGATTATCAATAAAACGCACCTATTTTTGGACTTCCTCCACAAACATTAACTACTGATTAACATAAAAAATCATTCTGCAAAAGGCCTGATGCACGCTCTGCCTTATAAAGCTACAGTTCTCTGTACAGCGGATGTTCAATATTCTTTGTTCAGAAAACTACTTGTCTCGCTGTCGCTAACGTCAAATTCGCTTGTGTCATCCGTGGTTCTTAAAAAAAAAAAAATTCCTCGCCGAAGACAAATTATTTTAGTGTTGATTTAAAATGATGTTTGCTTCTTCACATACCTTGGTAAAATAACCAAAATTAAAAGTGTTCACAATATTTCACTCAATATATTCCCCATTTAGCCACCCTTTTATTTGACCAGCATCGGTCGAAAACCCCATTACTACTCGGTACGCAAAAATGCCTCCCAATTTTCACCAAAAAACGTTCGCGATGGTAGAAAGACCGTCCTCGATGAACTTGCCACGATATTAAGCAGTTCGCATAAAAATATTCTCAACATCGCCACCCACAATGCGTGTGTGAAAACATTTTTCCAAAAGAATAGGTTACATCAAATGCTTGAGGATGTCGCATTGTCCTTGAATCCAGTGAATGCCAGTATTATTGCAAAACAAATTGCTTCTAATGGAAAACAATCGAAGAATCTACTGAGTGTCACGGTTAGCACAGGGGTGGCTGATGTAAAGTGCCTACTCAATACAAGGAAAGGATTCAATTCGAATTACGAAATGTAAGTGGCAATCAAGTACAAAAACCTACAAATCTTTGAAAATCACATTTTCTCAATTTAGTAAGTTTGTACGACACTTCAAGACAGACAGGGCAATCGAAGCAGAGTCCAAGCGGAATCCTTCAATCACAACTCGATTACGAAATGTCCTAAGTATGTTGTGTAATTTTTAGTGATGAAAGTTTTTTTTTAATAAAAGATAATTCTGAAGGTGGATCGTCGTCGTCTAAAAAATTCGAACCGTCCATTGCGGCACACAGCGAAACCTTGACAAAGCTTCTCAAAACCACCAGTGACCATGGCATGCCGAAGGATGCGGAGAAGAACATCAAAGTGGCTTTCGCTGAGGGCTACTTGGCGGCCTTACACTCTGACGACACAAATAAGTCTGGAAAAACAATGAAATACTTGAAGGTTTGTGTAATTTTTGTGTTAAAGTCGCTTTTTATATCACGACTCGTTTGCAGGTGTTTCAACAGCTTCTAATAATAGTCGTTTTTCTGGGTATCTTAGTGAGTCTGTTCTCATCATCCAGTGGATCAATGTTCAGGTTTGTGGTTTGGAATTTTCTTTTGCAGTGCGGGTTACTCACACTTTTTTTTAGGATTCAGTTGGGTAACCAAGTTGAAGTGGATCCAGAGGAGATAAATGTTACTTTTGATGATGTCAAAGGCTGCGATGAAGCCAAACAAGAACTCAAAGAAGTCGTTGAGTTCCTGAAGAGCCCGGAAAAGTTCTCGAACCTTGGTGGCAAATTACCAAAAGGTGTTTTACTCGTCGGTCCACCCGGTACTGGCAAGACATTGCTTGCACGTGCTGTTGCTGGAGAAGCCAATGTTCCATTTTTTCACGCTGCTGGCCCCGAGTTTGATGAAGTGCTCGTTGGACAAGGAGCTCGCAGAGTGCGTGATTTGTTTAGTAAGTATTAATTCGAAGGAGTTAGTCTTATTTTGAGCATTTGCTTTAGAAAAACTACAAACCCAATCAAAGAAACTAAATTTTTGTATTAGACTCGGTTTTATAGTCCATAAGAATTATCTTTCACCTTATTTTATATTCGGAGCCACAGGCTTTGCCAATTCATATTTAATACACCCGTTAATACATAAGAACATTGCCAGTTCTATCGGACGCGAAAAGTTAAAAGTTGGTCTACTTTTTCCGTTGCATCCGATGCTTATGGGTCACCAGTCATAAGAACGTGTGTATTTAATCGAGCTGTAAGTTGAATTCGGTAGCGAACAGACGCAACGGATTCAATGGCTCGGGGTCTTTAGAGTAGAGTCAACTGAAGGAAAAAAAAAACATTTTGTCAGTCACCTCGATTGGAAAAATATATTGGGAATCTTGATAGAAAACAATCCAGTCAAACATAAACTATCTTTAAGTTTGGAATTGCCCCTGACATTTCTATCTCAACTAGCCCATCACAGTAAAATAACTTTCCTGGGTGCCTGGACATGAAGGTATACAGGGTAACGAAGAGGCTGACCTGAGAGCTACACTTGGCTCTCAATTCCGATTCAAAGGCCCGAAACTTTACTGCGGATCTCCCAGTAGTATTAAACTCGAATTGGTTACTTGGAAACGACAGAACATGATACGCACCTGGGACAACTCTAATGACCACCGCCAGTCAAAACTATTCATCAACTTATCTCAAAGACGTATGAAAGAAATTCTTGACATGAGCAAACGTGACGCAAAGTTACTTTCGGACTTCCTCACTGGACACTGCTCTCTCAGATATCATCTTAACATGGGCTATAATAAAAATATTATATAAATATTCAAAAAAGGATACACTAGTCCCCTTGATATAAGAAACACCCCTTCTTCGAATATTCCTACATTCAGTTCGACGTGCTGGTAGAGGTGTTTTGCCTTCGCCCTATTCAATTAAAAAAAAAAAGCATCGGATGTTGGTTCAATTGATTCCACGTTAAACTCAATTTCAAATTGATTGCAAAACATAAAATATAAGCAAAAATGTTTGAAACAAATGTCAACAACTTATAGTGACACTCTGCTCGAAACTCCTGCTCAAAAGCAGTAAATGTCGCTCTAAAGTGATCTAAAGCAGGTCATTAAGCACAATACATTTTATCTCGGAAAAAAATTAACCAGAACAAAAGGGTAAACAATTTGCGCCTGAAATAACGATGTTATTTATGAAGTTACAGGTTCTTTACCAGAATTTTCCCGCCGAGCCGTAGGGTTGATGCTCATCCGCTCTACATAACCCAGCCAACGTTTTTTTCTGTTAGAGGTTTTTTGTATTACCAGATAGCAACCTTGTTTTTATTATAACTTTCCAGATGTTCGGAGAAAAGTCAAAAGCTGCCATGATAAAGAGCCTGAGTTACCAGCTCTTACCATTTTTGCTCTGAGTATGTATTTGTGACCTCATGCGAGAAAAAGCAATGCATTCACAAAGTAAGTGCCCTGCAATGTCCTTATCTTATCCATAAGATTCACAGAGCGTGGTATCACTTAAGCCTAACACGTTTAAATGCTTGGCGAAAGAGAAGTTCCCACTAGCAACGCCAATAAGCTTCATACAGTCTTTTCTGCTACGTGATAGCAAAAATGTTGCAGTCTTCTTATGTTCAGAGTTGGTTGGGGAGCATACGATTGGTCTGTCTGCATCCAATGGAGGCATGCCATCTACGGCTGTGCTGTTGACATATCCAATCGTTGATTTGATCGCTGGCAGACCTACCGACGGTTCTCGGTTCGACGGGGCTCATGAGAAAGCTGTCTGAGATCCTTGCCTAGCAACTTCATCGGCGATCTCATTTCCATTTATGACGTGATGGCCTGGAACCTGGAATCCAAACGAGACTCAAGGAATTTAATCTTCCGACCGCATTCAGAGAGCTCTTGCATTCTTGGATCACTTTCGAGGTAGTTAAAGGGTTAAGAAGGGCCTTAAGCACAGCTTAGTTTTCGCTGCAAACACAGTTACTTCTCCCCATCCAGTCATTGTTCGTAACTTGGCTTAAAGCTATTTTAATTGCATACGCCTCCGCTTGGAAAGCGAATGCGTATGAGCCCAAAGAGGCGTGCAGTCGTATGTCGTCGCTCTCCAAAAAGGTACCAGCACCAGATCTCTCGTCGGTTTTCAAACCATCTGTGAAGATTCGAAAACAGTTCTTTCCAGATTCAGATTCTGGAGTGGACCATTCCCAAACGGAAGGAAAGTTGACTGAGTATTTTTCACGCAGTTTGAGCCTTGGGGTCATTCCCAGCCAACGTAGTCTAGCGATGCGTACTCTTCTAGCTATGTCCATGTTGCGGTACAGCTCATACAGCTCGTTGTTAAATCCTCTTTTTCACACATTGTACTTTTCTTTCGAAACGACCAAGGGTTTATATCTTTGTTCATCCGCATTATATAAGATATATAGATAGATTCATGCTTCCACGTCGTATGGCAATACTTGAATAATCATGGTTGCCTTGGTTTTCCAAGATAGATTTTTTTTTCTCAATTGCCTGGGTAACTCTGCGGCTACAAGATCAAAATATGGCAAGCCATCGGCGCACATAAATGATAAGAATTCAAATTCCTAGGTTGGTAGGAAACAATAGACTTAAAACTTGATTTTTAAAAGTCTTTTTGTTTTCTTCTATCTCATCACTTTCTACATTTGAGAGCGATTTAATGAATCATCAATCAAAATCAAACTATCAATTTCATGGCTACTGAAATTGCTTTTTAGGGGGCTTGGAATATTCCATACCATATTGGGTTTCAATTTCGAAAAGTTTTGTTGTGTACGTTAAAAAGTTTAAGTGTTATGTAAATGGCTTGTCATACTTTTTACTGGTTAAGCTCCGGGGTAACCAAAGTTGCAGCGATTGGTAAGATTAATTTTAGTACTACATCAAAGATATGTCTGTCAGTTGTGACGTTATGCAAAATCAATTAGCCTGAGTATATTTTTGGAGATTTTGACATGCAGACTATGCTTACTCATTGTTTCTAAAGACGTCGTGCTTCCCTAGTCAAAACTTTGTAATCGTTAAAACGATGTCTAGGGCATTTCTCATATATTTCTTAGTGGAGCTCGTAGAAATAGTCTTTGGATTTGTCTTCTTTCTCTTTTGTGGAGGTGTGGAGCTAATATTGACGATTTAAGCCCCGATGCGGTTGACCACTATACGCTCATCAACTGGACTCTGACTGGCAACGACATCCCTCAGTATCTCTTATGACAAACCGCACCCAAATACGCGTTCTTTCTGTTGTCAGTAGCAGTCGCCATAGTAGATGTCGCTAGTTTTTCATTTTCTTTATGCCCGATCCATTCCATCTGCTTTGCATCAGTTTAAGGCCTCCACTAATTCACTGAGATTTGGGGCATCCAGTTATTACTTGCCAGTAATTGTTGCTCTATTGTTATTCATTCCTTTTTAAACATTCGGACTTACCAGTTTGTCAACTTTAAGGTCACCTCCGGTTGAAGGAGACTCGTACCCAGTGGTTATCGCGACGAGGTATGGTAAAAAATTCCATAAAGATATGAATGTTCAAGTGATTAAATAACCTCCACTCCAAAAAATTGATTTTCAACCAGGTACGCTTGCTATCTCGCCTTAGAAGGGTACGTCAAAAACTAACGCCCCAACAATACACACCCAACCCCCATGAATATTGCGAAAGACTCAAAAGTTCAACGTCCAGCGTGTTTGTTTGTGATAAGAACTGCATATGAACTAGGAAAGGAAAGAAGCAATACTTTTTCTTGGAAAACACCTAACAGCTTCGGAGAGAGGGTGGGAACCTAATCGACTTGGCCATTAAACCCATTCTTGTCGACTGTGTTCTTAACACCATTAAGGCATCTGTGACATGCCATTTAAGACATTGGCGGTTGAACTCATTTGATATTACACCACTGCACTGCATGCTTTATCAAGACAGATTAAATATATCTTCACAAAGTTTCTGATTCGCGCCCACTAATGATTGTATATTATTTTTGCTTTCAATTACAGAGGCTGCCAAAGCGAGGGCCCCTTGTGTCATTTTTATTGATGAAATTGATTCCGTTGGAGCAAAGCGAACCAATTCCGTGTTGCATCCGTATGCCAATCAGACTATTAACCAGCTGTTATCCGAAATGGATGGATTCCATCAAAATGCTGGTGTCATAGTTCTAGGAGCGACAAATCGAAGGGATGATCTCGACCAAGCACTTTTAAGGCCTGGTCGTTTTGATGTCGAGGTAATTTAAAATTTTATCTTATTTTTTATTCAACTTATCATGCAATAATTTTGACAAGGTCGTGGTATCCACTCCTGATTTTACTGGTCGCAAAGAAATCCTGTCTCTCTACTTATCGAGAATTTTGCACGAAGAAATTGATATTGACATTCTTGCTCGGGGTACCTCTGGTTTTACCGGAGCTGATTTAGAAAACATGATAAACCAAGCGGCGCTAAGGTAACTAAGTTAAAAAGGTAAAATTTTGAGGGAAAATAATATTTTTACTTTTTGTTGTTATAGAGCTGCGATAGACGGCGCGGAGTCTGTGACTATGAAACATTTGGAATCGGCGAGAGATAAAGTACTTATGGGACCAGAACGCAAGGCCAGACTTCCTGACGAAGAGGCGAATCTCATTACAGCTTATCATGAAGGCGGACACGCCATTGTAGCTTACTACACAAAGGTAATCCTATAAATCCTTTTAAGTTTGTCGAGCAGTTGTATATTGTGGTTCTAATTTGTTTAGGAATCGCATCCGTTACACAAAGTCACAATTATGCCAAGAGGACCTTCTCTCGGACACACAGCATACATCCCAGAGAAAGAACGCTATCATGTTACCAGAGCTCAGCTATTGGCAATGATGGACACAATGATGGGAGGTCGGGCGGCTGAAGAACTTATTTTTGGAATTGATAAAATTACATCTGGCGCTAGTAGCGATTTGAAACAAGCAACATCTATTGCGACTCATATGGTCAAAGATTGGGGAATGTCGGAAAAAGTCGGCTTACGAACAATTGAAGGCCCCAAAGGCCTTGGAGCTGGTGATTCACTTGGCCCATATACTGTTGAAGCTGTTGACGCCGAAATCAAAAGAATTCTGTGCGAAAGCTACGATCGAGCAAAAGCAATCCTCAAAAAGCATGCAAAAGAACATAAGGCTCTTGCAGAAGCTCTGCTCAAATACGAAACCTTAGACGCAGAAGACATAAAAGCCATTATGAATGGTACACAGTAACGTAGCATACATTGTACATTTTATATAAGTTAGTGATAGTTTCTAAAAAAAAAAACAATATTTTTTATGTTTATTGTTGATTTTGTAAATATAAATACATAAATTTGGCTTTGAAACGTATATGAGATATCCAAAAATTGAGTATGTTGTTCACATTGGCCTCTGACCCTGTCATTAAAGTCGGCAGTCTGGTGGGATTCAAACTTCGAGCCTCCCATGTAATATGCAAGCAGAACATACAAAATATAACGATTGGATTTAATATTTATTTCGATTTTCCTTGCAACTTTCGAATGACTTGCATTCTGAAATGTGCACCAAAAAAAAGGCGAAGTTTTCAAAGGAGCTGGAGATCAGTTGGAAAGGAGAATGCACCAGCTGATGAACCTCAGTATCGTTAGCCCAATCCTAAAAAAGGAAGAACCTCACAATTGCGTCAATTATAGAGGAATAAGCTTCCCTAACGTCGCGTATAAAATTTTGTCTGCTGTAATATGTGAACGTCTGAAACCCCACGTCAACAACTTGATAGGTCCTTATCAATGTGGTTTTACACCAGAAAAGTCCACAATTAACCAAATTTTCACATTACGGCAGACATTGGGAAAAATCTGGGAATGAACGATTGAAATTTTTTTTCTCGAGTAGAATTTCATTTCGAATCGAGTAACTAAGTGACTGTCAATTTGGAGAACCATGAGAAGCGATCTTTTTTCACCTACAACGGAACGGTTTGAGAATGCCCCCGAACGCTAAGCAATACCGCATTCGTTCAATGAAAAGCAACATAAGATTGTCGGTTGATAGTAATTGAAAACAAAAATTGGTTTTTGAGAAAAAAAAAAAAATTATGCCTGTGGTACAAAGGTCTGCATGTCTGCCTGTTACGTGAGAGGTTCGTGGTTCGAGTCCCAGAAACATCAGAAAAAATGTTTTTTTCGGTTCACAGCTCGTGAGGAACTGGAAAGTCCTACGAGAGCAAAAATTACACACTACCATGAAAAACGCTTTCTAACTAAGCCGTTCGGAATCGGAATAAAATTGAAGGCCCTTGGAATGGGTTGGTCCCGAAGTGTCCATAGCTTTGTTTATTTGAAAAAAACCTCGAAAATCACCAATTTTATAAAACTGTTCCATATTTTATGTATTTGCAGCTAATGTCAAACTTTCAATATTTTATTCATGATTTATGTCCGCAGACTGATTCTGATGCACATCGATGTAAATTGTTTTGGGCTTTTGTGAATCGTAACGCAAGGGAAAAACAGAGTCTGAGAAAGCAAACGGATCGTGGGACTAAAATATAGATCTCTACTTTAGTGTCTTTGTCTTGAGCTTACCATACGCAAAAGTTCCAGTTGCACATCCAAAGAACAGGGACATGAATTTAGAAACGAATATGAAAAGCTGAGGATTTCAAACAACAGATCATTAATGAAGATAACGAATAGTGTCGGAGATTAAATGGAGCCCTGAAACACACCAGCATTTTATATGGTGAGTGTCAGATTTTAAACTGTCCAATACAACTTCACGAGAAGGTAGTCTAATATATAGCAAAGAAGAGACTCATCGATATTAAATGCACGCAAATGGTTTGGCCAGCATAATTTAGAATAAAGGCGGGGATACCAACTGAACCAATGGATTTATATATATTGAGGTCCTTAAAGACTCTCGCAGCCAAGCGAATACGGAAAAATATTTGTTTCAAAGTAGAATCCAGAACGGGAGAGAAGTGCTAACATACGAAGCGGTCTCGTTCTATATTTTTGAAGAGAGCAAGCAAGTAAATGGAGATCAAAAACAACATTGATTTCAGCCAGTATAAAACCTTAAGGAACGCCTGCCTATAAGGATACTACTGTTGGAGCTGGCTTTTTTTAACATTTTCCTTTTTTCACACATTCGTTTTTGTATGTACACAGGCAGACATATTGGTAATGTTTGTTTTAAAGTACGTCATGATCAACCCTCACTAGCATCAGAATTTTTTATTATTCCAATGAAAAGAGACGCAGTTAGATTTCTGTTATTAAAACCATCTTAAATATTTGAACAGAAAAATTGGTGCGAAATCCAAATTCATAGGCACTAAACATTTTTTTTCTTTCTCCAAATATTTAACTATGATGTTTTCTATTGCTGTTTTTCAAATAATGGGGGAAAAAAAACAGAAAGTGAAGAGATGGATTATAATTGCCTTCGAAGCATTGCATCATCTGACGAATAAATAAAGCCGGTCTTTTGTTTCTAATTTAAATTCCGACAAATTTCAAATTGTTGAGATTCCAATTGAATTTCAATATTTTTTCGGTTTTTTTTTGTCATACTATCAAACCCGGAATTGTGGCAAAGGACGAATAAAGTTACATTGGATGTAAATATTAGGCAGCGGAAATAGCACTAAAATTGGATTGGGGTGGTTCAAATAAAAACAAACATTTGTTATTGTTTTCTGTATCTGTTCCTTACTTGCTATTTTAGGTGTCGAAGAACAGGTGTTTAGAATTCTGTTAATCTGTCCGTATGCACTGCCACTTAGCCGCTCAAATGTTTTGTGGATCATCTATTTTGAAATTGGGCTAAAAAAGGTAAATCACTTTAAACCTTTTGGGGGTATGTATACATTTACTAGCTGGCCTGCACAGCGTTACTCGAGTCTAACTTATTTGAAGTGTTCACAAAAAATTACCAGAAAACCAAAACATTTTCAGAAAAACCAGCTGAGCATTGCCTAAAATTTCTTAGTTTCTGTATATGGTAAAGTTTTATTAAAATCCATTCAGTAGTTTTTGCTTGAACAACAAACATCCATTAATTTATATATCTAAACAAACTTTCAGGTTTATAATAATAGTAGGGCTTAATTTGTTCTAGGGTATTCAGCATTTGGTGATGGATCGGGGAAATAGGGTTCCATCTTCTGAAGTGCCTACTTAGTTCAAACTTTTCTTTTTGTAGATACTCCATCAAGTTCTGATTAAAGTAACGACGGTTTTGATGCCGTCACACCATGCTAGAAAAGGATTTGCTGAAAGCAAAACATGCTTAATGAGACGACCCGAAAAGCCTATTTGCTTCAAATAATAAATAATTTGCTGGCTTGCGCAAGAAGAACTTGCTGATTTAGCCAAAATTATTTTAAATAAGCTTTCCTCTTATTTAATTTTGTCTTAAACACTGTGGCGTATGAGCACTTTTTTTTTGTCAAATTAGGAAACAAACCAAATGCAGAATGAACAATAGAAACATATTGACTCCAAACTTCTATCTCTGGGTTGTTTTTTGTTTACTTCATTTGGAGACGTCGCACTTGTGTTGCTGTTGAAATGGCAAAAGAAATATACAGTGCTTTTTATGTCTGTTTCTTTTGGTATATAATTACAAAATTTGTATTTGTGTTTATCATTGGTCGCAAAAAGAGCGTTTGGAGAAATGAGAGTGTAATTTAACCGTGTGTTTGAAAAAAGCGACCCAAAGTACACAGACATGCTGATCAATAGGAAACGCAATTATCTTTTTGATTAGAAGTGCACTAAAGGTATGGTCAAAAACGAACTTACACGAGTAACACGATGAGTTGTTTCGTCTCAAATAACTCAAAAAGGTCGTTTAATACGACGAACACGAACTACACCACTTTTTAAACTTCTCACACTAGTTGTGCAAGCTCGTGTTGGGTCCGTACAGGTACGTCTCGCAACGACACTATATTTGAAAGCTCTCTTGTGGAAATTAACTTTCTTGGGACAATTTGTCGTAATGTCAAAGCTTTCAGAAAATGTTATGACTCCGCCGGTACTTGAGCGCATCAATGGCTCCCTAAGATCAATCTTCTTTTGCACTCGTACCAGTGGCACGGAACATCTTAACTTACATCAGCTATTGTTGATGTGAAAATTTCTGCTCTTTCACGCTTTCAATATCACAGCGTTATTTTTTTTTATCTGACTCTATAACGGGATTTACAAGGAGAAAAGAAGGCAAGAACACCGAATTCTCAAAAAGAAAAGGAAGCAGCATGAAAAGCGCTCATTTTAGGAAATTGAAATTGAGAGGTGCCATGACAGGAACGAGATTCAGAAGTTTTACCAAATAAGCAAACCCCGAACTCAAGCCTGTAAGGACCAGTACGGAAACATAGTAGTAGAGTCACAATCACTCCTGAGGACCTGGAAAGATCTTTTCTGCAGACTGCTTAACAAAACCCTCTCCAGAAAAATTTTGGTCATCCCACTTCTGCTTTACGCGGAAAAATTTCGAAAGAAAAATTCTCCGAATGAAATTTGGACCCGTATGCGAAGACAATGTGTGAAGAAGATACAACAACGATCTGTACCGCGACATGGACATAGCCACAAGAGTACGCATCGCGAGGTTACAAATGTTGGGCTTAGTATTGTTTTTAATAGAACACTTTCCTGGAATGACCACATTAGGCTTACTTTGGGTAGGGTTTATGCTGGTCTTCGAACTCTCTGGTCCACACATTCGGTTACGCCTTTAAGAACAAGACCCATTTTAGATAAAACGTACGCTTATTATACCATTGATGCTTTACGGTTGCGAAATTTTCAATAACTGTGATTCCGCAAACTTATAGTATCTTATAACATCATAGCACGTTAAATTTTGGGCATAAGAAGGAACAATCATGTTTCAGCTTTCTCAAAATCAATTTTTGGTCTTGACTGGAAGATATTTTTAAAATGAAAACACTGACCTTGCTTCACAGCCTCATGCAGACGCGTCAACCAATGACATTGTTCAACAGGGTCCGTTTTGCTCAATCCAGTAGATCTCTTGATCTCGTTCCTATCCGCTACAATTTTTTGATTTCCGAACGACAGTTTTTTGTTCACGCGCTACGTCTATGGAATTCCATGCCTCGAGTTACTAGACTTATAAGCGACACAGCTCTGTTCAAATATAAACTGAAGCAATTCCTGATGACGCCAGGACGATGACTGATTTTGAATTTCTCTTCTTTTTTTCCCATCACTCTTTTCCCTTTTTTATCTCCTTTTTTTCTCTCTTTTTCTATTATTTCTTTTTTCTCTTATGTAAATATGTAAATTAAACAATTAAAACATTTAATTAAAATCAGATTAGATATTCTAGATAATCTATGAAACTTGTGATATAGAACTAGTCTAAAAAAATTTAGTTTTATTGTAGAAAGGAACGTTGTCAATGATTTAAAGTAACATATTTCACTTAAAATTATAAATTATAATTGAATTTTAGTCGAAGCTTGCACTACTTTTAAGAGATACTGTATCTTACTGTGTAAGTTATGTAATACTAAATTACTATTTGAATTTGAATTCACCCCAAACTGTAATGCCTACCTAAGTAAGTAAGTACTACACGAATGTAAAATGTATTGCTCAGATGTAATTTTTTTTTTTTTACATCTTTGACTCTGTTTGAGTCAAGGTTATCAGGGTAATCCATTCTATAAATGACACCTTGAATAATTATCTTTATAACTCCTAGAAAAATTGAGCATTCTCTTCTTCAATTCCCGAACTTAGTTTATCTTCATCAAAATCAAAAAACTTACTATTGGTTCCAAGCACCCTATAAACTCGTTATTGGTATGTAGCGTATTTTGCTCAAGTTCTTGAATTCTAATTCAACACTGTTCAGAATTATCATGATCCATGACATTTAATTTGGTGAAATTCAGTGTGAAAAAGTTCTTTAAACATCTAACATCCCCTAAACTTCATGTCGAACATCGAAGCTAACAAAACTGAAGCCCTTTTTGGTTTCAAAAAGATTTCCCTACTTTTTCTATTGAGCTTTTGAACGACGCAAATCGAAACCAGAGGGAGGGCAATTTTCGAGGACTTTTTGAATGAAAAGCTCCTTTGTGCACCTTTATTGTGACTTGTGAGTTATTATTCAATATATATCCCACTAAAAAAGCTCAACCAAAGTTCTCTTCTTAAGGATAGGAAATCCTTCGTTAAAATGCTCTTAACTTATTGATTTATTTTGTAGGATTGAACCTTTAACTGTTCAAACTATGTGTGTATTTCACACTGTAAGGACTTTTTGGGTTTTTTCCTCAAGAAGTTTACAATTAACATGTTTAAAATAAAGAAAAGGGTACACCGGATATTTAGTTCGTACCTTAAAGCCGATCGAAGTCTTTTATCACACGCAGATACATAGTTTATTTCAATATTACATACTGTAATTATTTATAAATATATATTTTTTGTGACGCAATAACTGTTTTTCATCAAAACAAAATCATATAACAAAAACCTGCGATCTTCTTATAACAAAACCCTAATACGAAAATAAATTATATTATATTGTTTGATATCCGTGTGTCCTTTTAGTGTTCTCCAAACTCATTTAGTTAAAATAATAAAAAGGTGCTTGCATTACTCTATAACTCTCTATATATACCTAAATGAAAGATGATATTTTTGTGTGTGCAAAATGTGATGTTAAATTTAATATGTAATAATTGATGAACAATTCGTACAGTGCTGAAAGGAAATCGAGTGGAAGCGAGAGATGATACGTATGTATTCGTACGAAAATGTCGGTCAATAGAAAATGAAAGGAATTACATAATCAACTACAATTCGTAATACTCAGTTTATGGGTTATCCTGCGAAACGTACCTGGTGTAATATAAAAATAACAAACTAAATTAAAACTAAAGCTTTGTAAATATAAAACTAATATTTAAACAAAATAGTGCACAAATATATTTAAAGGAAAATAATAAAAATGCAAAAGCAACCACAAGAAAAACAATAACTTATGTAACGAAAGTAGCAAATATACCTACACCTACATACATAAACCTACCTACCAACCTACCTATATATCTCTCTATACACTGAGTGGTGTGAAAAAAATTATTTTTCTCTCAGAACACAACACATATATTATTACATATTATATTTTCCGGATAAGTTCAAAGCAGTGCATTCGGAATTTGAATTGATGAGATATTGGTGTGCAAAAACATAAATAATTACGAAGCAGTGTAGTTGATTTTCACTAACTTTAGAGTTCTTATGTACATAGCTTAACACAAAAAAAGTTCCAAAGTTCAGGAAATCTCTTATTGTGCCTATAAGTCATAGAAATAAAAATTTATTGCATATACATACATACACTCGTAGAAAAACTCAAAATAACTATTTGCTTATCGATGATGGGCGAACAATATTGCCCCTAGTCTATGTACATAAATAAACCCTTAAATACATAGGATGCTTATAAATTAGCCGTGTTAAATAGCTTGATCTTAGAGAGTTTAATAATACATAATATATATGCATTGTGCCCACCCACCAACATCACAAAAAATGAATCCTATGGTGAAAATCGATCAATTGATATAACAAAAAAGAAAGAAAAAAAACTCAAATAGTTCTTCATTGTATGTTAAAAGGAAATACAAATAAAAGATAAAAACAAGTATCGTTTTGCAATGCATGTTAAAAATTATCAACGAAGAGTCAGTGGACCTGGAGCTTTTGGGACTTTCAGTGAATCGTGGTAAGTCCTTTTAACGACAATTTCTTTTGCTTGCTTTTCCGTTATGTTTCCTTCTTTCGCAACGTTGAAATTCATTGAATTTTTTAATTTTTGATTATGATTTTTAAAAAAGGTAAGACATTTGTTTTAATTGTTGTCAGCTCATTTATGTTTAAAAAATAAAAACAATTTTATTTTTGGGAATGCAGTTTATATATACATACATATATATATATACTCAAAGAAAAAAAAAGAAGATGTTAAATGTTCACAATGTGTAACTCAAATCAGACATAAATGTTTAAATAGATTATGTACCCGAAATGAACTCTAGATTTACATTTGCTTTTTCATCCAACACGCCATCGTTTACTCCAAAAATCACATCACACAACCAACCCCTCGCTCTCTACCTATACCTTCATTGTACTCGTTTATTATAAGTAAAGTCTTTCTTTAGAAATACCTTGAACGTTGAGTAATGTGATGAGGTGAGCTATGATGGCCTTGAGTATCAATGAGGGAATAAGTTATGATTATTCATTATTTATTCACCGATTTAGGATACACCGAGCGACTTTTTGAACTTACATGTACCTAAATCCAAAGTAAACAAGACGACTTTTTGTTTTTCTTTTACGAATTGTAGAGTTGATTTAAGTCCTTAATTTGTGTGTTTGTTTAAAGTTTACAAAATTTACATTTTTTACATTTTTATATACCTACAAAAACACACCCCCGTGCGGTTCCCCGAGTGATCTTATTACCAAGGGATGAGCAATGTTGTTTACTAAGTTTATGTTGTTTTCTTTCTAAATAATCTCCACACACCCATTTTGTATTTAATTCTTTCTGCACTCGAAAACAGTGCTCCAAACTTACATACATTACAAAACTTGCCATTCAGACCACAACAGGGTCATTTATTAACATACGCTCTTCATGTTCAAACCTCGTGTGGATAGGACAACACACGAAGGTCCATGGTGTGTTTAAAATTTAAGCTAACGAGGTTGAGACACATTTTTTATTAATTTTGTTTGTTTTTTTTTTTTTTTAATTTCGCTCAAAGCTTCAAGGGAGAAAAAATTAATAAGTCATGTTATTTGTGCATCATGCAATGGACGACTGACTGTGTAATGATGTGGCCTCAGTGAAAAAATAAAAAAAAAAACAAAATCAGAAATCTCTTTTAAACCGACAACGAACGTGGGGGTGGCAGGGCCACCAGACCAGGCCAACAGAACAACATAAGGGTTATTCAGTACACGTGTACTGGATTAGTGCACTTTCGTATGAGATTTCAAGGGTGATTCAAGGTGAGTTTCTTCTCGACTATGTGTATATGGATGACAGTGGTGAATATTTTGAAAAACGTCAAAAATAATTGTAATTAAAAAAGACGAATAATGAGAAAGAAATAACGAAATGAGGTTGGATCTTTGAGGTTCGTAAAATGGTTATACATTTGGAAAAGCTTTAATTAATATATACAATGACAGTCACCTTGAACAGTTTCTTATTCCTCACTACCTCAGAACTCAGAAACGAAACAAGGACTGGTCGGGTCGGGTCGGGTCGGGGATGAAGAGAAATGAAAGTATTATATTATTTAACACAATAACCATGGTGCTGTTATAGTGTGGCAATGTTATTCTTTTGAGTGACAAGAGTTCACATCGGTATGAGATTTATTGTTCACTTGAGATGCTTTTTTTTTTTAACTGAAATGAAAAACCACTGCAAACATGACTGTCCGGTGTCGCTTATTTGCAGTTCCCTCGTCCCGTTTATATGTTCGAAACCATTTTTACACACATGGAAGGCGTTCGTTGGCTATGCACACTAAAAAAAATAAAAATATCTGTTTCCTGCCATTCGTACCTTTCAATATTTACATTTTTTCTATAAGAAAATGGGAGTGATGAAACAGTTCACGTTTGCTGGAACCCAAAACAAGCTGACGATCACGATAAATATGAAAAAGGCGAAAGAAAAAATTAAGGACATCAATTACTGGCGATTTTTTTATTTATAATCAACGCGCACATCAAGGTGTTATGAATACCCTTATAATGTTGTTGAACACGAGTATTTAGGAAAATAGGAAGGGATTTAAAAGGAGACACCGATGCACGTTGCTTTTAAACCTTTGTGAATCGTATTGAAGGGGAAAACAGAGTCAGGTAGAGCATTCCACATTCGGGTGGTGCGACTAAAATAATAATCTCTATACTTGACTGTACGTCCGAAGTTGGGCTCAAGGTAGAACTGATGAGCATTCCTAGCGAGGCGGGTGTTGCGGTTAAATTGTTTCAGGGGGGGAATGCAGCTGGCTATTTCACTACAGAACTGTTTATAGAAAAAGCGATAAAAGAGACTGAGACAAGTGACGTCTCGACGATGTCCAAGAAAATCAATCGATTCTAGGATTGAACTATCACCGATCAATCTTAACGCTCTATTTTGTACCCTATCAAGTAGGCGCAAAGATGTTTGAGAAGCACCTGACCAGATATGGGAGTTATACCTCAGTTTTGGGCGGATGAAGGTCTTATAAATTGTAGCCAAATCAGAAGGGGTGAAGAATTTCCTTCATCGTCTCAAGAAGCCTAAGCATTTAGCAGCGTTTTTGGCGACTTCAAATATGTGGTCATTCCAACGAAGATCATCGTTTACACACATACCAAGTACTGACAGCTTTTTGGTTTCTTCGATGCAGGTACCATTCATGGATAATGGCAATGGGGGAATGTTAAGCTTCAACGACAAGAGACAGCATTGAGTTTTCGAAGCATTGAATTTTACTCGGTTTTTAAGACCCCATGTATCAATGCTGCCAAGGTCAGAATTCAATGAGCTTATCATACGCAACCGTTCCAATTCCACATCCGAAGAGCAGGGACGTGAATTTGGAAACGAATATGAAAAGCTGAGCGTCAAGTCGTCAGCAAAACAGTTACGCGGATTAGAAGTTTCAGACAAGAGGTCATTAATGAAAATGAGGAAGAGAATCGGAGACAAAACGGAGCCCTGGGGCACACCAGCATTAATGAAGTGGGTATCAGACTTGAAGCCGTCCAATACAACTTGTATTGAACGTTCGGAAAGGTAATTTCTAATCCAACGAAGAAGGTTCACGCACGCATTTTCGATAAAAGAGAATGAAGACTTTAGAAAGCTTATTGGCGTTGCCAGCGCGCATTATTCTTTTGCCAATCATTTAAACGTTTTAGGATAAGTGGTACCACGCTCTGTGAACCTTGTGGAGAAGATGAGGACACCGCAGAGCACTTCCTCTGTGAATGTCCTGCTTTTTCTCGCATGAGGTCACAGATAGTCGGCGCCGACATGGTGAGAGCTGGTAACTTAGGCTCCTAATCTTGGCAGCGTCTTTTGACTTTTTTCCGAACATCTGGAAAGCTGTAACAAAAAGAAGGTTGCTATTTGGTAGAACAATGGGCCGGTATTTCGGTCTGAGTACTCCAACTGGTATTTTAAAAAACTCCAACAGATCTAAGTTGAAAGAAAGACTTTTATCAAAGCTTTGTGAACGGAATCAAGCCTGGTGTATTTTTGGAAAATGATTTCGGGCTCTTTCCATTGGCCCCACGGCTGGCATGAAAGTTCAATTTTTGAGCGAGGGGGTCTTAATGTATCAACAAACATAATTTGCAAGATTTGTTCATTGTGGAATGGCAAAACTTACGAACCATAAAAATACCGTCAGTTGTTAAATTGACAACCACCAGAAACAGTATTGCCAATTTAAACACCAAACCTTTAAGAAAACACCCCTTATCAACTACATATCTTTCGAAGAAGAATTGAAAGGAGCGAAGTATAAATACCTTCAGTTGCAGTCAGGGCATGAAGCTCTACTCAAAATTCAATCTACTTTGAAATTGATCCAGGAATACTAGACCTTACTACATTCACTTTCGGAAGATTGCATTGTAGTTTTTGGCATCACAGGAAACGCCTAATTTTTGAGCACTAAGGATCTCAAAACACCTTTTGCATGATATGCATCAGCGTTTTTATTTACCAGACTGCTCATGTTGGAAAATGAAGAAAATATTGAATTTAACAAACACAAATAATCCAACCACGCGTTGTAGACCGTTTTATTTTCATTGTTCTTTGGCCTATGTTTTTAACAATCGATGAAGTTTCAGCAAATTGACTTAATTTTTTTAAACAAACAGCATAACAGTTGCTCTTTCCACTGCTCTCTCACAACCGTTTAGACGCTGAAGTGCGGCTTTGGAAGTTCAAAATAAACTAATAGCATGAAAAATTTGAGAAGGTAAACTCGTGCCCGTAACAAATTGGTTTATGAGGAAAGATTTTTCCTGTTTGTTTATTTCTTCACTACCGTAAAGACTCTTAGCTCACAGGGATAAGAGGCTTTGATAGTGGAAGGTTTTAATAGATAAGAAAAGGTGTAACCATTTTAATAAATTATCTCTCTTGGCTTCTAGATTTGGTGTGAAGATTGAAACAAGTGAACGTTATTTTCGGATCTATTCTCATTATTATTTCCTTTTAGATCCTTTTCCCCGAGTTTGACAATTTCTTGTTGATAATAAGATTTCGCTATGCGCTACAGTCCGGGTCGGACTAGGGCCTCAACCAACATGCTTCTCCAGCCAGCTCGGTCCCTAGCTAGCTGCCTCCAGTTTTGCACGCCAAGTTGGTTGAGGTCCTCTCCTACTTGCGTGCGCCACCTGAGTCGCGGTCTTCCTCTACTGCGCCGTCCCTCGGGATTGGATTCGAAGACTTTCCGGGCCGAAGCGTTGGTGTCCATTCGCTCTACATAACCCAGCCATCTAAGTCGCTGGACCTTGACTCGTTTGACAAGGTCAGTGTCGCTGTACAGCCCGTACAATTCGTCGTTGAATCTTCTTCTCCACTCTCCATCTAAGCAGGCGGGACCAAAAATCACCCGAAGAATTTTTCTCTCGAAGCATCCTAAAGCGTTCTCATCTACCTTTGAAAAGGTCCACGCCTCTGCGCCATATATAAGAACCGGGATGATAAGTGTCTTATACAGGGACACTTAAGTTGCTCGAGAGAGGACTTAACTACTCAATTGCCTTCTTATTCCGAAGTAACTGTAGCAGTCAGACCTAAATACCACTCCATTAAAGTACCTTTTTTAGTAATCCCCGAATTTTTAAAGTGCTAAGAAAAAAGTTATCTCACTTAGCCGTTCGAAATTGGCATAAAATGGTAGGTTCATGAAAAGCGTTAGGCCCCAAGCTTTCCCGAGCTTTATTGCACCAAACCACTTTCGTTTGAGTTGTTAGAATATCAAACTTTGAAATGAACGAACTAATGTGTTTTACTTTGGCAATAAAAAATAATTCACTAATTTGAGTTGTTTGAGGTTTAAGCCTATGTTCTCTCATAAGTTGAACAAATGCTGTTTTCCTTTTAGAACTCTTGCTGTATGAATGCGAAAGACGACTGGTACTTTAAAATCATTTACACATAAATGCCCCCTAAGCTGAAAGCGAGGCTCTACACCGCAATTGTGCGTCCAACAACAAATACTCATCACAAACGATTCACAATGTTGGACAATGTACAAAAAGGATAAAAGTAAATTGACGGTAGCTTAGATAAAAGTTCTCCAAAAGACAGCAGGAGTAACAAAACTATTAGAAACACTAAGATCCTTGGAGGCCTTTCACATCAAAAATAAAATCTGGAAAGAAATAGAGCACGGCCGGCTTAGTTCCTATTATCACATTCAAATGAGAGATTCAGAGAACCCCAAAAAAGGCAAAATCATAGAACGTTCAGCTCAGACACGAGTTCTAAGAAACAAAAAGAAAGGTATACCAAAACACTCCTTGCTTGTATATACAAATGCAATGAAATCTGCATGTGTTTGGCCTTAAACAAGGCCAAAGCCGTAACAACCGAAGAGGGGAAAAGAAAAAAAAAAAAATAAAGACGTTGCTAGCTTTCCTGGCTTATTAAAACATTTTCCGGGTTTCCTAAGTTCGATTGGCTTTAAAACATCGAAAGCTTACATCTCTAACCTTGGTTGCCTTTATACAGATCAAATGAAATCAAAATAAAATAAATTTTCTAATTCCCAAAAGAAGGATTTGTTGAAATATCTGCGTTGGAATCTACATCACATAAAGCAAAGTTAAAATTCTAAAAAACAATGTTGAGACCGTCCTAAGTGGTTCATACAAGATTGCCGGACGGTTTTCTTTGAGGCTTGTAAATAAGTTGGACTTTTTTGGCACGAGAAGTTGGCAAATATGACACAATGATCTGGTGTGCCTTGACGTAATAATTCCCTTGTAGTGTATTTATCAAGGTCAAAGGTAAGAAACAATTCTAACGTTTTTTCCGCTTGTGCATTTACGTCAGGCATTTTAGACGGCTCTTCAACAAGCTGAGGTAGATTGTTAAACTCAACAAACATCGTAGCAAACTTTCCCTTTGGGGGGTTTCTGGCCAGAAAGACATTTTGAAATAAACTTTTAATATTCCACCTATTTGTTTGTATTGCTCTTATTATTGAAAAGAATTGAATGAGCGTGCTCGTTCTGCCTTCAACTTGCTTTAAGATAAATTTTTCGACATGAAGATGAAACACAAAAAATCTTCACAATCGAAAATTAATGAAAAAACAAAAAACCAATAAGAAGAATTTGTATGTTAATTCAACTGCGGTTACATAGCATGGGTTGAAAGTTCAGTTTTCGTCTTGCGCCTTTGAATTATTGCACTTTCGCATCCGAATACACCATATGAACAGAATTCCACTGAATAGCATTCTAAAAATAGATCGAAATTCAGAGTGGTCCAGAGAGACACTCAATACCTAATCTCTCAATCTTCCTCTTTGCTTTTCGTCCTACCTTCTTCTTCATGGGAAGTATAATGAATCCGATGGGATCCCATTGAGGCTATGCGGCTTGGTCTTCTTCTTCTAACTTTGCCCAACCTGAGGCATTGACCAGTAATGTACGTATAATATGATTTTTGTACGCAGTCATAAAAGGCAACTTGAACATCAAAAACTATTATCCCTTTGAGGTAACTGGAATTCCTAGAATATCCTCATCAATGTGATTTTCATTGCAATAGAATATTTGAGAATATTTCTGAACCAGTCGTACAATGAACATTCGATTTGTGTTTTCCAAGTACTTATGCAATTTTCCTATACATTTTTCCAAAGAAAATAAATACATAGACTTCATCCTCCCACAAGGCATGGTTGTGAGAAATGCTCTAGGACCGGGGGCTCTCCGCTCTGTTGCACCAGAGTGGTGTATATGTTATATATATTTTTTTTATTTTACACACTCGTATACAAAATATTTAAGTATATTTACCGCCCGGGTACACAAGCATTTTGGTTTTGATTGATTTTCTTTTGAAAATTTGTTCAAAATCACATAAAATTTTATTTGAGTGTTTTTTTGGATTTAGAAGTTCATCTTCTTGAGTATGATTTTTGTTTAACCGTGTCTTAGGATCTTAGGTTTCCATTGTTTGGTTCAATCACCCTATACCTATATTTTTTGTGTGCAAAGAGCCCTTACATCAATCATCACTACAGCTGAAGACAAGCTTTGATTCCAAAGACAGAACACTTTCAATTAGCTTGCAGTATTGCCAACATTTCTGAAAAATCTGCCCACAACCTGCTGACTTGTGCTTACAGCTTTCAGTTTGACTTAGCCAAATAGCAGTGTTTGCACCTGATCAATTTTCAAAGAGATCTAAGTTGAGCGATGAGGATGAGTGGGGTTAAATTGTATCCATTTATTCTAAACAAATCCATTTCCTCTTCAAAGTGTATCTATGGGCAACTGGCACTTGCTTCATCGAAGAAAAATGTCAGCATTCTTAACCTGTTATCGTGCGAAGTTCGTCATTGGAGATGCAATAAGGGTAGAAAACCCGTCAGATCTATCACAGGCGCTTAGGTTAAGTTAGGTGGAAGTTGGTGTCAGCTTACGTAAATGCATTGCCTGACACTATTAGACCACAAGGGTTCATGGTGATACCACAGAGGTCAGCAAGTTAATCACCTACTAATCCCAAAATAAACCCGATGTGAGATTAACGAACTGATGGGTGATCCGGTTAATCCCTAATGCTAGTCGAAACAAGCGGAACTTTTAATGCATTTTGAAAGAAGACTTTTAGGGTCTATGTAAGATTTATCGCTAGTATCGTCGAAGAAGAATTCACCGAAATGAGTTTTCCTCCTATGAAGTTGTGCATAAGAAAAGAAGGTGTGTAACGGTTTCTTCCTCTTCTTCGTCCATGCAGCTTCTGCAGAAATCATTGGAAAACACACCAAGTCTTTTGGCATGTCTTCCTTACAGACAGTGTCCCGTAAGAACATCTATGGTAGAACCAAGATACAAGCGGTTCAAGGTTAACAAATTCTTCGAGCGTTTCGCG
This sequence comes from Melanostoma mellinum, assembly GCA_914767635.1. Taxonomy (NCBI): domain Eukaryota; kingdom Metazoa; phylum Arthropoda; class Insecta; order Diptera; family Syrphidae; genus Melanostoma; species Melanostoma mellinum. The sequence goes on from OU612059.1 coordinate 197,288,497, forward strand.
TCTAAACTTTAGCTCAAGGCAGTTGTTATTCTCAGTCCATCTGGTCTTTGTTATCCTTAAAGCGTCTTATCAAAGTAGGAGTTTACATGTAGCGATAGGTATACCTATATTGTTCCATTCTGAGCGTAGGGAAGTGGTCGTTTTTTAGCTAGTTCGTCTGCAATACAGTTGCCTGTCTCGGCACCCACGAAAGGTGAATGTTAAACTGATTTGACATCTCCCTCAGAGACATCTGATAATTTTGGACCGTGATGGATTTTTTAGAGACAGAGACAAGAGATTTAAGGGCAGCTTGGCTGTCCGAGAAGATTCGAACATCCGTGGAGAATATGATGTTTTCTTGGAGCCAAGACAGCACCTCCTTAATCACCAGAATTGCCGCTTGGAACACACTACAATGATCGGGTAAGCGGAAGAAAAGTCTAAGATATAGTAGATTCCACTTCCTAAACCTTTGTTGGTTTTTGAACCGTCACGTCGCGTCGGCGTCGGTGTAGAAGTGTATTGCTTTATTTTCAAGGATTGTACGATCCTCCCATACAGATTTCGAGGGGATGGTGATTTGGAAATTGTTATCAAACACCAGTTTGGGTGTGATGTAATCGGATCGGTTCGGTAGGAATCGAAAGTAATCTAGAATGAAAGTGTGAACGACTTGACTATTGGTCCACTGTGATGTAGCTCTGAGTCGAGTAGCTGAGCTAGCTGCGACTTGTTTGCTGAAGATATCAAGGGGTGTGAGATCTAGGAGCACATTGAGGGCGTCCGACGGGGTTGTCCTCAGTGCGCCACTAATTCACAAACTAGCCGTTCTTTGAGCTTTGGCCAGCTTGATGTCAAGTGTTGTCTTGTACGGCCCACCAGACAATCACCCCGTATGTGAGTATCGGTCTAATTACCGAGGTAAACAGCCAATGGGTGATTTTGGGAGAGAAACCCCATTTCCCACCAATGGCTTTTATACAAGAGAAGAGTGCTACGTTGGCTTTATTTACTCTTCCCTTTTTATTGGTTTTCCAGGTCAGTTTTTTGTCAAAAAAGAAACCTACATAGATATTCAGCTTGATTTGACAGTGTGGGAGTAACCCCCTTAATTGGTGGGGGTCTGAAGTCCGCAAAGAGAACTGATTCCGTTTTGTGGGGATTGATATTCAGTCCACAATCTTCAGCCCAGTTGTTTATTAACCCAAAACTTTCTTGTGACAATAGGTGTGCCGCCAAACTCCTGAATTGTTCAGCGCTAGAGCACATAATCAATGAAAAGATTTTACCATTGACTGAAGCTTTGTGTTCTTAATAGCTTCTAGGAAGAAGAGTTGCAAGTTCATATGAATATTAAAACAAATTGTAAAGCAAGGACATGACATAAATAAAGCCATTATCGGTAAAAAGCCTAACATCGGACACACACTCCACTTTTTTCATTACGTTTCCAAATGGAAACTTGAAAATCCAAAATAAAGGTTCCTGTTCCTTATTTCATTTTTAAAGTTTACAGTTACAGTGAAACAAACACATTTAACTTGTTTGTGTGGGCAGAATAGCCTTCTATTGTAAAAGATGGCAGATATTGGTTCTCAAACTACTCGCTTGAGCTTTTTCTATTGTTCAAATGAAGCAGATACATATAAACTAGAGGAGAAGCATTTTGACCAGCTGGTTTCTTTTGAACCTTTCCACTTGAAGCAAGAGAATGGTTCCTACATATTGAGGCATTGACAAACAAAGCATGAACTTGAGTAGATTCACTTGTCCTTGTGACCGATTTCTGTAGTCATTTCTTTTTTATTTGTTCACTCTTAGCAAATGTAATATTTGGAAGGATATATGTGTGTACACCTTGTTTCTTTTCAATACATTACAAAAAATATGTTCTTGTTGAAGTGAATGAAAATTGGGTTATTCATATTGTTCAGGTCTGCCTCAGTTCCTAAACGAAGCTGATTCATTTCATGAATTGCTTTTCCAAAAGAAGACTTTTATTCAAAAAAGATAAAAAAAAATTGCATTCAATGACAGTTATTAGTTCTCGCTTGTTTGCCTATAAATACAATCCAGAACAACATTCTTTACACACCTGGGAATGTTTTTGTGCTTTTTTCCAAAATATTTTCCTCATGTCTAGCAAAAATTGTTTGTAAGTCTACTTTTGTACAAATGATTAATGCTTCTGCATTTTTTGTTTTGTTTTGATTGATCATATTGAGCAGTTAGGATTAATGGCAAACATCAACACCGAAGTAACAAAAATATGCCTAATGTTTGTTTTGACTGACTGTGATGAATGTTTCTTTGCGTCAGTAACAGTAGGTATTTTTTAACGATTTATCATCTCTGGCAGCCTTTTGGGTAACATTTTTGGTAGAGTTAACTAACAGAAGCTTGAATTATTTATTTGCCTTATTGGAATTTGCTTCCAATTTTTCAAGCAATTGCAGTCAATCTAAAAACAACTAAATTTTTTAGGGAGAAAGAGACAAAAAGAATATGGTGTAAATCTTTGGCGCAACAGAGCAAGGTCCCCAGGTCCTAGCGCATTTCTCACAACCATACCTTGAGAGGGAATGGAGAGGACCTACAATTTTCTGCCGGTTCCAAACGGGTAATCGAGAAAGCTCTTTTTATGGCAATGAATACTAACGGAGTACTTGCCAATTCCTCGCGAAAGGCGATACCGGTGGAAAAACATTTTTGCTGCTTTTGGGATTTGAACCACGAACCTTTGGGTTAACAGGCAGACATGCTAACCATCACGCTACGGGTAGCACGTCAGTTAAAGTGCAGGATTATTTATTCAAAAAATAATAAAAATCAGAGTCACATTTTGGCATTTTCAGTGTACTTATGTTGTGCTGAAAATTTCGTAGGAAAGAAAAAAGTTTTAAATTTTTTTAAAGGGCCTTAATAGATGAGAAAACCCTTAATTTGAGGATATGCTTTCCTGAGCGCTCTCCGTCTGATTTGCATTGAAGAACTCTCAAAGAAAAAGACTTGGCGAGAGAGAAAAATAAAAAAAATTATAAATGAGCAGTACAACAGAGCTTAAGGAGCTACGAGGACTAGGGCATTTCTCTTTCCCATGCTCAGCTAGGATTGAAGAGGACCTACATTTTTTTCCGATTCTGAATGGCAGAATGGGAAAGCACTCTTCATATCAATGCTAATACTCTCAGAAGAGTTTCCAGTTATAAGCGAAAGGCAATACCCCAAGAAGGACATTAAACATTTCTGGGACTCGAACTCCGATATCTCAGTCAGACATTCTACGGGCACCACAAGAGAGATTGACAAGGAAAAATTCGGAGTGAGAGATGGGGTGAAAAGGGAAAGAGAAAAAGAGTGGAAGCGATGAGAAAGACAGAAGGTGAAAAGGAGAAAGAGAAAAAAAGAAAAATAGATTTTTTCTGACTTATAGTAGTGCTTTTTTTTAAGTCTTAGGTTAGGTTAGGCTGGATAGGGAGTGCAGCACCTCACTCGGATCTCAAGAATCCATTGTGCCCCCTAGATGGGGCACATGAGAAGGTAGAGAAAGGCATGGCAGAGGATTAGGTTGGTCACTAGGTAATTGGGGTTGGGAACCCCCACTGAACCATTTGGAGCCCTGAATGAAAATAAGGATGCTAAGATGTTGCCCAGTTTGTCGAAGAAGTATTTTTCGAGGGCTTTTTTTCAAGTATGGGCCAAGCCAGAACACTCACAGAGGAAGTGAAATGATCCCTCTTCTGCCTCTTCTTCTGGCATCACCTACATATCTTTAATGTGCTAATGCCCATTCTCATCATACTAAATGAATTGTGACCCGTCAGAATACCAATCAGCAAAGAGAGCAGAGGATTGCTAAGCTGAAGTGAAAACTCTGTTTTGTTTTCGGAAATATCTGGTCATAGGTTTCTGGAAACAAGGCATGTTTCTAAAGATAACCAACTGTCATTGGCTGTTTTTAGAAAATTTGGTTGGATTCTGTTTTTTCTTGTTTTAGTGGCTTGAGAACAGAGGTGTGAATTCAAGTGCTGTGCTGACCCGATATTAAGAGATATGGAGAGAGGGGAAGAAAGAGAGATGGAGAGAGAGAGAGAGAGAGAACAAATAACAAATAAAACAAACTGTTATTCTGGATCGTGGCGAGTAGTGGTCCTCTTTTAGGATAGTTGTGCGTACCTATAAGCCAATACACATCGAAGGCAGCTTCGAAAGCATACAACTTCTTTAGAAGAGAAGATATTTTCCTTTTTTGAACCCGTCATTTCATTAGCTCCACGCTGCGAGCGTATAGCACCCTTTTTCTTACTTCCAAAGAAAACAACTAAGATCAACTGAAACATTTGGAGCCTTAATCAAAATCTAAGAGTGGACGAAATGTGTTATTTCCCCCAAACCACAAGAAAATATAGACCATATTGATTGATTGCTCTCAAAACCTTTTCATACAAAGGAAATACATTTTTGCAATAAGGAACGCTTTCATAAAATAGGTGCTTTGTGAGAAAAGTTTTCTATAAACAACGAGTAAACCACATCCTTTAAAATTTGATATAAAGCTCCTCTGCACTAAATATTGACGTGAGGTGTAAAAATTAATTACGCGTTGAATAAAAACACCAGCGTTAGCGAAAACTCTTAGAAATTTATTTTTAATTGAAAAACAAAGCAATAAATATTTTCAAATTTATTTTTCACATCCGTTTCCGTGTTAGCATTGAACCTACGCATCTGCATCCCCCTCTCATAAAATTACCCTCGCTACAAGGCATACGTGAAAAAGTGTGCTCTTATATCGCTGTCAGTAAATATTGTGACTTAGATGGCTTTTATTTACTCGTACACCAGAGCAGTACGGTAAAGAAAGTTGATGTAAATGGCATTTTATGATGTAGAGCAAAAGGAGAACGTTCAAAAGAACAGCAAGCCCAACAGCAAGCCCTTGTGAATATTTCTTAGTTTTTAATGAATTGTTTATTGAAATGTTTAAGAGCCTAAGCAACTGTAGAATTTGTATTAATTTGCAGCTTCCGAAAAAAATGAACTTGTTGGATAAATTCGTTTCTGGGCATGAATAAAAAAAAGTTGACAAGGTTTAGATGATAGAGAAGAAAGTCAAACAAGAAAAATGAAGCAGTTGAGTATTTCTGATCTCTTGATAGTGAAATTTCTATGGCCACAGTTGACAGTTTTGTGATCATACCTTAAGCCAACAGTTCCCTGGAAAGTTTTTACAGCAATTGAATTAAACGAAGTATCTCAAATCCAAGTTGAAGAAGTCAGAAAAGCGATTAAGAACTTCATAAACGAAGGTACTGGGTCAGAGGAGATACTATTTTAGTTGTGGGTAAAAATTGGTTAAGATGACTCACGGTTGTAATCCCAAGCTAATGTGTATGAGATGACAGCCTGCCAATTTAAGGAAGGAAAGGCACACGAAAGGGAGGTACAGGAAGCTGTGATAACCACCCGGTCAAGCTGATGTGTGTGAATGCGTGTTTATTGCAGGCCAACAACAGATGCAATCCAAGATATAAGCATCCTTGAAAAAAAAATTGTGATGGTTTGAAAGATTTGCTTGTTGTGTTGGCTTACTTATCCCAAAAAGCATTTGACCGACAACTGTGGGATTTGATAAAGATGGCCCTCAGTAAACGAGGAGTTAGGGAAAACTATGTGTGGAAGATCGAGTATCTCACAAGGAACAGCTACAACTGTTCGATGTTTAGCTGGTGCACAACATGGAAGCATTTTAAACCCTCTGCGCTTTATTACAGTCCTTGACTAAGATAAATTAAAGGACACCAAAGTACAGACCAAAATACCCCCGGTACAAAAATGAAATGACATCAGCATTAATTGGACTACTGACAGGCATATCTGTAGTGTAAGTCAAACAATTGAAGATATAATTTCTTCGAGATCGTTACACTCACAACCCCGTTAATAAAAAAATGAAAACGCACGTTTATCATCAACAGGTCAGATGGTAGGAATTGTTGATCACTACCTGTGTTCCGTGGGACCATCCCCGTTGATAATCATTTAAATAATAAAATAAATACGGTGTAACTAAGCTATGGAAACCTCGAGGCCTAACGCATTTGAAGAACCTACAATTTCATGTCTATTCTGATTTCTGAACGGCTATTTGAGAAAGCTTTTTTTCATGACAGTGTGTATTGCTCTCGGAGGGCTAATCAATTACTCATCGAAGGCAATTAAAAAATAAATAGGGTGGCGCAACAGAGCGAGGAGCCCCTGGGCCTAGCGCATTTCTCACAACCATGCCTTGCGAGGGAATGGAAGGGACCAACGATTTTCTACCGGTTCCGAACGGCTAATCGAGAAAGCGCTTTTCATGGCAATGAACACTAACGGAGGACTTGCCAATTCCTCGCAAAAGGCGATACCCGTGGAAAAAACATTTTTGCCTATGGTGGGATTCGAACTCGAACCTCTGGATTAACAGGCGGACATGCTATCCATTACACCACGGGTACCACAATGGCAATTCTCGGAAGAAATTTTTCTTTTATTTCTATAATCTTTCTGGGACTCGAACCTCCCACGTAACACGTAACACGTAACAGTCAGACATGCTAACTACTACATCCCGGGCACGATAGCAGTCTTTATAACCTAGTAATTCACTTTGTTGGAATTCACTGTTGGGATTTACTGATTTGAGTTCAAGGCTCATTGTCTTTGCATGGTCTTTTTTCTTTCAGGCAAAACTTTAACCCTCATTTCTGCTATGGCACTTCTCATTTCTCCTCATAGCCCGGTCATATTAGGTGAAAAAGGGACCAACTTCGGGATAAAAGAAAATATAACTTAAATATGTACAAACTTAACTAGTTAAATATAAATAACTAAGTAACTTATTTTAGTTGAATAAAATAAATGATAGCCACTATCTAATGATCAGGTTTTTTTTTAACTGGCTTAATTGGCTTTATACGACGACGTACCGTAGCTCACACTTGGCCTTGCATAGCCCATATATGACTGTACGCTGCGCACTGATCGCGCTCTAACTCATAAACTGTTGATCGTATGATAAAATAAGTCCAAACAAATGCTGTAGAGAATTTCATACTCTACAACTTATTCTTATTTAAGCAACAGGAAGCAGCATATTCGCTTTTTAAGACGCTGACACGATAACATTTGAGACTTTTGAGAAAACACTTAGCACGACAAAATAAGGGCTCATAACAATTTACAGCTTATTATCTCTTATTCCGAAGTGAAGCCCCTAATAAGACTGAGCCATTATGATTCATAGTTTTAAACATGAGATATCATTCCTTTGTATCTGCTTGCAGATCTCACAAGCATCCCCACACCCCAACTAAGACTAAGGCAACGCCAACCATGTTCACACTCGTTGAACTAGCGACTCTTTTTTGAAATTAAAGCAATTCTCTTTTTTATCAACTAACACTCTTTGTCCTGGAGTCCATTTTTGACCTACAATTAATTTAAATACATTCTCAAATAACTTAATCTCGTCTTCTTAATCAGAAAAAGAAAAATAGTTCTGTGTTTGCCTGGTGTCTAGAGCTAAATTGCTGAATGTCTGACATTCATTTGACATTTTCACATAGATTTGAATTATTATTGCTTTGATATACCGAGTAGGCCAGTTTACAACTTGAAAGACAACTTACCAATCTGATGTGCATCCTGAAGTCACACGATGAAGAAATTATTGGTCTGAAAAAAAAAAAAAAATTGATTAGCAAATCGAAACTTAAAGAACTGCTTTTTCATTGACAAAGCTTTTTTTTGCTATTTTATTTTTTTCATCAAAGATTGCGGGAATAGACGTCATGCTTGAGACATCTAAAGCTAAAAATTAAAACAAAAATCCTGAGTGGTGTTGCTTCAAATTTTTTCGAAATTGGTCGTTAGCGAACTCGCAAAAAAAACCTTCAGTTGTTTCCATCAACCCTTTCCAGCTATGGCACTTCATCAATTATTTTGCGTCTTTTCAAAACAATGCACATCGTTCTTGCCAACATTTAATTAAAACCTTCAAAAAAAACCTTCTCCGTTTCGGAATAATCATTACAAACTGGCTGCAGCTTTTTGTTCATCAATTACCAATTGTACAAGTTTTTCTTTTTCAGTTCCCAACAAAATATTATTTATATGTTTCACTCTTTTTGTTTTGTTTTTGATTAATTGTTATTAAACTCATTGAAATTGTATTTTTTACAAACATTTTTGTTTGTTTTACAGAAAAATGTATAATTTCTGCCCGTTAACGTGTTTCCAGACGGAAGAAATACCTACATCCCACCAGTGAAGGTATTGCGAAAATTTTTAAATTCTGGCCATTTTTCTCCACTTGAAACTACTAACTTCCTTTTTCCTAATTTCATAATTATAATCTAAAAATTAAAAACAACTAATAAATTAATCGCCCTTTTGATCCCATATATTATTACATATATCAATTGCAACATGCTATCTTCCTTTTAAATGCGTTAACCACAAAAATGCTTGTGTTATAATTAAATCATACTAATCATATTTTCTATGCATATTCGAACTTCCTAATAGTTCCTCCCTGATATGTATAGACAGCAGTTTTATTATTTTTCTTTCAAAGAATTCAGATTTTTCGCATTTATTTTATAATGTATAAAATAGCACATACAACTATAGAAACTGTATAATACATATACATATACTTTGAACAACCCCAATTAGAAAATATTTATTTCTTTTTATCAAAACTTCTGCATAAAGCGTAATGATTCACAAAAAGACATGTGTGAGCAAATGATTTAGCATTTAGAGTTCACATATCAGTAAATGTGCACAAAAAACTGCATATATTTTCTTCCATTCAAACACTTCATATGCATTATGTTTTTTTCTTTCTTCTGGCAATTAATTATATAGACACTGTTTTCCTATTCTAATTAACCAATGAAATTATATGCTTTTTTGCATGATATGATAGAGTATTGAATATATTTTCTCATAGTATGCTTTGTAATAAAATAGTTATTTCAAAATCACATAAGCTTTTTCTTAGCAACAAAAAACAAATTAGCACGAATGCTTTTATAGAATAAACCGTGTATAGTATTTTGTTATTTCAGGAAATATTATTAACATACGAGGAGGGGTCAATAACGTCACGAACTTATGACTTTTTGAATTTCCCGCCTTTTAATTGAAATGGCAACACTGCTCCCCTCAACAATCATCTGTCAGCTGACTCTTGTCAAAAATTGAACAAGTTCGTTTTTGGCAGCCGTTTATATTAGACTACCGCGTTTACTGAGAAGAAAATGGAAAACCGTGTGAGAATTTCGCAGGATTGTTTGACGTTGCTGAATTGCAATATGAAAGAGTTTTTGAACCGTTTCGTAACTGTGGACGAAACGTGGATCCACCACAACACACCGGAGACCAAACAGCAGTCAAAACTGTGGGCTTCTCGGGGTGAATAATTTTTTTCCACTTTCTTCTCAGTCAACGTGGTAGTCTGATATAAACGGCTATCAAAAAAAAAATGCAGCAGCTTGTTAAATTTTTGACAAGATTCAACTGACAGATAACTGTTGACGGGAGCAGTGTTGCCATTTCAATTAAAAAGCGGGAAATTCAAAAAATCACGGAGTTATTGACCCGCCTCTTTAGTTGGGATATTGATCAATTGGGTTCATATAAGAAACGGTTCAAATTTAAGGGTGGTAAGCTAAGAAGCGAGTCAAGTCAATAACTTGAATGAACGTTTGGTGAAATAAATCAGAATTCTGTAAAAGCGCAAACAATCACTTTTCTTTTCTATCAAATAGAAATGGGGTTAACCCTTTTTGGGTCGCAGTTTAGGTGGCAATGTTACAGAAGTTTTGCATATTGGAATAAATTATTGAGTTGAAAATATTACTTACTTACTTACTTAAGGTGGCGCTACAGTTCGGGTCGGACTAGGGCCTCAACCAACATGCTTCTCCAGCCAACTCGGTCCCTAGCTAGCTGCCTCCAGTTTTGCACGCCAAGTTGGTTGAGGTCCTCTCCTACTTGCGTGCGCCACCTGAGTCGCGGTCTTCCTCTACTGCGCCGTCCCTCGGGATTGGATTCGAAGACTTTCCGGGCCGGAGCGTTGGTGTCCATTCGCTCTACATGACCCAGCCATCTAAACCGCTGGACCTTGACTCGTTTGACAAGGTCAGTGTCGCTGTACAGCCCGTACAATTCGTCGTTGAATCTTCTTCTCCATTCTCCATCTATGCAGACGGGACCAAATATCACCCGAAGAATTTTTCTCTCGAAGCATCCTAAAGCGTTCTCGTCTGCCTTTAACAAGGTCCATGCCTCTGCGCCATATATAAGAACCGGGATGATAAGTGTCTTATACAGGACGCGTCACATCCTGAGAATTCGCTGGCCACAAACAATATCCAATCAGAAGTTGTGGCGTAGGACAGGTCAGAGGCGCTTGGACATCGACATCAGAAAGCGCAAATGGCAATGGATTGGTCACACACTGAGGAAACCAAACGATGATATTGCGAAGCAGTCCTTTGAATGGAATCCTCAAGGGTCACGGCGGGTTGGAAGACCAAGAACAACATGGAAATCTACAGTGTTATCAGAAGCTAATTCCCAGAGAAAGACGTGGCCACAGTTAAGGTATCTAGCTGCTGATCGAGAAGGATGGAGACGTTTTGTTGAAGCCCTATGCCCCGAGCGGGGTTACAGGACCTGATGATGATGACAGGGACACTTTAGTTGCTCGAGAGAGGACTTTACTACTCAATTGCCTTCTTAGTCCAAAGAAACAGCGATTGGCAAGAGTTATTCTTCGTTTGATTTCAGCGCTGGTGTCGTTGTCTGAATTAATAGCGGCGCCTAGGTAGACAAAGTCCTTAACTACCTCAAAGTTATAGCTGTCAATCGTGACGTTCTGTCCAAGACGTCGGTGTTGGGTGTCCTTTCTTGATGACAGCATATACTTGGTCTTGCCCTCATTTACCACTAAACCCATCTTCTTCGCTTCCGTCTCAATGCTCATAAACGCGCCATTGACATCACGCTGCGTTCTTCCAATTATGTTAATATCGTCGGCATATCCGAGCAATTGAACGGACCTTTGAAAGATTGTGCCTCTTGTGCCTCTTGTGTTGACGTAGGAGTTTTGCACTATTCTTTCAAGAACGATGTTGAAGAAGTCGCATGACAGTGCATCGCCTTGCCTAAAACCTTTTACATCGAATGTATCGGTGAGATCTTTTCCGACCCTGATGGAGCAGCGTGCGTTCTCCATCGTCATCCTACACAATCGGACAAGTTTGGTAGGGATGCCAAAACTAGAGTTGAAAATATTATCAATCAAAAAAAAAGTTGAAATTATTGACAGGCGTGTTAGGTGGGCCTTGGTGAATATAGGTACCATTTTCGTCCTTTTGTTAAACAGTGGAGTAATATTCGTCTTGTAAAAGACAAAACAGTACAACACCACGCAAGGCCGGTACGTACTATCACGATCAAACTCTAGGAATGTTGGAAATTTCGTTGATACACATTTATATCATGCGCCCCAATGGTTTAAGCGAAAAAATGTATTTTTCTAGTTTTTATTCCACTTAGGTTAGATTTTATCTCTCTATCGTTTGGTCCTATTAGCAAGGGGGTGGATAATTATTTCATACACTGTAAAAATTTAAAATCTGCGATCGAACTTCTCAGGACGAGGAGGCATCACTGGCTGAAGTTTCGACATGGAGGAGATGATAAGAAGGAGGTGAGTAGACATCTTGCCTGTCCAAGAAAGGAAATTGTGTAATACAGGAAACAGAGCCCCTTTTTTAATTGAGAAATCTGATAACTAATGCGGTTTTGTGGCGGGTAAGTCAACAACAGAGGCCATCCGAAAAAATAGTAATACTAATAGAAAAACATCGTGATTCCTTAGAGGACTTGCATGTTGTGCTTGTTGACTTGGACAAAGCATTCGACCAACAATCGCGATATCTAATAGCCCTCAGGCTAAGAGAAGTTCCAGAAGCCTACATATGTGCAGATGATTGAGTATATGTATATGTTTGAAGGAGCAGTGAAAATAAAAACAAAACAAAAAATAAGGTAGTGGAACTAAGCTATGGAAAACACGGGGCCTTTTGAGTTTCAATGATCTCAAATTGTATACCAATTCCAAACGGGTAAGTTAGATAGAGCTTATGACAGTGTGTAACTACTCTTGGAGGACTTGCCAACTCCTTACAAAATATCCTTGAAAAACAGCTAGGGTCACCGAAGTGTTTCAGGGCACAGCAGGTGTCAGTAATGAAGTGCTTAAAAGATAAAGTTCAGAGCACCAAAATACATCAACTATTCTTTGCTGACGATGGAGCAGGTGAATAGACTAAATCCCTACAAAAGACATTAAAGGGGAAGCAGGGTTAAAAAATTTAATGCATACAATTTTAAGCATTTTGTGTCAAAATTTCAAGTCAATAGCAGCAAAATTTATGACGATTATGATTACGTTTATAGGGCGCTCGACTATTTTTATAAGTGAGCGCTATATCGTTACCTGGCAGCTTTAAAGCGTTTTTCACACATCTCACGTTTCCAAAGTCGGGGCCCACATAACTTCAAAACTAATAAACCGATCCTTTTGAAATTTTGAAAACTATTTTTGTATATGATTTACGAGGTAGTAGAGTTGTTTTTATATCGTAAATTTTTTTGTAGCAATTAGAAATACGTCGATTTTTTTCCCAGAAATCGCAGTTTTCACTTCGAAGGGCTCTCAAAAAATTAAAAATTGAAATTCGAAAAACCCTCTCAGCTTTACCGGGGGCTATCTAACGAAATAAATTTGTACTTTTAATTTCGGATAATCCAGTACCAAGTTATGAGGACCACCGCACCTCTCTTTTTTTGATACCATAGATTTTTATATTTCTTGATGAAATTTTTAGACAATATTCTTCAAATATTGTATCTTTAAAAATATTGATTTGAAAAAAAAAACAGATACTAACTGTGTCGTAAAATAAACTCATAACAATATACGTTTTTGGACAAATTGACGCTAGTACCCTCTTAATGTAACTTTTTTAGTGTACTCAGTTTTTTTTACTAATACCATAGTAAAAAAATTTAGTACTTTATGTAGTTCTAAACTGCTTTACTAACTTCTTGGATTGTGTTGTCGGGTATTGCCAATAAATTAGGTTTCTTAGTTAGTACTCTCGACGAAACTGTTCGTTCAAAAGGCTATCACAACACTGTCGCTTGCAGAATTTTGTATTCGTCCAGAAGCTCTCCTTGAGAATAGCTAAAGAACTACGGCGAACGAGTCTCCTGAACATTTCTGATTTTTTGATCGGCTATGTAAATTTTGTTGCTTCGTTGTTCAAGTTGTTTTTTCGTATTTCAGAATAAGCTTGCTTTGCATCAGCAGCCGGGGTATAAATTTCTTCCAGCTCTCAATATATCTTCTCATTACTTTGAGTAGGGCCCACTTCTTCTTCACTCCTTTCTTGCAGCTTTTGTATCTCATTTTTGAACCTTCTCGTAAGAGGCTTTGAAAGCCACTTTCTTCTTACTTTGATGATGTTGCACAGATATCTTTACGTATTCAAAATGAATGGGTTGCTATTTCCTTTGTCTAAATTATACCAATTGATTCTCTTCGTAGTGTTTGTTTCATGTGCTTCGAAGCCTCCAAAAGAAAACCGACCAGTAGAAGACGGTGCTGCTGGGTGACAGTTCATCCAGTATCACTCTGCATTTTTTACCCAAGGTTTGGCTACCAAATGGTAGTGGTAAAGTTTCGGTCTTGTTGGATGAGCATGGTATATAATACAAAAAGACCATGTGATTTCCGCATATTTAGGATATCTCCACTCTTACGGTCTTCACAGTACTCGTTCTACGTTCCAATATATCCGTTCCAATTTCCAAAAACGAACAATGCACGGACAATATTCCACATCTTTTATTGCATCACTAATTTAAGGGACATCAAACGGTCACTAGACTTCAAAATGGTCAACAAGCTGGAAAGTGATTTTTCCGCCAATATGATACCGATTCCGTTTTTACCCAGATCCAAAGAAGAACATCTTAAACTTTACATAAAAAAAACAGGCCCTGTTGCCTGTATTCCACGATTTCGTTTTTTGGACACAACAAGATGTTTCTTTTACAACACCAGTGATCTCCAGTCTTGTGGGAAAGTTTTCTGGTGTTACCGTGGCGACAGCGGTAGCGGAATCTTTCATGTTCTCTAGTCGCGTATTACGACAGGTGCTGCGGTTATATCCTTAGCCGTAACTGCCTAACGGCAAGTTAGGGCTACTGCTATAACCAGCAAAACGAAAGAAACTTAAAACGCCAATATCTTCAACCGTGCGCACACTTAAGGAAATGTTGCATGATGACCAATAAGTGAGGCTTATTTGACCAAAGAAAAGAAAACAGATGATGATGATGATGATGATGATGTTTTCGGGATACCGAATTACCGAATATACCGAAGCAGTTCAGTCAAAGAGCTGTGACACTTTCGAGAAAAAAGAAAGACGAATAAGAACAAGCTCAGATGTTGAAAATTGCATACACCAACATTTGATTAGCCTCAAAAGATCTGTCCACGAATACCGTGTGGGCAATTTAATTCTCCCCACTTTCAAACGCGTCGTGAAAAAAACTAGACGCGTTACAAAGCACTCGAAACCGTCGTAGGTCGGAACCCCTGAAACTGTTGAACGAGTTCGTAGCGCTGTGTTGAGAAGTCCTGCGCGTTCACTGCGTAAACAGTCCGTCGCGTTAAACATTCCGCGTTCAACTCTAAGAAAAATCATTAAAGATGATTTAAACATGCATCCGTACAAGTTACAAGTCACCTAAGAATTGTTACCCACCGACCATCCGAAAAGATTGGAATTTTGCACTCCATTTTTGGATATTTATTTATTTATATTTATTTATTTCATCAACTGTACAGGAAAGTAAGAAAACTTACAGGCAAAAGTATAAAATTTAAAAAAAAAAAAAAAACATTTAAGTATAAAATTGACAAATAATATAGAATTAAAAAGTATTGACAAAATTAGTATTATTATAATAACATTTGTGTTTTATTTATTTTATTCAAGTAGCATAAACAATAGATATTAATTTTCTCTAAGGTGATTGAAGAGTATTTTTTTAAATTTATTAGAGTTTATGGAATTCCTAATGATTTGAGGGAGCATATTCCAAAGATAAATCGCGTTTATAAAAAAATGTCGGGAACTTATTAAGTAAGTATATCTTGGTGCAATAAATTGTAGGGTTCTTTCAGATCTGGCAGGTTTAATTAGGTTGAATAAGTAATTAGGGGTCTTCTCAATAACGATTTTTTGCAGGGCGAGAACTGTACGGTATCTTAAGTAAGCATTCAAAGAACATCCAACAATTTTCTCAGCATAGCTTGAGATATGTTCACAACGTTTAATATCAAAAACGTATCTGGCGCAGCAATTAAAAGCAACATTGAGTTTTCTTCTACATTCAGCATCCATATTCGTGAATAGCTCACAACCATATAAGATGATAGGTATTACAAAGGTCTGAACCAATTTTGTTTTTACTGCACTCGTCAGATATTTAGTAGTTGGGCTAAGTCCACGAAGTATACCATAAATATTACAAACAATTTTATTAATGTGATCAGTCCAATCGAGTTGCTGATTAAAAATAATTCCAAGATTTTTAAAGTTAGATACAAACTCAATTCTGTTACTGTTAAGAAACAAGGATGGAAGTGAGAGTTCAAAATTTTTTGTTCGGTTGACAATTAATGCCTTTGTTTTGATTGGATTTAGCCTTAGGTTGTTTTTTTCTGACCATCTGTATATAGAATCAAGAGTATCGTTCATTTTATGAAAAGCTGATTGAATAGAAGATTTAGAAAAAACGCAATATATCTGGACATCATCAGCAAATATGTGATGCATGCAGTTCTGTATTGATTCTGAAATATCGTTAGTAAAAAGTGTAAACAACAATGGCCCCATGACAGAACCTTGAGGTACACCGAGACTTACGGGCAGAGCAGATGATAATTTATTTTCACATGCAACAGACTGAAAACGATCTTTTAGATAAGATCCAATTAGTTTACATAATGAGGTATCAAAGTAAAATTGGTGTTTTAATTTTTGAAGAAGAATATTGTGGTCAACAGAATCAAATGCTTTTGCGAAATTCAGAAAAACGATAAGTGCCATCATATTATTATCGATTCCAGACCGTATATCTTCCGTTACCTTCAACAGAGCTGTTATGCAGCTGTGTCGACTCCTAAACCCAGATTGGGTTTTAGTTATAAGCTTATTTACCTCAAGATACGTTTTTATTTGCTTGCTTATTAAGATCTCAAATACTTTGCTGAGACATGACAAGATGGCAATTGGTCTGAACTCATGAACATTAGATGATGATTTTTTTGGAATTGGTATGATTTTCGCATACTTCCAAGCATCAGGAAATTGACTTGACATAATGCAGGTATTAAAAATGTGGGTTATAATTCTTAAGATAACAGGAAGAAGTATTTTTAAAAAATCAGGATGTATACCATCAAGACCTACAGCCTTCGATTTTAATCCAAGAATGCACTCACCTACACTTATTTCGTCAAGGCATTTCAGTGAATAAGTGTTCAAATCCTCATGGGGTATGCAATCATTATTTAGAGTTGTAGGGTTATTGCAACCAGAAATAGATGAACCAAAATTCAAAAATTTTCTATTTAATTCATTTAATTCCGCAACGTCTAGACTTAAAGGTGTTGCTTTTCTTGGGTTAATACCGATATTGCGAACACATTTCCAGAATGATGAACTTGATTGATCTGTATTGAATTTATTATCATAGTAAATCATTTTGTTTTTTCTGATCAAGGAAATACATTTGTTCCGAATTATTTTGAATTGCTTAAACATAGTAGGGCATCGGTATCTTTTCCATCGTGCATAAGCTAAATCCCTTTTTTCAAACAGTTTTTTTGTTGCATTAGTAAACCATGGAGTGCCTTTATATTCAATGCATTTTGTTCGAATAGGAACATGTTTATCATAAAGATTGCATAAATTGTTTTGAACAAAATTAACTTGATCGTTTACATCAGACGTTTCATACACAAAAGACCAATCGATGTTTGAAAAGTCGTTAAAAAGATTGTCTATATTTATTGATTGGAAGTCTCGAAAATTCAAAACATTTATTGATTCAACAGATTGGAATATGTCTAAGGTCAAAAATATTAAATCGTGATGAGAGAATCCTGGCACAGAAATTTGATCAAAGTGACTGATCAATTCTTTTCGAGAAACTAGAAACATATCCAAGATGGTCGACGAAGAAGAACTTGATTTGGCCGCCGCGGAGTCCGAGTCCACTCGAAAAATAAGGTTTATGCGGCGAGACATCGAGGGCCTCAAAACATCGATTAGGATACACATCAACGAAATTAAGAGAGAAATGTTAAGTAATGTAATGACGAATTTTTGTAAAAGGCTACGTGAGTGCAAGCGTTGCCGTGGCCACCATCTCAAAATGGTGTCACTTTAATAATAAAGTGTGTACTTTATTTCCTTTTTTGAATCGTCTTTCTAGGTATTATAGTTTTTGTATACGACGCGTTTAAAAGTGGGGAGTTTTAAATTGCTCATCCTGTATTTCCCAAAGAAAATGGAAAACATAAGTTGGACACAAAACCCATCCAAAAACTACTATCGACGCTAACTGTGCTTTAGATAAAAGTTTGACTATCATTGAGTGTTGTTTTCAGAAAGATTTTAATTTCAATACATTTTGGGTTGGACACCCAAAATGAATACCCACCAAGAAAAGCTATTATTGGTAACACATGCTTATGAAGTCTACAAGAACTGCAACCTTTTAGTTTTTCCCTAAAATTACAAAGAGCGAAACTATGAGGAAGGTTCCTATTGCATTACTTTAGAAAAACTCCACGTGTTACAAAATTGTTCATTTTTCCTCTTCATTTCAAACATTAAAATATTCAAGCATACTTCAAAAATAGTGTATTCTGTTAGCTTCAATATGGGGGTGCAAAAAAAGTATGACCAATAAGAGTTCCGTGGTTGAAAAAATTCAAAAATTGAGAACCTCTGACTAAAGCGACTGGTATAACACTTTATGGCACTTTGTTGTAAATTGCTTAGTACAGATAAATGCACCAAAGAAATGATTTTTTTTTTTTTTTTTGTTAAAGAAGAATTAGTCAAAGTATTTGAATTCAGGATTAAAACTGGTTTGCAGTGATAACCTCTTCGATATTATTGAGCTGGCAAGACTTTTTGATTTGAAATGCAAACCTCTTATTTTTTAATCAAAAACAAGTACAAAAATACATTTGACTAAGCCACGCGTATTTTTCTAGACTGATTCAAAACAAGACTATTGAATACATAAGCTAAGTACATTTGTAGCTATTTTAAGTCTTTTTTATTTAAACAGTTTTGCAGTAGATGAAAAATAATTCTAAATTAAACCCAAAAGCGGAATATGATTAATCACTAAGCTACTGGTTATCAACAAACATCCTGAATTCTTTTCGTTAAGATCTTGTCACAGAGCCAAAATTAGAACAAGCTTCATCGCTATTTTCGCACAGTTGACATCAATTGAGCTCAAATTATTTTCTCCATTTCGTATAGAAATAAAAATGGGAAATAATAATTTTTACATATATCTTTGAAAAAGTCATTCAAACTGTTGTTATCTTCTTACCATGTTATTGATTCAGAGCTTTAAATTACAATATCGTTAAGACGAATTGATTGCTAATTATTTTGGGAATAAACTTTTATCATGAAATTCATTCACCCGCCGCTGGCCGAGTCGAGTGTTAGCTGGATTTTGCGACACGACGAGATAAATACACAAACTGGTTAAGAAAGTTATATTCTTGTTTGTGAATGTTATATACAACTGATGTAATAGCCAAAAGTTTATTTATTGCCCTTCAGCGCCAAAGAGACTATTGAAATCTAAAACAAACAATGTTACGTACATAAATACATTTGCAAGCATTTATCTACATATGCATAGATGTATGTTAAGAGCCTTGTAGGTGGTATAACTTAGTTTATTTGTTTTCTTGAATGACTTTTTTTCGCCTTGTTTCTTCCTTCAATGTCATTAATTGTTTCGTCATGGGAGTTCAATTTCTGAAAGATATAGAAAGCTCATCATTTTGTAGGAAATTGCTTTTCACAATAATTGAAATCACATATGCATATACTATGTACTTGCGCTTATATTAACGTCTAGTACTGACATCTGCACAATGGAGGTGTGTTAACACTTCAGATGAACAATGGCAGAATGGATGGATGGTTTTGAGATTCACTTTCACTGTAGGCTGAGGACGTTTTTTGTTGTCTTTTATTATTTTTTTTTTTTTTAAGATTTTATCAAGTGTTTCGTGTTTTATTTTTCAAAACTAAGTTAGTCGTCTTATGCTTTGATAGTAGAAGACAAGGAGGGCTGCAGGCGCACTTTAAGTTAGATGGCGCTTCTTTCTTTAACACTGTATCCAAGAGTGGGTACTGGATAATAGTTCTTATAGTAGTTTGTTAAGAGAGAAGACAAAATAAGGAGAGAGAGAGAGAGATGCAAAACCTAAACCTACTCATCTTAAGTCGGAGATTACTGGGGCTACATTTTGATGTACACAACACGCTATACCAATGACGTTGTTGTTTTTCGGCTTGATAGGCACAAGGTTAGATGCCTTAGTTAGAATATCTAATGAGATTATAAAAATAAGAGTTATTTTTGCTAAAGAAGCTGCAACTACTAAAGGTAACGCAAACAATCAACATTCAACATGAGAAAAGTTTGAGCTTTTGGATTCCAAATTCCAACTTGTTTCGGCCTCTATCCGGTTTTTCGACGGCAAACACCCCTGCAGAAAATTTTGGGAGCTGATAAACTGAAAAACATCGAAGTAGACATCGAAAAACACTCGCTTTGAAAAACAATTAAAATTTATTTTAAAAACAATACAAATTTAAAGAAACATTAGAGGTATTTAAGGACACTCGGTGTTTTGAAAACCTTAGAAGATTAAGAAACAAATCACTGTCCGAGCCTAATCAGACAATTAAAAAAATATATATATAGTGGCGCAGCAGAGCGGGGATCCCCGGGGCTTCACGCAATTCTCTCAAACATAACTTGTTAGGGATAAAGGGGGCCTAAATGAAATGGTTTGAAATGAAAGGGGGGGGGGGGGGGGGGAGAAAGCTCTTCATGACAAATTACTGTCGGAGGACTTGTCAATTCCTCACAAAAAGCGATAAACAATCAGGCAATTAATGAAATTCAAAGAATGACCCCTTGGAATGACTCAATAAATGGAAAATTGCACAAAACGTTGCTAAGGAAAATAATACGATAGTAAGACTCTTTACGTCCCGAAACAAAAAATGTTATAAAGGTGCCACACTAAGGTGTCCTGCTTGACAGAAAGTCAGTATCATAGCTTTCCGTGGAACGAAAAAAGTCGCTTTAAGCTTGAACAACATTACGAAATATTGTGAAAATTATTTCCAAAGTGAGTGTTCTGTAGCCAAAACATAGCGTTTTATTGAAAAAAAAGTTTTCGTCGAAATTTCTTGCAGTGTTGATTGGCCAAATCGGAGATGCGATTTGTCCTCTTTAGATCTTTTTTGTGGGAAACCGTGGAGAATCAATGTTGCAGATATCCGAAAACGGTTCAAGCACTTACGGCAAATATCATTCAGGTAATGCATGAGCCCAATCCATCAACAAGGTTTTGGAAAAATGGAATGACAATCGATATTGCAAGTTAAATTTCACTTATCAGTCAAACGCCATGTTTTGAATCCTGTCGAGTAAGCGCAAAGTTGTAGATTATAATTTTGTAATTTGTGGAGCGTGGTACCGCTGGCGTAATTGTCTGCCTGTTTCGTGGAAGTTTCGAATCAAGAAAAAAAACATATTTATCTCCAAGAGTTTGGCCTTTTACATTGAATACAAAGGTTCTCCGGCGAAAAACTGTAGGTTCTTCCATTCTCTCACAAGATGTGGTTGAGAAAAATGCACTAGGCCCCTAGGCTCCCCACTTTGATTATTTATTTTTAAACAAATATCGGTTTTCTATTGAGGGGCTATTTTTTTTTTCTACTAAATTTATTAGTCCTGCCTTATGGATCTTCTCTTTATAAATAAATCAAATCGAACCACGAACTCTCTTTCAGCCGATTCGTCAACGTTTCCGTAAAGAAAATTGGCTTCCCGTATTAATACGCAGTTTATAATTTTTGACGTAACGGAAGCCTTCGAAAGCGCTATCCTCAACTTTGCCCACCTTAGGCTAAAGTCTGACATGACATGACCATCGAAAAATGGGGCATACCACAAATCCGCTGAGACTGGTACTACTTTTATAAAAGAAACAGGGAATACCTACTTAAAAAAGTCAATAATTTTCGTTAAAGTCAACAATTTTATGGTATATTATTTTTAAAAACACACCAAAAAAAAGGTACCGTTTGGAAACAGGTACACTCGCCAAATATTTGAAGCGTTCAGTTGAAGAAGGTTTTAAGCGATTGAACGCGTTTTAAGCGATGAACCTACATATTTCTATTGAGTCCAACTTCTTCAAAACATGTTTTGTTGTAAGAGAGTGATCGTTAAGCAACTATATGGAACAATCAGACATTTAAATTTTTATAAATTCTATTCATTGTTGGAAAAAAAAAAACAGAAAAGTGTACTGTAGAGCATTTTTCACAAATGAACGTTTTAAGGATTAGTAGGAACATTAGAGCTCTTTTCATGGCAATGAAATTGCTTTTGGAGAAGTTGCCAATTCCTCGCGTAAGGTGATACATGCAAAAAAGGATTTTTGTTTCCTGTTGGGATTCGAACACAGAGCTTATCACGTAACAGATTGACATGCTTACCACCAAGCCACGAAAACCAGGTTAGTTTGAATAGAAGAAACAATTTTAAAACACTCAAAAAAACAACGACAATTTTCTTTTTATCATCAACACTCTTCCTCTAATCCAGGAAAGACTCAAACTCAAAGCTAAATAAGGGAACCGAATTTCTTCTTAATTTTTTTTGTTCTATTTTAAATTTTGTCACTCTACATATCTCTGTATTAAACTAATGCTAGCATGAGTTAATTCTAATTTTCGAGGCATAGAATTTTTTTTTTTGAATTTTCCTCTCCATAAAACGGGAACACTCTGACTAAGCGACTTGGTTTTTAAGTTTCGAAGAAACATCTACACTATGGTGTTTTTTGGAATATATGCATATGACAAGTACCTACATTTAAAATTTGAGCACGAGAACAACTGGAACAACATCAGTTCGTAGACTTATAAAATAAATTATGATATCTTCAAGGACCATATTCGCGTACTTAAGTTGGAAAGCTGAAACAAGAAGTTTACTGGGTTTTTTCGTGCCCTTCTACACTTGCAAATCAAGTTAAATTTGTTAACTTTTCTGCTTTTGATAAATCTGTTCTACCTCATACCTATGCGAGAAAATTTTTTCAGCACTAGAGAGGATGATTCTAAGCCGTTTTCCATATTTGCTATTATGAAATTCGTTAAAATGAGCAATTTTTTCCCATGTAGGAAAAAATGAAATTTTATTTTCGAGTTCGCAATCAATTTCATTCAAACAAAAATAAATTGGGACACTGAGGCGTATACGTGATATTTTCAAAGCTTTTTAAAGAACTGAAAGAATAAATACAGGATTGAAAAAATGTCCGCTAATTTCAGAGCCTTACTATACTTTTGAAATTAGCTTGTGCCAAATACATATATGATTCAAGAGTTCAACGCAAACTTCCATAAAAGCACATGGATCAATAAAAAAATCGATAAGCTTTATAGCACGGGAAGGTTTGAGGTTAAGGTAAACGTAGTGCAAAAAGCTATGCAAAACTCGGGGTCGAACGTAGAAACATGAGAACTGATGAATTTGTTGATGTTTTTAGATATTTGAAGCCATTTTGGTAGCGTAGACCGTTTGCCAAACTTTTTAAGTGCGCTTGTTGCTTCAGCCCCTTTCTTCCAGAAAATGTAAAACTAAGGCACAATTTCAAAGACAGTTTAGGCCTACATAATAATTCTTCGCAAAATATTCATTTACTTTCAATTTTCACTTTTGAGCATTAGTTTTAATTTGCTAAGGTTGTTGACAATTTCACTTTCTACATTTTGATTATTTTTTCCTTAGAGCGCAATTTATGGCCGGAAATCAGAATTTAGTACATTTTAAGTTCAGAAAAGTGCGAAAAAATTATCAACGGTCTACTAACTTCTACAATCTCATTTCTTATCACCTACACTTGGAGGAAATCATTTGATCGGAGGTTGGATTGAGGTTATCGTCTGACCTGCGTAACTATAAGATAATTAGTAAGGAATAATTCTGTTCTGTGTTCTCATAACAAGTGTTAACTTTTGACCTGAACAAATTAATTTTAAAAACACAAAAACAGCGTTGATAAGAATGACATATTTTTCCTAATTTAGAAAGATTACTAATTAATTTCATAGGAGCCCGTTTATCATTTTGAAGCTTGTTTTGTTCAAGTACATTCTGCATTCTGCGCGTTACTTTTATTTTTGACTAACTCCTCAGAAAGTATTGGCTTCGAAAAAAAAAACAAGAACGAAACGATTTTTGATTCATCTAGAATTTTTTAAACCCAGAATCAGTCGTGCAATTTATTTTTTATTGCAGTATGACAACCGCGGTGTTTAAGCCTACCCTCGTTTAGTACTGGAAACGCCAAATTTTATATTTAAAATCTTCGCGCTGCATTGCACATTGCAGACAGTTATTAGTTTAGGAAAGTCTAGTTTCGTAGAGCACTTAAAGTCATACGACTTCATTTTATAGCTTCAGCTCAGCCAATATTTCCATATCCGGATAGCTAGGAAGTTTCTTAATATTACATTCAAAATACAAATGGCGATAGCGTATTGAACATTAGAACATTTGCTTTGTCATTGCTGAAACCTATACCTCAAACTTGAAAGAAAAAGGAAGTTTTGAAAAAGTAAGAAGATAAGCGATCCAGATATAAGCAGTGGCGGCTGTACCTTAAGTGCGCTCGTGCGCTGAACCACCAATTCAATTCAAAAGATTAAAAAATTACAAAACATAACTTCAACTTTTTAAATTACCATTTTAATATTTATTTTTTAAACATACAAAAACGTATAAGAAATGTAATTTCAAATTATGTGAAACAGTTTGAGCGCTTTGCTAAACTATCAAGACTTATTTTCCTGCAAACATAAAATCTCGTGCGCTTCGGCGAGCGCACGAGGACTGCTAATATAACTTGTATGAGATAGGAATAATATGCCTGACGCGTGAAACAAAAGATATTTCATAGAAATGTACCAAGTAATGAGTCGGTTTTCGAGCGCCGCACGGGAAAAGAGAAATGAAGATTGCCAAGAGCACACACAGTACACACATTGAAGTTTGATTGTGCACAAAATATGCACTATAGAGTATAGAGAATAAAATGAAGCGACGGCAGACATGTTTGACATCTCGTTGTCAGTGTAGTTTTACTGTATGTAGTTTGTGTGAAGTGTGACGCGTTAATTTTTGTTTGTTTATATTACCGTAATTGTTTTTTGTAATTTCCAATTGTTGTTTTGTTCAATTTTCTAATTTTGATATTTAAGTAAAGTGCACCACCTGTTCGTTAACCTACCAGCCGCCACTGGATATAAGTATGATTGTCGAAAACAGAAATTCATTAGTCAGCCCAAATACATTGAATGAATAAGAAAAGAAAAAAAAAACGATGAAGTAAACATCGCAATTGATTATTACACACAGTACACCTACAGTAGAAGGGCTAAAGTGATATTCATGGACGGAGGACTATTGTGATTTTGAGACTTTCCCGAAAGAAATTAGCCATGATTTATCAGTAGATTTGAACAAACTTGTTCCTGGGGAGGCCAGAGTCTTCTTTAGCACTTATATTAGCTGATAGTCTGATAAAAGGATACCATATGTCATGGATCGAAAGGAATACCAAAAATTTTACCAAATTCAATTGGGAGATAAGATACCCTTCTATTTGACTGTCAAGTAATATGACAGCTCAAGTAACCTTTGACTACCAAGACACATCAAAATTAGCACAACAAAACAAAGAAAGATAAGAGTCTAACAAAAACGTTTAAGCGGAAAAGTGTTCTTTTTATCATGCAACACTCTTCCTCCAATCTAGGAAAGACTCTAATTCAAAGCTAAATAAGGAAACCGAATTTCTTCTTAATTTTTTTTTTTTTTTTTTTTGTTCTATTTTAAATTTTGTCACTCTACATATCTCGGTATTAAACTAATGTTAGCATGAGTTAATTCTAATTTTCGAGGCATAGAATTTTTTTTTTTTGAATTTTCCTCTCCATAAAACGGGAGCACTCTGACTAAGTGACTTGGTTTTTTGGTTTCTAAGAAACATGTACAGTGTTCTGTGGAATACATGCATAGGACAAGTGCCTTCATTTAAAATTTGTGCAAGAGAATCACTGGAACAACATCGATTCGTAAACTCGTAAAATAAATTATGATATATTCAAAGACCATATTCGCGTACTTAAGTTGGAAAGCTGAAACAAGCAGTTTACTGGGTTTTTTCGTGCCCTTCTACACTTGCAAATCAAGTTAAATTTGTGAACTTTTCTGCTTTTGATAAATCTGTTCTACCTCATACCTCCTTTAAAGTCTGTTACTCAGGAAAACTTTACAATATTATTACCAATATACCTATGCGAGAAAATTTTTTCAGCACTAGAGAGGATGATTCTAAGCCTTTTTCCATATTTGCTATTATGAAATTCGTTAAAATGAGCAATTTTTTCCCATGTAGGAAAAAATGAAATTTTATTTTCGAGTTCGCAATCAATTTCATTCAAACAAAAATAAATTGGGACACTGAGGCGTATACGTGATATTTTCAAAGCTTTTTTATGAACTGAAAGAATAAATACAGAATTGAAAAAATGTCCGCTAATTTCAGAGCCTTACTATACTTTTGAACTTAGCTTGTGCCAAATACATATATGATTCAAGAGTTCAACGCAAACTTCCATAAAAGCACATGGATCAATAAAAAAATCGATAAGCTTTATAGCACGGGAAGGTTTGAGGTTAAGGTAAACGTAGTGCAAAAAGCTATGCAAAACTCGGGGTCGAACGTAGAAAAATGAGAACTGATGAATTTGTTGATGTTTTTAGATATTTGAAGCCATTTTGGTAGCGTAGACCGTTTGCCAAACTTTTTAAGTGCGCTTGTTGCTTCAGCCCCTTTCTTCCAGAAAATGTAAAACTAAGGCACAATTTCAAAGACAGTTTAGGCCTACATAATAATTCTTCGCAAAATATTCATTTACTTTCAATTTTCACTTTTGAGCATTAGTTTTAATTTGCTAAGGTTGTTTGCAATTTCACTTTCTACATTTTGATTATATTTTCCTTAGAGCGCAATTTATGGCCGGAAATCAGAATTTAGTACATTTTAAGTTCAGAGTTTTTTTTTTGTATTGCTTAGCTTGCGTCCGAAAAAAGTATCAACGGTCTTCTAACTTCTACAATCTCATTTCTTATCACCTACACTTGGAGGAAATCATTTGATCGGAGGTTGAATTGAGGTTATAGTCTGACCTGCGTAACTATTAGATAATTAGTAAGGAATAATTCTGTTCTGTGTTCTCATAACAAGTGTTAACTTTTGACCTGAACAAATTAATTTTAAAAACACAAAAACAGCGTTGATAAGAATGACATATTTTTCCTAATTTAGAAAGATTACTAATTAATTTCATAGGAGCCCGTTTATCATTTTGAAGCTTGTTTTGTTCAAGTACATTCTGCGCGTTACTTTTATTTTTGACTAGCTCCTCAGAAAGTATTGGCTTCGAAAAAAAAAAACAAGAACGAAACGATTTTTGATTCATCTAGAATTTTTTAAACCCATGGAGCATGTTGGTATGGCAGAATCAGTCGTGCAATTTATTTTTTATTGCAGTATGACAACCGCGGTGTTTACCCTCGTTTAGTACTGGAAACGCCAAATTTTATACTTAAAATCTTCGCACTGCATTGCACATTGCAGACAGTTATTAGTTTAGGAAAGTCTAGTTTCGTAGAGCACTTAAAGTCATACGACTTCATTTGATAGCTTCAGCTCAGCCAATATTTCCATATCCGGATAGCTATGAAGTTTCTTAATATTGCATTCAAAATACAAATGGCGATAGCTTATTGAACATAAGAACATTTGCTCTGTCATTCCCCAAGTCTATATACCTCAAACCTGAAAGGAAGTTTTGGAAAAGTAAGAAAAAAGCGATCCTGATATATGATTGTCGAAAACAGAAATTTATAAGTCAGCCCAATTACATTGAATGAATAAGAAAAAAAAAAAACAATAAAATATAAATCGCAATTGAGTATTATACATAGTACACTTACACTCGAGAGACTAAAATGATCTTCATGGTAACCAACCAAGATTTATCAGTAGATTTCAACAAACTTTCCTTGTTCCTGGCGAGGCCAAAGGCTTCTTCCGCTCTTATATTAGCTGATAGTCTGATAAAAGAATACCTTATGTCATTGATCGAAAGGAATACAAAAAAATTAACCAAATTCAATTGGGATAAGGTACCCTTCTATTAGACTGTCTGGTAATATAAGAGCTGAAGCAACCTTTGACTACCAAGAGACATCAAAAAGAGCACAAGAAAAAGTCTACCAAAATCCGACAACCGGAAAAGTGTACTTTTCGATATTGTGCGGGAAGATTATGCATGTAAGTAGGTTTTAAGAATTAAAGATCAACAGTGTAGCCCAGACTTCTTTTCTTTAATAAGTCTACAATTTTCTTTTGTTGCAAGTTTGAAACTAATTTAAAACATAAAAAAACATACTATCTACAAAGACAGCTCAACAGGGACAGCAGTATTTCAAGAAGGAACGTACATGGTCGCTAATCTGCAGCTGGCATTAATACAGAAAACGTGTTGAGAGGTGGCAGCACTGTCGAGACAGTTGGCTGCTGTTAGGTACAGGTACAATGTCAAGACATTTGAAAAAAAAAAAAAACAATACATTAAAGAAACGCTACAAAGAGCATTTTTGTGGGTACACGACCAGCTACTACTTGAAGGTTCCAATACAACAGAAATGTGCACATTCAGCAGCACAATCAAGGGCTACTGTGGAAATTATTCAAAGACATCTGTTTCTAGATGAGGTACCTAAGAACGTCGTAGATATCTTTGAAATACTACAGTATGTTTGAGTTACGCTTTTGTAGATGGGTTAAACTGTGCAGATACATGCAAGATCCTCCGTAGAATCCCTCAACTTCATTAATAAAAAAACAAAAATAATAATAACAAAACCTGCTGGTTACTCCAGATTAAATTCTGTTTAATGTTTGAAAGGCACAATCTTCTCAATTTTCCGTGGTTGTCAATTCAAATCGTTTTATACCAAATTCGAAAGCCTAAAAAGATCTGCTAGGCAGGTGGTTGTGCCTGTGGCGTAACGTGTCTGCCTGTTACGTGGGAAGTTCAAGCTTCGAATCTTAACAGAAAACTAAAAATGTTTTTCAAGGGTATCACATTTCGCGAGGAATTTGGTAATTTCACCGATAGGAATTTCATGCTATGAAAAGAGTTTACTCGACTAGCCGTTTGGAATTGGCAATCAATTATAAATCTCTTCCAATCCCTGACAAGGCATAGTTGGGAGAAATTCGCCAAACCCCGGAGCTATCGTCTCGTTTGTGCTTCACTATTTATTTAGGTGCGTTTTGTCGTATCTCACCAATCGACACACGTGAAAAAACCCAATGCTCATCCAACTTCTGAGCAAACAATTTTGGTGACACATTTATAAGTGTTACTCATAGAAAAAAATACAAATTTCCAATTAAAGGCATAAATCTCTGCTAAATCATTGTCGGTATCCTTCCCCGTTAGGTCGAAACTGGTAGTCAACAAAAATCCTTTTTTTGTAATAATAATTTCTATGCGAAGTGCAATTATCCCTCTTTAATTCCCAAGTACGAGTTTTTAGGAAATATCAAAATCAATAAATCGATTTGTTTTCGTATTCCGTGTTAAAGTGCATTGCTGTGTCGATTATTTTCTGAGCTGCGACAAATAATGGAGAAAAAAGAACTAATGCCAAAAATCGTTAAAAGACCTTTTGTTGGACTTGGTTTTGTGCTATTGACAGTTGTGTTTGATTTTCCAAAGAAAAAGAACCAAACCTAGCTGATTCTTGGTCATTTGTACTAAACTTTAATATCTTTTGAGAAATAAGGTCAGGGTCCATTAAAAAATGTTTATAAAAAATGTTTCAAAGACATTTCGTCAGAGGAAAGCGCAATTGGTCTATGTCCACTTTTTTTCGAAAATGAATCAATGATGCAGTTTTTTTTCTAATTTGGGTATGCTCTTTCCGAATTTGGAATCTGTTTTATTTTTTTATAGTTTTTCAGATTTGTCCTAAGAGCCAAATTTTTCATGCTAATTTTATCCCAAATTGATCTAAGAGACATAATTGTATGAAAGAGAATAATTTTGCAAAATCATTGAGAGATTCATTTTGTTCTAAGCGACAAAGAATTCTTTATTTATTA
Organism: Melanostoma mellinum; assembly: GCA_914767635.1. Taxonomy (NCBI): domain Eukaryota; kingdom Metazoa; phylum Arthropoda; class Insecta; order Diptera; family Syrphidae; genus Melanostoma; species Melanostoma mellinum. The sequence goes on from OU612059.1 coordinate 197,318,228, forward strand.
TTGGACTTAGAACAATACATGAAAAAAAGAGTAACATAGATTTATTGCAAGAGCATATGACCAATCGTTCTAAGTCCATATTTTTGTTCTAAGTCCACGTTTTTTTTTTTTCAGGACAATGCATACTTGTATGGTGGCTTTTTCTATGTACATTTTATGGTCATTTGCTTTCTAGATTATTTGAAAATATTGGGAAAGGATTTATAGGGATTTTATTATTAAAATGGCAAGAGAGCAAGAAAAAAAATTACATGAGCAAGAAATAAGCTAAAAAATGTGACTATAATTCAATTTAAAGACAAAATATCGTCCCCTGAAAAATTTTGTTTTTGTAATTCAAACCAATTGAGCTTTCCGCTGACGATTTTTTGTTACCAAAAATTTATCAAACAACCATCGACGAAATTTGGTTACAAAAAGACGGCTCAAATTGCAATACAATGCGCTTAGCCATCCATTTGTTGCAAAGTCAATTTGGTGACAACTCTACTTCCAGAAGTGACTCCTCGTTCATGGGAGTTAACGCCTCTAGTTTGTGTGGCTATTTCAAGACATTGTCTTATGCTGACAAACTGTAGCAGCTCTTGAAGTATTGGAAGCCAATATTCAAACCACTCTTGACGCCATACGTCCCGATTTATTGGAAAAAATACATAGTAAACATTCAAAATTAGCTTATGGGCTATGTAAGTCTTAGCTACGGGCGAATATATGCCGTTCCTAAGCTCTCAAAAAAACACTAATTTTATAAGCGACTTCTACACAACAAACTCGAATGTAGATAAGTAACAGTTCATTGACAGGAAAAATGTAGTAGGTGGCCGAGAACTGAAACAGTTAAGTCGTTACAAAGCAAAGAAAGTGCTTGTTGCTTATCTGTATTCGCTAGTAAGCAAACTTGTAACAACGACTTTTCAGGAAGTCACAATAGGGCAGTTTTACTTGCAGCAAGAAGTTTGTATTTTTACAAAAGACTTTCATATAAAGTAAACGCAAAATGGAAGCCGAAGAGTTCAGAGGGAATTTGGATGTGAGTGAGACCATGTTTCCTTTGAAGAAGCGGAATACTTCTAAATACAAGAACATTGGTTGCTTTTCGTTAAAAGCACAAATTATGGAACATGACTTTTAACCAACAAATTCGCACAGCCAGCATCAAAACACCATCACAGATCACTTCAAAGACCGCATTTTTGACATTTTTATTTGCTATTTTCATAAACGCATAACTTTTGTTCGACTTCTACTAGAAGTTCAAGTACAATCTCACTTGGCCAAACACTCGATTTCAAACCAATACATTAATGGAAAATACAAACGCATTCTTTTGTGATTCCAACAGCAACGCAGGTGCGACTTTTGAAAATTAAATAAACAACCGAGTGAAAAGTTTTGTGCCCATATGTTTCTTTGTTCTTGTCCACACGTCGATTTTCTGTGTTGAAGGTCTTGTATCTAGACATTGTTTTTTCAAACACGCTGCATTTGTGTCTAAGATAAACCAAGCGAGCTTCATTCAAGTCAGACAGACACGACAGATCGTGTTGAGAACTAATAAAAACAAACAAACAAATACGATGTACGATACAGCGATCAAGGAAAGCTTAAATAAACGGAAACCTTATACGAACAGGAAGTTTAGTTCTCTCTTGCATTCTTGCAAACCGATGTTGTTTAAGTTTTGTCTAACCAATTTTTTGGACACCAACATACACAGGCAAACTTTTGACGCTTTTTAAATTATTACAAACCAATTTATATTCGCTCAATCGAAAACACTTATTTGCTGCAAAGACAAAAAGTGCAGAAGGCAAGAGGCAAGCGATAGCAATAGGCGATATAAAGTGATTTATTTGGTTGCAAACGCTCGCAGGACCTAGTCACATCGAGCAAATTTTGCTTCGGATCAAATTATTTGAACACAAAGATCTTCGGGTCGTCACACTTATTCTACATTACATACTACAGTCCGGAGTGAACCTAGGCCCCAACCAATATCTTTCGATAACAATTTCGATTTCGAGTGAGCTGTCATCAGTTTTCCTCTCTAAGTCGGTTGAGGAAGACGAAGTTTTTCCCCTTCCGCGTTCTCCACGTAATGTCCTTTCGAAGACCCGTCGAGCCAGGGCGTTAATGTTCAACATCGTCTACAAGTGCCAGTAATCGTAGTCTCACGATGTGTACTATTCAAGAAATGCGCATGTAGCGGTACAGCTTTTACAATTTGTTGTTGAATCCTTTTCACCACATATTGTCTTTACCAAAGATCATACCGATGTTTCTTTTCGTCCGCTTTCGATGCAATGCTTTCGTCTTATAGCAAAACTAGGATAATCAAGGTCTTTCTGAAGGTTGCCTTATTTTATTACTCAATTACTCTCTTAATCCAAAGAAGCAATGATTGGCAAGAGAAATTCTCCCTTCGATCTCCACACCGATGTTGTTTTCCGTGTCCATAGCGAGTCCCAGGTAGACGAAGTCCTGTACTACCTCCAAGTTGTGTTTGTCTATTGTGACGTTTTGTCCAATTTGTCGATTTTCGCTGTCCTTGTTTGATGACAACATAAAGCCCGTTCCGCCCTCCTTAACCATTTAATCCATTCTGGCCGCTTCTGTTTCCTTTTCCGACATCAAAGGTTTCGGTGAGTTCGTTACCAACCTTGACCCACGGTTGCCACCTGCCAAAAAAAATATGTACCCAACAATAAAAATAAAAATTACCAAAATAATGGTTGATTCCGATGAAGAAAGAAAATGGAAGGAAGCCCTCGTTTGAGGAATTACAGAAATGTCATGATAGGTATGAGCTTCAGAGTTTGTACCAAAAAATAAAAAATAAAAACATGCCAAGGTGGAAAACCAAGAACCAACCCCGTAAAGGCAAGCAAGTAAGGCAAAGCAAGCTAGAGCCGCACTCTTTTCTGATTATCTGGAAAAACTACTTTTGCAGGCTCAATTGAAACAATGATCAAGAATGCCATACTCCAGGCCTATAAGGAGTAAGGGTTGCCAAATTCGTATGCTGACAACGGTCTTGTCACTCGAAAGCACCCGTTCATTTAGAGCACTCCAATTAAATCGAGTTGAACGCTGTAAGTGGTTAGATGGGAAACCGTCTATACGCACAACTCCCTGCATTTGTTACTTGTTAATTCTTCTGTTGTGTCTCTTGCGCGAGTATCAGCTGACGATATTTGTGCCTGTCCAGACAGGTTGACAGGTTATGATCATATCGTTACATCTGTCATTTCATTGGCCAACGGGGTGAGGAAGAAAGTGGCTGGATGCTCATGATAAAAATTGAGTTTTCAATGTCGTCTGGACACTTTGCGTGTCCAGACGAGTTAATGCTCATAACCTTTTGCTTTTTTTCAATATGATTTCCAACACAAAATGAAGAACAAGGTGTTAACAGCATAATGTTATGAGCATAACCCGTCTGGACAGGCATTTTGTAACCATGGCTGCAGCATGTAATGTATCGTTTCGTTTGTTTAAAAAACAGCTTGTATGATAGCTTAAATCAAATAAAACTGCATTTGCACACGGTCTCGACGAAATTCTCAAGTCACTTAGAGATTATATTCAAAAGAGTAGGCGTGCTCCAGCTGCATGATTTAGTCGGGACAAAGAATGTTCAATGAATAGAAAACCTTGTTGCACCAATTACAGAGGAATACGCCTCCGTTACTTCGCATCTCTTGTCTTGTCACGGTGAACATCTGGACCCTCTACCTCAGAGCAATCCCTGGGCTAATGCACTTTTCGTACCATACGATAAGAAAACTGCTTCGTGTATATATTTAATTTTTGAGAACTTAAAAACCGAAGTGTTTTTCTTATTTCAATCCATTGGAAAAATGACCAAATGCAATAAAAAATGACCATGTGACCAAGTAAAAAATAATGACCAGATTTGTTTTTAAATGACCAAACTGGCAACCGTGCCTTGACCACGTAGTTTATTACGAGGTTCCACGTGCAGATCCAGAAGTCTTTTTACTTTTTTTTCTTCTTTTTGCCGGCATGGCGTTTGTGATTTTGAAGAAATCACTGTTCTCCCACTTAACTGCCTCACACTAGTAATCCACTCGTGGAGTACGCCATTTTCGTTTGTTAGGGTCGTCAATGATGAACTCATTGTTGTCGTCACACGAGTCAAGTTTCTTTTCATAAGAATTTTGCTTACAACAAGTACATACTTTCTTCGGAAATTATGAAGGCACATTTATTACGACATGAAAATAAAATGTTTACTCCCGCATCATTACAGCAGTCATTGTTAAATCAATTGTTCATTTGTTATTACAGTATGACTATCTACCTCGCAACTCCATTCTACATCCAGAACTACTCTTGAAAAAAAAAAATTAAAAACCGGCCAGTATTTTGTTTAAAACAATTGATTGCAACTTGTGAATTCCTATTACAGTGTACATCTTCTAATTGTTTAATTATATCGTACAATTGTGACATTTCATCAGATGATCTTCAGCAATACATATATGATTCAATTAATTTTATTAAGTGTTAATTGCAGATAAATGCGCCGAGATGTGTAGATCACATCTTCAAACATCGAGACTATAATTTTCTCTGGTCGATATCTGATGTGTTCTTCACGTCAATGATTAAACTAAATTCTCTAAAATGACCTTTGCCTTTGGTCAGTCACAAAAGATAGAAATACATCACATTTACCTATAACGATACGTCATTCATGTCAGCATATAATTACTGGAGTTAAAGTCTCTAAAAGAAAAGAAAAAATGAAACAAAACACAGAGAAGAGGTTTGTAATATAGGTACTCAAACATGTCAAACTTGATGTATCCAATCGATTGGCCTACCCTTCCCCGTATGAGGTCATAGGTATTGTTGAGGAGAATAAAACTATTTTTAAACAACCATAAAGATACATTTGTCAAACTAAAATGACTCCAAACAACTATCATCGCGCTTTAGTGTGTATGTTTTTTTTATGTACTCGTATACAATCCAAGGAATTATTCAATTGTTATTGAAGTAAGCTGGTGCCACAGACTACCCACGTGCTCAAGATTTAATTTTATTACCCATAGCCAAGTGGGTTAAATTTAGTGCAAAACCCTTGAATAAGTCAGTGCGAAACTATTTTTAAGGTTGGGTAGAGGTATACCTTCCCATCTTCTGCCTTTTCTCAGACCTCATCGATGTTTTATGATCGCACAATGTGAATGGCTAATAAAAACGAAATTCTTCCATAATAATTTATCAAATTGTCTACATAGGGAACAATATTTGCATCTTTTTTAATTAAAAACGACTTGATGGCATAAATTATTTTTGCACAAACGTACATTTTGCCCCAGAGCAAGATCATAACAGTTTGTTAATATTCCTTAAGTACTCCAGTGTCTCCTAGTTTACATAATGAATACTTGATTAATTGGCTTTGTCCGTCCAACACTTCCACTTCCACAAGCTTCTATAGCTGCGGTGATCGGTGCATCTTCTTCGTATGCCTTAAATCCTTCTTCTAAGTTTGAGATAATAAATAAAAGATAGTTATGGGCTTGGCCGTTCGGTCCGTGTGTCCGCGATCCACAATCAACACAGATATTATACAATCACGAGCCCGTCGCCCCACCGCCGCTTCGGCCGCCACAGGGACACTATGCCACACGTTATTATATTCATTTAAATTTTAATTAATCAAATTGAGTCTCTGTAAGCTATTTGGTATTCGGATATTTCAATTAAGTATCCAAATCAACCCCCATTTTCTGATCTATATACACAGACACACACAGTGTGCACTGCAGAGTTTCCCGGAAAGTTTTGACCTTAAAAAACATGTCAATATACGCAGAACAAAAGTGTTTTATGCATCGCTAATTGCTTAATACAACATTTAGCTTCGTGTTATTGGTGGGATTTGTTTTGTTTTTGTTTCAATATCGAGCATGATACAGATAGCAACAACCTACATATGAATGTATAAACATTCAATGAATGCCGTGCACATTTCCAAATAGTTGGAAAGAGGCTTTTGCTTTTGCTTTTGCCACTGAAATGTTGCGCACACTCGCGCACACAATTGATCGTCGTCTCACATGTTTCTAGCTCGTGTGTCGTCGCATAGTGTCATTTTTCAAATGTCTCAATTGCTTGAATGTGATCTTAGACAGAGAAATTGGCGCACATACTCGAACTTGTATTATAAGGAGGCAGAACAGCCTCGGCTGATGCCTTATGACATGATCTCTAGAACGACGATCGACGATCGACGACACGCTGAGTCGCTGTGCCGCCTAGGTACCTGCCTGTCAATTCCAAACAACAAATAGGTCTAAAAATAAGTTCAAGTTTGTTGTATTTGCTTCCGTTTGCGTCAGGATTTCTTCCAAAAAATGTACAGTTTACAAGAGTGTAAATAGCAATCATAGATGCAAATCAATGGTAGGTATGGAGGTAAACACAGTGCAACAGCAGATTGCTTGCATAACAAACCCGCGCTGATCACATTTGCTTAGTTTTTTATTACTTTTTCTGCTATCGCTTATTGCTGCTTGTATTGAAATCATATTCACTGACTGCATGGCCTGGAATTTTAAACTATTGTATTTTTAATTGAACAATTCATAAATACTCTATATAACTTTGTTACACTTTATTTACTGTTTTTTGTTTACATACCAACTGATCCACCACGTACAACTGTACGAGGAGAATTATTACTATACAGACAGACAGAGACACATATACATACGTATACAAAGAGAGAATCACAAATCAGTTTCATGCGCAATTCTCGTTTTTTTATTCTGTATACTTCCAGCGGAGAAAATTCGAACGATCAGCAGCAAAATTTGAGTCATCACTTGCTTCGGCAGTCTCTGATTAACCTCACAAGCGCACACAACAATAGCCACAATATCATCAGTAATATAAGTAAAACAGTTAATTTACAAAAATCAATATCGTGTAGCTGTGAATCTCTTAAATGTGCTGCTGCTCGCAATATCAATCGAATCAGTTTGCGCAACGTTGACGACGGCGACGATAGTGAATCCCTGCTATACGACCACGATCACGATCACGACCACGATCACCATCATCATCATCATATTGGTGGTGTTGCTGCATCAAACAATACACCCGGTTCGGATTTGCCTTGTAGTACTAGTGCTTTCCAAGATGATCTTCATCTTCAATCGTCCGTTGATAACAATGCTACCGGAAAACAATATTCATATGACAGTTATTACAATGGCCAATCAAGTAACAAACACCGCTTGGACTGTACAAGCAGCATTGTAAATAGTAGTAGTCATAATAGTTGCGGCACAGGCGGCAGTCGCAGTAGTGCTGCTGTCGTTGGTGATGATCAAAGTCAAAGAAATTTTCCGGATTTTCATTGTGCAGATAGTAATGTATATTCGTATAGTGGTTTTAAGAAAATAGTTGCTCATAATTTTAGTAATTCTGATCCAATAACGCGCTACAGTCACATCGATGACAGTCAACATTTGATGCTAAAAAGTCATTACAGTGATTGCAATATATACGGTAAACAAAAAAGTGACAGTAGCAACTGTTCGAGTAGTAAAAACCATCCATTGGTTAGTAATAAGACATACATATTCAAGTGTATAGCAAACAGTCCATCGTTTTTGAAAAACAATAAAATCAAAGAACATTCGAAGAAGTTACGCAACTTTTCTCTCAAGGCCGCTGGCAACGTAAAAAAGAAAAATCAAATAATTGTCAAATCGAATGCAGTGTCCGATAACTCTTTACATCCGAGTGATAAATATTTGAATTTGTATTTGGATGAGAAAAAAACCACACATCAACAGCAACAACAACAACAACAGCAACAACAGCCAGGCTTATCGACCGGCTCTTTATCGGCAACATCAAGGCCTCTTATTGCAAATGGATCTGTAAAAACATATCCAACATATCGACCTCGTGTAAGGACCGATTCGAAAGACAGCACACTCAGCCGGAATAATAAACGTACAAGAATAAACAAAAGTTGCAACCTTGCTTGCGAACAACACAACCTTGCCTGCAGAACAACAACCACAAATCTGAATTTATCACCGAAAAATTCACTCTCTAGTAATGGACATCTTAATAAACTCTGCCTAACAGACATTACAAGACGAAAAGCAGAATTTAATCGGCAGTTAAGTGCCCCAACAGATTATACTAGGACAACAACGACTGCGACGGGTTCCATAAAGGCGTCATTGCAAAATTGTTCCTCATCGAAGCAGTCATCGGCATCCTGCACAAATAGTTTCAATAGGAAAACAAATAAAAAGCACAAGAATTACAAGCTAAATGACAGGTATTTATGTAAATTCATGTTTTATTCATTTAATTGCTGTTTGTCTTGATAGTTTATTCATTTTTCTCATTATTTGATTTGGTTTTTCTTTTTGAAAAGCTTTCACTAGTGGAAGATTTTGCTGTGAAGCTTGTTATCACTATCAAACAGTGGGGGCCATTTAAATAGGGTCACGTAGTGAAGTTTTTTGAAGTTGTTGAATTCTAATAACTTGTTCGGTTTAGTTTTTCAATGATGAGAGAACTTATTTAAGAAAAAGATTGTTTATCTATAGTTTTAGCCGTCGATGTTGTAAACAAAATTTTGCCCTCCTGAAAGTTTGAAAAAAGGTAGTTTTGTTCAAGACGAGAGTCAAATAATGCTAACGCTCTCACCAACAAAGATTCTCACAATTTCAGTGTAAACTAGAGTTAAACTTTTCAAACTAAAGTTAAATGAATTTTTGCTTAAGGTGGACAATTTTAAGATGGAATCTATATTTCAAGAATTCACAACTGGCTCACAATTTCAGAATCAAAATGGTTTTTCAATTGCTTCAATTGATGTTTTGATAAAATTCTTTGTTTTTTTTTTTAATATTGAAAGTTGGTTCAGTTAAACAGTGACAGTGAGACCTAAGGCTTCAGTTAAATTCTCTGATGGTATAAAAATGGTCCCAAAGTAAAAACAAAATGCCTACAAACCGAGTGGGAGAAAGCATCAGCCATTGTGGGATTTGACCCCAATTAGGTCAGAATAGACTGAGATGATGGACTAAAAGAACAAATGGTACGGCAAAATAGTTGAAATTTGCTGTAACAACTACTCCCTAAAAAATCTAGAGTGGACTTGGATTTTATTTTGACTATATCCTAAAATCGTTTTTAAAGAAACAGTGTTAAGAGTGAAAAGGATTTTAGGGTGTAGCGCTTTGCTGAGATATCGAATCAGCACTATACAGCACATCCAGTTCGCTTGGTCAAAAATAGCTATAGCTGCTGCAGAAGCTTCGCGTTTCAATATAAAAACTGTTGGGGAACCTGTGATATATTTTTGGTTTTGTTTACTCAGTTAGAACTTACTTTTACTTCAACTTAAGTTCAACGTAAATACTCATATATTCAAATAGATGATTTCACAATTAACAGATATTGACCTTGAATTACAATAACTAAACTTTACAAATTCGCAATTCAAGGAGCTGATGAACTATTATAAGTTAGGTTGCGCAATAAGCATAGTGTATATTTATTTTCGGATTCTTTGAATCTGCCCTTTGAACATGACAATGACAACTGAGTTGGTTGTGCTATGTTTTTTCCATGATGGTATTTTTGACGTGAAGGTTTCCACGGATCTTGGTACTTCAAGTAAGATCAAGCTGTACTTCAAGTAAGACCAAGCTGCTCCATTTTCATCTCAATTGCTGTAAATTTTTTTTTAATTGTCCGACGTTATGAAACGTATCTGAGTAGTGAAGGCAAAAGTATTGATTTCGGCAAGTTAAGCGGCACAATGTAAAGGGTCCACCAAATAACTTCCTTTTTTTTTAAAAAATGGGCGCAAAACATCGAGTGTAGCTTCGGCTGTGTGGCACGTAGTGCCTTCCTGTTGAAACCAAATGTTGCCAATATCCTCCTCTTTTTTCAACATGCCCCGATAACGATCGCCATTGACTGTAACGGCCACTGCTAGCTCATTTTCGAAGAAAAATGGCCCAATTATGCCTCTGAACCAAAGTCCGCACCAAACAGTGACACGTTTCGGGTGTATCAATGTATGCGTGCGGGTTTTCTGTGCCCCAAATGTGAAAATTTTGCTTATTTACATAGCCGCCCAGATCAAAATAAGCTTCATCTCAAAAGATGATTTTTTTTTTTTGTCAAATTCGGCATCTTCTCTAAGTCGATCGCAGACCCACGTAGCGAAGCAAAAAGGCAACATATTCATTCAGCGGAAAAATAAAACTAGGTTTAGTGGAAGTGGCTGTCAGCCAATGAGTACATTTACTGACACACTTAGGCCGCAAGGGCCCATTGTGATACCACAGAGATCAGCAAGTTATCACCTACTGATCTCAGAAACCCGATGTAAGATTAACGAGTTGATCACTTATTAATCTTCCATTACGGGACTAGCCGGTTAATTACCTGCTAGTCGAACCACGCGGAACTTTTAATGTATTTCGAAAGACTTCTAGGGTCTATGTAAGCTAAGTCGATAGTATCATCGAAGAAGGTAGAGGGCGGCCGTGGTGCAGTGGTAAAGTGTTCAGTAGGTAGGCCGGATGCGTGGGTTCGAATCCCGCTCTGGGCATCTACTTTTCTTTCAGCCTCTTAGTTTCGCCGCCCTTGAGGTTATATGTGAAATAACTAACAACTTATTTCCACTACTGCAACACAGAAAAAAGGGAAGGCTGCTACCCTGGTAGTACAATGGACCGGTAATTAAGTCTGAGTTCTCCAGGTTAGCATATAAGCCTCTTCTTTTTATAAAAAAAAAAAAAAAAAAAATCATCGAAGAAGAATTCACCGAGATGAGTTTCTCCTATAAAAGTAGTGCAGGGCATGAGCAAAGAAGGTGTTGAACTGTTTCTTCCTCCTCCTCGTCCATGCAGTTTCTGCAGAAATCATTGAAAAGTACATCAAATCTTTTGGCGTGTCTCCCTATTAGACAGTGTCCCGTAAGAACACTTATGGTAGAACCTAGATACAGGCGGTTCAGGGCCAACAAACTCTTCGAGCGTGTTGAGTATACACACGGCCAAACTTTTTTGGTTGCAAGGCAGTTGTTACTCTCAGTCCATCTAGTGTTTGTTATCCTAGAATCGTCTAAATGGAAAATAAAACTAATTATCTGTCAAACCATACATGAGCTAAGTGTTACCATTCACGAAATAAGCACCAGTTGAAAAAAAAAACCTTAGATGGCGGACCCTTTATAAGACTAAACACTAAACATTCCACGTACTGCCTAGAGTTTTCACTCTTAGCAAAAAAATCAGTTCTTATAGTTAAGAAAGTTGTCGTCTCATTTGTTGATAACAAAGAAAAAGCAAACCTTATAATGATTTATTGAACCTTTTCTATTCTATCGACTAGTTTTCAACTATCTGAATTTCATATAGGAGAACAATACCCATGGAAAGGACAATGATATGTTTTTATAGTCAGAAGAAATTCGGTAAAGAAATCCCAACATAGTTTGTCAGTTTGTAAGGAATAAAAAAAGTTTTTAAGGTGAACTATCGAATGAGTTTATAATTATTTTCTTTATCGGATCAATGCCCCAGATTGATGAGGACAGCGGTGTGATGACTGTTACCTAAATCAGGACCTAACGATTTTTTTTTTAGTTTTTAGAACATTGTCTACATCAGTTTAGCATCTATTTTCTATAAAATCGTTTAACTTGAAAATGGTTTTAGTCATTTTTGCCTTCAAGTTTTTGGTTTTTCTGGCGGCCATATTGAATTTTAACTTTTTTCATAGGTAGTTTAATCAAATCTTCAAGGCAGACCCTTTTATTTGATATTCAGATGTTGAAGGGCTGTGAAAAAAATGAACGTACCATTTTGTTGGCTTCCATATCGGATTTCCATTTTATTTTGATAGAGAACTTTATTCTGCCAACCAATTCCTTTCATTTGATACCTATATTGAAGAAGTGTAGTGAAAAATATGTAGTCCGCCATTTTGTAGCGCTGTGCACGGCCATTTTGAATTTAAATGATATCGAATGTGTTTAATTTTATTTTCATCAGAGCTTAAAGTGCGTACCAAATTTAAGATGAATTCGTGACTGCAGTTGACGTCAAATTTCAATCACTACTGATGACCCAAACAAATAAATAAATTTCGCAGGGAGGATAATAATTAGTAACGGGTACCGTGATGGTTAGCATGTCTGCCCGTTAACCCAGAGGTGCGTGGTTCGAATTCCAACAAATTCAAAAATGTTTTTTCAGGAGTATTGCCTTTTGCGAGGAATTGCAAGTCCTGCGATAGTAAATTGATTGCCATGAAAAGTCCTTTCTCGTTCGGAACAGCCATAAAATTGTAGGCCCTCACAAGGCATGGTTTTGCAAAATGCGCTAGGCCCTAGGGCTTCTCATTCTGTTGTGTCAGCTTATTTATTTATTTAATTATTTATTTATAAACAGAAGTCGAATCACCGCATCAGTGATCGAGTGAGTATTATTTTTCTTTCAAAATTTTGTTCTATGTTACACAACATCAGGCTGCTGTTCATTTATCGTCTTAATTCATTCAGATACTGATGAAAGACTGTCAAAAAGTGATATTAAAGTGCTCTATAACGTGAAAAGTAATCTCAAAAACATATAATTCAGTCACGTATTACTTGTTCACCTGGGCGGTGATTCGGCTCAGGGTCAAAGTAAATAATCTCTTTGTTTGACTATACATTCGAAAGAGCATTCCTGGCAATACAGGTGTTTCGGCTAAATTATTTCTGGGGAAGAATGCAACAATCTAGTTGACTACTTGAGAACTAAGCACCGTTTGTGAAAAAAGGAATGAAAAAGTCAGACAAGTATCATTTCAAGCGAATTGATCGATTCTTAAATTAAACTACCACCTGTATCAGTCTTAACGCTTCGTTTTGTACTCCATTAAGCAGGCACAAAGATGTTTAAAGAGCACATGATTAGATATGGGAATCCTACACTAGGTTTTGATAGCTATTCTTTGTTTAGCTTCGTAGTTAAAACATTTCTTCCAAAGATATCAAAAAATTCCTGGGCATTTAATAAGAAGTACCTACAAACTCGCAGAAGTAGATACTTTTAGTCCCTATGTGAGTCCCTACGAGTAACATTTGAGATAAGAGTAAATACAAGTTGTTTTGAAATATTAAACAATAACTACCCAGAAGAACCTACCCACAAAAATTATTTTTTACAGATAAATCTCGTACGACTCACTTGTTCATATTACACTTCATTCAATCCGGCATGGAAGCCAAATGCCCAAAATCGTTATAAGAATATTTTTTATTTAAAACCTATACAATTAACATGAAACTTATTTTTTACATGTTTTATTTCATTTTGAATGTTTATAACTCTAAAAAATAAAAATCATGGATACCAAATCGATGACGTATTTGCTAAGAAATTTTGAACGCGACAGAGTTTTAAAACTTGAAAAAGTTAAGCTTATTCTTTGAAGCTCTATCTCGATAACTCCTTACCCCTAATTTTGTAAGTACGCTCTTAAGCTTTTTATCTTCTGAAAAAATCACAGCCCGAAAATTTCTGAAATACCTTTTTTTTATTTACCTACGTATTTTTGGGTATCGCATGAACGATGGTCGCCTTGTCTCAATTTTGCTCTCGTCAAGAAATCAGCTCAATTGCCGTCGAGTCGAAAATCAATTTTTAAATTTTGGGTAGCATCTCAAAGAAAATCTCTAATGTTAGTGTTTTTGCTCTTCTTTCTTTCGAAACGACCAAGGGTTCCTCATCCGCTTTTGATAAAGTCCATGCTTCCGCACCGTAAAGCAGGTCTGGGATGATCAAGGTCTTATAGAAGGTCACCTTGGTTTTTATAGAGAGGGTTTTGTTTCTCAATTGCCTTCTTAACCCAAAGAAGCAACGGTTGGCAAGAGTTATTCTCCGTTTGATCTCCGCACTGATGTTGTTATCTATAGCCGATCCTAGGTAGACGAAGTCCTGTACTACCTCGAAGTTATGTCTGTCTATTGTGACGTTTTGTCCAATTCATCGATGTTCTCTGTCCTTGTTTGATGACAGCATATACTCCGTTTTGCCCTCATCAAACCCATTTGCCGCTTCTGTTTCAATACTCGCAAAAGCATCACGCTTTTTTCTTCTCATTACGTCAATATCACCTGCATAGGCGTTGACGTTTGAGTTTTGTAATACCTTTTCAAGTATGGTGTTGAAGAAATCGCATGACAGTTTGTCGACTTGTCGAAAGCTTTTTTCAATATCAAAGGTCTCGATGAGTTCTAAGCGTGAACTCCACAAAGTCATCCTGCAAAGTCGTACGAGTTTTGCAGGGATGCCGAAACTGGACTTGGCTCTGTACAGCTCGTCTCTGTAAATACTGTCATACGCGGCCTTGAAATCAATTAAAAGATGGTATATAGTGATATAATATTCTCTGGTTTTTTCCAAGATTTGCCGTAATGTGAAAATTTGGTCTATTGTAGACTTCTCTGGTCTAAAACCACATTGATAAGGACCCTTCAAGTTGTTGACATGGGGTTTTTAGACACTCAAATATTACACCAGACAAGATCAGCCGGTGTTAAGAAGGCTTATTCCTCTATAATTGGAGCAATTATGAGGATCTCGCTTTTAGTAAAATCATTTAATTGTTGGCTTCTTGAATGGAAACTTATGGTGTGAATCCAAAAATTAAAACTTTTCCCAGAGCTGAGATTCTAACAAAAATTTCACAAATAAAAAACTAACGTCGAAATTTAGATCAAAATCTAAAAAAATAAAATTATGTAAAACAACGCTAACGATTTTCACAGAGGGAAAATTCCAGAGAAATCAATTCAAATCAGACAGTAACTTTTGAAACATCTCCACAAGGCAATTCGCATGTTAATCTAAGATGCGAAATCTTAGAACTAGAGTTTAATGAGTTTCTCTAAAGATTTCACAGCATGTTTTTAGAAACCTACCAAAAGTGTATTTGTACTATTACTAAAGGGTTTTCGGTAGCAGCTGTTTACCAAGTGTTCGAACCATTGACATCAGTAAAGCTCAAAGCAGCCAAGTTAAGAAAATAAACCTCAAACGTGTGTTGTCGCGAACTAATCCAGAAAGTTGTGCATTCCCTTCAATCTACTAAAGGTTATTTTAAAAACTAATTTTTATGCTTTCCAATTACATTTTACTCTCGTCAAATAACGGTAAGTGTGTAAACTTTCTAACAGTTAAACATGTTCACCCCGTTCAGGGCTTTATGCGGTAATAATGGAGAAAAACCACAGACAACTTATATAGGTAATAGATTAGTGAGCCATAACGGTGTGGCTTTATTTTAATGGCCAACACTATACCCGCATGTAAATTCAAAGGAAAGAAAAAAACACCCCGCAGGTTTTCTGGTGGTTCTGAATAAAACAGGTTATTGAAATAACCCATTGGAATACAAACGACCTTACTGGTATCCACTTTGAAAAAACGATCAAAATAAAAAGTAGTTTATTTTTATTTTATTTTTATTAGCAAATATATGTAGCTACTACACGCAGAGCATAGCCATCATGCTTCTGCATTTCGCTTCACCAACAAAACAACAACTATGACCGACATATAAACGAATATTTGCTTCATTAAATATTTAATATTATGTACACACATATGTGTTCATTTGAACACATGGTTTGTAATTTGTTTTTATTTTTCTTTTTCTTTTTGTTGGTATAGTTTCCCGGCATAAGCTTTGGGTGGGACTGCCGGAACAAATGACATTTAATTAATTACATAAGAAGGCAGATTGAATGAGCAGTAATGTTTATTATTCCGTTTGTTTATGATGGTCTAGATTTCTTTTTTCTTTTTTTTCTGTTGTTCCTCATCCTTTTCTTGTTTAGAGATAGATTTTCAATGCCTCTGTTGATGTAATGAAATTGTTTATTAATTTGAAATTATTGTTATTGTTGTCTTTTTAGATTGCTATGTGGTGACAGTGAAGAATCAGTTCGATGTTCTTATTGCTCAACTCTAAACGAAAACGATTTAAGGATATCGTTTGAAAATACTTGCACTGATTCTTTAGTGACCGCTTTCGATGATGAAGCTCTTCTAATATGCGACCAAGGAAGCGAAATGGCAAGAACAAAGGTTTATTAAGTTTATTAATGGAAACAGAAATTCATACTTATGTATACTCTCACTTCTATCAAATCTTACTCAATCATAATTTAACAGCGAAGTAAACTATTAACACATCATCATCATCATTTAACTTGACTTCTGCTGATTACAACCGACCGACTTACTTAGTGTATATTAATTAGAGGAGTGTTAGTTAACTAATTATTAATTTCAACGTAACTAAGCACTTGATTAAAAGAAAATTGCTTGCTCTCGTTGAAGCATTTGCTCAGATGATTAGACTATTAGAGTGATGACAAATACTCGTTTGGTTGTTGTTGGGATCAAAATCGCAACTCGTAAGCCAATTTGCTGATAGGAATCTTGTCGATTTTTACTGTAGTTTGAGTTATTGAAACGGGAAGAGAGGGTGGGTGTACACACGTACGTTCATAGACAGGTACTCATACTTGGACTTGAGGTGAGAAGAAGGGGAACTACAACTTGGAACAGAAATGTTACCTCGGTCAAATTGATTGCCACTGAAATGAAAAACATTACTCACAACAACTAAAACTGCAACAGCGTTAGTCGTTTATTCTTTGATTTGTTTCTTTTTTGGGGAAATAAACCAAACGAATGAGGTAAGAAGCTAAAATTGAAAAAACAAAACATTTTATACATAAAAACAAACTACAAATCATAGTTGTTCGAATAGGGTGAGAGTAGCTCACTTTAGGAAGTTGTTGAGATGCATTTCTCAGTTCGTGGATTCCGTAACTTTTTAGACGATTATCGTTCCATTTGGATTTATCGTCAAACATGGAACTTCACTTCAAACGATTGAAGGATAGTTATTTTAATGTCGTCTAGTAAATGTTGTTTATGAACAAGTTTTTTTAGTATCCTGAACTTAGGCGACAGGAGTTTTAAAAGTTACTAGAAAGTACACAGGGTGTTTTTAAGCCACCGCAAGAAAAAATGGTCGCACGAACTTGCCATTCTGAGCTTAATACAATACCAAAATCTTAACGCCGAGTATGAGGTTTTAGAATTGACTCTTCATAATATATTTTGTGGTACAGGGGTACACATTCATTCTTTTCTTCAAATAAAATTTTTGTAAAAACTTGCATCAGTGGCGTAGATATGAATATGAACTAGAATAAATAGTGATGTGATAGGTGATAATATTAATTTAAAAAATGAGTCGTAGAATAAAATCCTTTTTATTTCTGTCCTTTTTAGATAAAACACTTACAACCTCGTCTGCTGCTATAAGTATTTAGCGATAGATAGCTAGAGCAGCCAAACCATTCAAACGATCTTGCAAATTCTCTCTTTTTGCTCTCTTTAAGTAGGATAAAGTTTTTTTCGGGAGCTGACGCGACGTTGAAACGGGCAGTGTAGCTAATATCCTGAATAAAATATATATGTTAATATATTTTTCTTCGGGGCAGCTATCGAGCGCTTCCAATGAATTCTTAGAGAAAGTATTATTCTTTCGGATCAAATATCTCTTCCAAGTTTTTATTTCTTCAAGAACAGAAGATGGTTCGGCAGCCAAATATGTTTGGTAAAACTCAATATTTTCATTAAATTTTTTAGCTGCTTGTCTATTTCTGACCCAAGAATCCTTGAAAAGAACCGAAAACCCTTCTAGTACGTTTTTATGGTTTGTAAATTTTTCTCCAAGGTCCGTAACATAAACATCGAGAAAAGGAATGAAAACAGTAACACGAAAATATTCTTCTGTACTTTGAACGTTTAACGTCAATATCAAGGACTTCATTAATGAATTTTTTTTTTTTTTGCATCTTCAAACACTTTTGAAATGAGTCATCTTCTGCCCGTTTGATTTTTAGTAGATCACTTAAGTCTTTGGCGAAATCCATAGCTCGGACCAAGTCTAAATTCACTTTTTGAAACTCACGACTTGGTGACAACGGGAGTTGGTAAACCACATACATACTTATAACCTTTCAGCTAATCAAAAACTCGAAAACCATAGCGTTTTTTAAGTTCCTTACGTCACTTTCCAATGTTTTTATTTGGACAAAAGTCTCGAACACAAACGGAAATAGCTCCTCAAAATCTTCGAAAAATAAAAATTAATAAATAGGGTTACGCAACAGAGCGAGGAGCCCCTAGGCCTAGCGCATATCTCACAACCATGCCTTGTGAGGGAATGGAAATGGAGGGGACCTACAATTTCCTGCAGATTCCGAACGGCTAATAGAGAAAGCGCTTTGCATGGCAATGAATTTATTAACGGAGGACTTTCCAATTCCTCGCGAGAGGCGATACCCGTGGAAAAACATTTTTGCCCCTGCTGGGACTTGAACCTCTGTATTAGCAGGTGGACATGCTAACCATCACGCCAAGGGTACCTCAAAATCTTCAACTGCTTGATATTTTGAGATCCATCGCGGCAGATTCAGCCTTTATTATGTCTTTTTTTGTAGAGTTTCTTGGCTTTCGCTTATTATTTTTTGCAGAAAATCTTTTCTTTTCGGAGTATTGAAATAATTGTTAACTGCTTCAATTGTGGTGAGGCAGTCTATAATGGCTGGTATTTTGCTGGAAACAGATAAAGTAAGGATTGACAAGGACGTACAGAGCATGCGGAACAAATTGTTGGCGAATAATTGCCTGAACACCATTGTATCGACAAGACATATTGCTGGTTCCGTCGCCGTCGTACCCTTGGCCGACCAAAATAGAAATGTTCCCCAGATCACAATTTTGAAGATTTTCCACAATAAACTTTGCAAGAGCATCACCTAGATTGTTTATACATCAATGTTTGGTAAACTGCTGTATTAGAGATTTTAAGACAAAAGATTTTATTCATACCTGTCGTGGAAAATCGATATGAAAAAGGAATTCAAATGATTAGGTGATTTGCTGAAATAATAATTTCTTTCAGATGAAGTTGACTTAGTGTTTCCCCCGTAGAATGAAAGTATAGAATGTACAATCCTGTGAGTATGAGTACTAATAAGACTTAATTCACTTAGGAAGTAGGTACTAAATTTCACAGTGTGTTTTTATTTAACTTTTTTGGTTCATGACTGGTTATGTTGAGCAATTATCGATCCCAATGGGGGGATATATCCCCCTGATCCCCTCCTATCTACGCCACTGATTTGCATTATAACAAGCAATATCTTGTCTTTTAAAGTTTACAAAAATAAAAACTGCCTTTTTTATTGGCTTCAGCCTTCAAGCGATACTCAAACCAGGGTCCTATTTCATAAACATTGACAATTGCGACGGGTGACAATTTGTAAATGAACTTGGTAATTGTATATCCTGACCCATAGAAAAAGTGACAATTTTGTGGAATTGTCGAACTGTCTGCGACAGTAGTTGTCGTAATTTTGGACCATAATAAAATTGTCATGACAATGAATTGTCACGAATTGCCCGACAAATTTGTAGTGACAATTTTTTATTTTGAACAGAAAAAGTTATTAAAATTAAAATTTTGTCAGTATTGACAATCGTGAAAAGCTTTTAAGTTTCAGTTAAAAAATGACATGTTGAATTAAAAATGTCAAATATTATATTTTCAAGTGAAAGCGATTAAAAACTGAGATGCAATTTCGTGAAATACTACGTCATTCTCGAATTTTTAAAAACATTAAAAAGATTTTGCTGCATTAAATTATTTTCAGTTTAATGAAAAATTTCAAGTCGTCAAAAGTGCAGCGGAATATATTTTGATTAAAATCGGTCGACATCTCCAGCATCCAACAAAAAGAAATCATGCCCTTGATGCTAAGACTCAAATTTTATGTGCGTTATTGTAACGACAAATTTACCATCCTCTGACAATGACAAAATTAAAAAAAAAAAAAAAAAATAGGGTGGCGCAACAGAGCGAGGAGCCCCTGGGCCTACCGCATTTCTCACAACCATGCCTTGTGAGGAAATGGAAGGGACCTACAATTTTTCGCCGGTTCCGAACGGTTAATTGAGAATGCGCTTTTCATGGCAATGAATTTACTAACGGAGGACTTGCCAATTCCTCGCGAAAGGCGATACCTGTGGAAAAAACATTTTTGCATTTTGCCTCTGCTGGGATTCGAACCTCGAATCTCTGGGTTAGCAGGTGGACATGCTAACCATTACGCCACGGGTACCGCAGGTCACTACAAAATCGTCATATACGACCTGTCAATACGATATGAAATGGAAATTTGTCAGATAAGTGCGACCAAGTTGTAGAATTGTCACTTGTTTTTTGAAATAGGGCCCAGGGGCCAAATGACAGCTCACGTTATTGAGTAACTCGTGACAGTATTATGTGAGTTTGGTATTATCTACAGCTCACGTTATCTATAGGAAACTAGATAGAGAAACTACAGCTTCGAAAACTGTAGTTCAGTTTGGAACAAAGTTAAAAGTGGGAAAATACAATGTACCTGTGGTCAGAATAAGATTTAGTAAATGCAATCGTATTAATTATTTTGTCACGCTGGGACTCAAGAGCGGTATTAAGGCCTGATTGTTTTAGTTCTTGTTTAAAAAAATTAAGAAAATAAAAAACAATTCCAAGCCGGTGTACCTCCATCGATATTCTGTTACCGAATTGATGACCTCACGAACGTATACGCCAAGTCAATATAAACAATTGTGTGGCTTAAGTATTTGTAACCACCCCACATTACATTCTGTTGTATTATCATTCTAGTAATCCGGCAATGTTCAGACGTCTGGTGAATAAAGTAGCATAATAGCTTCTTCTGAATGAACTTATCTTCAAATAAAAATTCTAGTTTTGTTTTATAAAAATTGAGGAAAAAAAGTGTGACACACGGTTCGAACGCTCCAAAATCTTTAAATTGTGAGGGGAATATCTTAATATACGAGTCCAATAACGTCACTTCATTCGCAGCTTTTTTACAATGAATTACTAACTTACTTTTTATTATTTTCAACGACCGATTTGTTTTTATTTTCAATAATAAATTATGCTGACCTAACTATAGAATTACCATACCAGCGCGGTTTATTATTAAACAGTGTTGAAACAAATTTGTATGTTAATTTTTTGCATAAGCTTAGCACGTTATTTTTTTAATGAAGTTTTCGAGGAATTCATCAAGTAGTCAAACCGTAGGAGGTTGTGTTCTGTGAAACCTGTAAAAACCCCAGTAACGCGTCCCAATGGGAGAATTTTTTATCAATGAAAAGAAACCCCTGAAACTGACTGAAACTGACTGAAACTGAGTGCGAACACATCAAACAATTTATTTACAACGAAACTGGCTTTTGGTGTTGCTGGTAGTTTTCCGACGAATAATCATCGTGATTTCATGACTTCAAAAAAAGTCGGATCAGTTTTCATCACTTCAAGATGGTGAGTAAGTAGACGCAAGTGGCGTACTAGTTTTTTCCGTTCAAGAACTTTTTTAGCCGTTTTTCGTGTTACAACGCCAACGGCTGGAAAACAGGATTTCTGTTGTTTCTTAAATAGGAATTTTAAATTGTTGCACTAGATGTTTGAAGAATTTTACTAAAAACATAAATAAGTATGTACGCACCGTTTAAGAAACTTGCAACAATTCGTTTTATAGTTTCTGCGTAAGCTTTCCAGAGAGAGTTGTGGAATTCCCCTCTTTGACTTCTTCTTTAAGCTTTGAGCTCGTTAAAGTAATGTCGTCTTTTTGTGTATTCAAATTTGCATTTTGTTGCGGAAGACGAGATCACTGCAATTTTTTTTAGATTTTCGTTTATTCCCATAAATTTTTTATGTCTTTCGGGTTGTTATGTTTCGAAAAAAAACACACCTAAGACCCCAGAAAGTAATGGTTAGCATATCTGCCTGTTACGTGAGAGGAAAGTAGTTCGCGTCCCAGAAACTTTAGTAAAAAACATGTTTTTCACGGTCGTCACATTTCTGGCAAGTCTAGTGATCGCACACCGTACCGCCGCGCCATGGAAAGTGCATTTTAACTTAGCCATTCGGAATAGGCATAAAATTGCAGGTCCTTGGAATGCGTTAGGCGTTGTTGTGCCACCCTATTTTATTTTACATTTATTTCGCGAAGAGCAGTAAATAGAAGAAACTTAATGAAGCATTGACACCAGGAGCTGTGCTGCCGAAATTGTTAGCCAGTCGACACCCGTCTTACAATTGATGCTCATTGATCGAATGATGTGTTTTCCGCTGAGGTCCTCGTTTTAATTACACAAGTGACAAGTTGCCTCCTTTTCGGAAAAAAGGATGTATTGATCATTTTGATTAATTTTACTCTTGTTTTCGCCGTTGTTTCAACGATTTTTTATATTCATTCTTCCCAAAGATAAACACAAATTTTAAATTTTAAAAATACATACATACCTCCATTGTGACACTTTGAGAAACAAAACAAAAATATTAGAAGCCTAACGTCAGTCGTATTACCAAAAGATGTTTTGACGTCTACTTCAAAATGTCTTGAAACTTTTTAACAGAACACATTTTTCCGTTACTATCGTTTTGGAAGACACTGATTTCTAATAGAATTTCAACAATAATCATTCAGTGTGCTAAATGTATGGAGTGATTTAGGAAGAAAAGAAAAGCAAACGGCAAAGTGCAAAAAACAAAACCACCCTTATCCTAAGTTTAATGGTTTTCTTCATTCCCATCATTTCCAGTTCGACTTGTCAATAAATCGTAAGACGTAAGCAACCAAATCTTCTTATTTATAAACGAAGTCTTGGTTGAGTTATATTTCGAAACGGTAATAACATAAATAAACACCGAGGTAATGCTGAGATAATGATGCAGTGGAAAACCGCTAGGCTTTTACCTTGACGGTTACGTGAAAGAAAAAAATTTGTATATTTTCTGCATAAAAAAGCATAAAAATTTCATTTGTGCTGGCTTAACATATAAAAAGACTTCCATTATTTTCAATGGCGGAACAGAGATATAAATCACTGTACTCACAGTAATCGCCGTATTTATAATCAGAATCAGTAATTTGCACGCAATGAAAATGAACTTGCACTTGAAACGTTTTTTTTTTCCTTTCCATATTGAGGTTAAAAGAGTGACGTTGCATGAAATGAGGAGGAATACGATTAATGTAGCGATGAAGAAAATGTAGAAACATTTTTTCGCTTTAAGAAATTTAAAGATAATAGCGCAACTCTTTAGTTGGTGCTTTTTTTAGAGAAAGTGCGAGGTCTTGTTAATATCATATCATTAAATATGCCCTGACAGTGACAACTTTAAAATGATAGTTCAGACAAAGGAAGTGAAGAAAGTGGAGGCTTTTTTAAGGCTTTCGTCAAAATTTTGTCAATAGGTTCTATGACGTACTCGAAGACAAATTAACAGACAAACAGATAGATCTGATTAACGTTGTACTAAATTAACTGTAACCATTTAGGCTATCAATTTTTTCCAATAATTTTTGAATGAACTACCAAACAGTTGTGACAACTATTTTTTTAAATTTACCAACAGGTGCACTTTGACGACGTTTCTCTTTATGGGACCCCTAAAGAGGAGCCAATGCCTTCCATTCCAGTAGTATCGGAAAAAGTATCAGCGAATTTCTTAAAAAGTCAATTGCAATCATGGTTCCAGCCAACAGACAATCGGCTTGCCATGAAACTTTTTGGCAGCCGAAAAGCATTGGTAAAAGAAAGAATAAGACAAAAGACCTCGGGACATTGGGTTATTCATCCCTGCAGTTCATTTAGGTAAGTTTTTTTTTTTTTTTTTTTGAAGAAACAAAATCTTATATTAGTTACATTTATTTATTTACATTTTTTTTAGATTTTACTGGGACCTTTGTATGCTTCTACTGCTAGTAGCGAATCTTATTATCCTGCCAGTTGCTATATCATTCTTTAATGATGATTTGAGCACACGATGGATTGCCTTTAACTGCCTAAGTGATACTATTTTTTTAATAGACATCGTAGTCAATTTTAGAACTGGTACGTATATTTACTTTTTATGTAGAATTTAATAAAAAAAACATAGGAAAAGGATTCAGTTTATAATGTGATTGCTTTACTTAAGATTTATTGATTAGTGCAGAACTACGATTTCCTTGAACATGAGAAATTTTAGAATTTGTTTATAATTTACTATTACAATTGAGAACAAAGTTAACGTCAGTTACGACTTGTGAGTGCAAATACTGCAACAAATGTGTTGCTTGGGTGACGTAAAACATTTCTTTAGCTCCTAGGACCCAGGTAGTTTGTTTAGTTTTGCTTGGACTTTTTGTGCACCACAACTCTGAAGAGACTTAACTTAAGATTAAGATTTAAGGTTCTGTTTTCGATGTCTTAAATATACTTCAGGTATCTATTCTTTAGTTTTCGTTTACAAAAAAAAACAATTGTTTCAATTACTACGGTCTCTTCCTCTTCAAAAGATTTTTACTTCACCTAACGTTCCAGTTTAATTTGCACACAATAGACGAGTTGACTTAAACTACCAGCTCTAAGCTATTCAGGGCCTATATAGTTCAGTATAAGAATGAATTCAAACTTGGATTAAAAACATCCTCAGTGGAGCATAGTAATTCGTTAGTTGCTACAATCGTGAGCAAATAGGATTACGTATCAGAAAAAAACTGAGCAAAGGGTGGGCCATCTAGTGGTTTCCATTCAAATCGTAGGATATTTTGCAAATGACAGCTGTTTCCTGCTGGAAATATTGACAAAAAATCAGTCACCTTAGTAAAAATAGGCGTTTCACATTAGCCCTGTTCATACTGTACAATTACCTGATGGAAGTTGGATGTTATGATGTAGTTTGCGTTCACACTTATCAGATTTGCTGTCCAAAATTATGTCATATATTCCACCGCTCCATCCAACTTAAAAATTTTCAAAAATACACTATCAAGCATTGGTCGTTCAAGCCCAAGTCTGTCCAACTAATTGTACAGTGTGAACAGGGCTATTAACGACTGGAAAATGACAGAAGTACTAGTGCGACAGTTTTCGTTTAAGTTTAGCCACTTCTCTGTTCATAATTATTCTTAACACAATTTTGATAGGTATTTTATTTAAACGTCAATTGTGACTTTGAGCCAGGCCATTTTACTAGCGTTTTACTAAAACGCCTGTCGTAATTAGGGTGCATGACTCTTCGGAACGAATAAAACTTAAAGCTACTTTACGCTTGGGATACATTCAAAAAGTATATCCAAAGTGAGAGTGTGTAGCCCAAACAGTGCGTTTGTCGAAAAGAAATGAGATTGTCATACCAGTGGACAACAGTCGTGGTCTCGATCTTCACACATTGAGCACAGACGAGAATGTGGCTGCTGCAGCCGGATGTGTGAGAATCAATCCACGAAAATCAACTCACCATTGATCTATACAGCTCAACATTTCACGCACTACTCTAAGGAGAATTCTAAACAAAAATCTCAAAATATTCGCTAACAAGGTCTAATTGACGCCGCAATTGAATGCGAACGACCATCCCCTTCGTTATTATTTGGAGTTTGGGCTTTAACGCAGCTTAAAGTATATAAATAAATAGGGTGGCGCAACAGAGCGAGGAGCTCCTGGCCCTAGCACATTTCCCACAACCATTGCCTTTGCGAGGGAATGGGGAGGACCTACAATGTTTTGCCAGTTCCGAAAGGCTAATCGAGAACGCGCTTTTCATTGCAATCAATTTACTATCCGAGGGCTTGCCAATTCTTCGCGAAATGAGATACTCGTGAAAAATATTTTTGCTTCTGTTGAGATTCGAATCACCAACTTCCCGGTTAACAGGCAGACATGTTAACCATCACGCCACGGTTACCACAGCATGGTATAGTAGGTAATGGTTTTGAATGAAAAATCATCTTTTCTTAAGATCTTGGCGGCTATGTTAACAAACAGGATTGTATCATCTGTGGCACGTTATTGTCGAGAACTAATCCATCCACATAGGGTCATAAGGCCATTTTTTTTAAGAATGAGGCTAGGAACAAAGTTTCGGTCAACGGTGGGCGTGTCACAGACCCATGCTAATCGACTTTTTGCTTGCTGAAATTGATGACTTCTCCATTTGAATGACCTCTAGTTTGAGTAGGATGACGTGCCATGCCACACAGCCTAAGCCACAATCAAACTATTGCGCACCACATACCCAAATCATGTCATAACAGCCGTCTTGGCGATTTCAATTGGCCACGTCGGAGCTTAAACCAAGGAATTCGCGAGCCACAGTCCAAAACCATTAGCATGGTCTAGGAAAATGGAAATGACAGAATGTGCTTCTGCGAAGCCAGCCGATGCAGCCACTCGAACGACATTCTGTTTCATATTTAATGGGAATGTTTACTCATACAAATAAGACTATAACACATTTTACTGACGTTTTTTAAAAAGAAACTTGTACTGGCTTTATTTATCAGCCAGATAGTAAATGCTGAATCTTAAACTCAGTTCCGCATGAAATAGCACTTTTTGCGGGCAAGCAAGTCAAGCATAATTGTGTGCTAACACTCATTTTTAATCTTTCTATAATAAGACCGTCTAGACTAGAGGTAAGGAACAGTATTTTTAACTTTGAGATGGATCTAGAGTTAGTCAACTCGAGAAAAAAGTTGAATTTGACTGACACATGAAGCAGTTTTTCAGATATCAGTTAACTTTTGCACCGGAAGAGGTGGTCTAGTCATCAGTTCCACAGTTGTTTTCCATTTCTCTATTTTGAAACGAGTTCCTTTAAAATAAGTGAAGTTTTAGTTTCACAAGTCGAGCAAAGTTGAGTCAATGAGAAGTGGAGGACACGAGCGGTATACTTTCACAAGATTTGGCCATTCCTCGCAGAAGGTGGTAACCACAAAGAAGCGTTTCGGCTATTACTGAGATTCCACTTCCTCTAACGTAATATTTCGACAAACTTAGACAAAGAGTACACAAACTCCACTCTGACAGCTTTTATTGTTGATGAGCACCCATTTTTCAAACCTGATGATGGTTTGAAAACCGAGAACGCAGTCGGTGGCGGTGTATAGGTACTCAAATGAACAAAATATTAGACTGTAATTCCGCTTCCATACCACTGTAGCGTCTTCCAAGCAAATATTCTTGCGATCATGGGCTATGGCTTAGAGAAGACGTGATATCCTCTTCAAATATCAGCAACTTCTCGGTTAGCCAAGCAGTCTTTAAATCGCTTGGCAATGTTTTTACAAACTCTGCAATCACCCACATGTGCCGATTGTCTCTTATGTATATTGCAAAACAATTCTGTTACTTAAAAAAGGTTGAACTTTTTTGCAATATCCATAAGAGACGATCGGCAAAGACAAAGACGGTAACTGCAAAACCGATGAACCCGCTAGGAAAGGAGCTTCCATGCCAATGTCACCCAACAGAATGAACATGTCTATCGGTACATGCAACCCTATTTTAAAGCAAGATTCTATGAAGACGACAAACACTACGTGGACAAACATCATGAATGTCTGGCCACCAAAAAGATCAAAGGGCTGTATCAAAAACATACCACAGGTTTGTTATCTGCTCAGCTCGCTAATCGTACACTGCCTCACAGGCAAATATACCACAAGGCTCAATGTCCATCAAAGAACTTCTGCGAAAACAGCATTTTTTTTTTTTTTAAATAAAAAGAGGAGGCTTACATGCTAATCTGGAGAACTCAGACCTAATATCCGATCCATTGTACTACCAGAGTAGCAGCCTTCCCTTTTTTTGTGTTGCAGTAATTGGAAATAAGTTGTTAGTAATTTCACATATTATATAACCTCAAGGGCAGCGTCGATATGAAACTGGGAGGCTGAAAGAAAAGTAGATGCCCAGAGCGGGATTCGAACCCACGCGTCGGGCCTATCTACTTAACACTCTACAACTGCACCACGGCCGCCCGAAAGCCGCATGGACGAAGAAGAAGAGTAAACCATGCAACATGCATATGCTCTCTCTCAAAATGTTAAATCTCATTTTGGGAGAACTCTTTTTCGTACATAGGCATTCAGAGTCCTTTAAAGGTCAAAATATTTCAAATAGCGAAGCAATTACTTAAACTTCTATGAGGCTTCCTATTACTATTTTAAGTGTTAAGTTTAGCCTTAACTGAACTTAACTAATCTATAACTATGCCTTGCACATTTATATCAATTTTCTAACCAAAAAAACGAAAATATTTTTCTTTGCAGGAATTATGCAACAAGACAACGCGGAACAGGTGATATTGGACCCCAAGCTCATCGCTAAACACTATTTAAAAACATGGTTTTTTCTTGATTTGATTTCTTCAATCCCGCTTGATTATATATTTTTAATCTTCAACCAAGTAAGTAGGAAATATTAACAGATCTCGATTCTTTAATTCAGATTATGAAATTGCAGGATTTCTCCGACTCATTCCAAATCCTGCACGCCGGCCGGGCGTTACGAATACTCCGCTTGGCAAAGCTTTTATCTTTAGTTAGACTGTTGAGACTGTCCAGGCTAGTCAGATATGTGTCGCAATGGGAAGAAGTATATGTAAGTAAACAATTTCGATTTCAATTTCAATTAAATACTCGTATATACCTAAACTATTACATTATCTATATAAAATGTATGTTTTCGTTGCAAGTTTTGCAATTTATTGTTATGAGATATTCAAGTATCGGAAATAACTCTCCCGAAGGCAAATAAACTTGTTATAGAGTATCAAGCAAGTTCTGTTCGATTTTATCTGCCTTCTTCTCCTACAGTAGTATTGATATTGATGAATTCTTAAATGATACTACTTTAGTTCGCTCAGCACAATCTGATTGATCTGCAAATTTATTTTTTCTTACTAACTACAATTAATTATGATTGCGATAAAAAACAAAATCAATCAGAAAGTGCAGAGCAAGTATATACTACACACTACCTATCTCCTACATTCCTTTAGAACTTATCGAACACTGAAAATTTTTACTCTCAACGCAATAATTTTATTTGATTTTAATTACTTTTATGTTTTCAACTACCTTCAGTAAAATTTTAAAACACGAATTTTAAACAATTCTATTGGTTACATTATTTAACTACAAGAAAAGATACATATTTGAGGTTTATATATTACGCTATGACTTAAACCATTGATTTAACTTATGAATCGCTTATTCAATAGTTATACAAGCTTTTTTGTACCTAACTCTTCTAATCAAAGAATCTATTTTAGCTTAAAAAAGTTTATTTACCCAAATTCTAGTATCACTTAACAATATTACGGATTGCTTTCGAGTATTGAGTCAAATTTAATTAGGGTCTCCCCACAATCCAAATTGCTTAACTTTATTTTTAATTAAATAATAATTTTTAAATGAATGAACACTTTCCGTATGCATCATGCAAACTTAAGTATACTTTGCACTTATGGTAAAAAAAACTTTGCAAATTAATCTCTGCTCGTAACAAACTTGTGTTTCAAACATTAAAGTGACCAAAGCGTTTATCGTTTAAAAGGGTTTATTCTAACCAATGATTAATTTTAAACTTTATTTAACTAAATTAAGAAAATTTTCCTTATGAATAAGATGAAACTCAACAAGAAAACCCTCAGAACTAAGACTGATCACTGACAAGTTTTACAAATAACTATCATTGCGTTACAATTACGTTTCGAAATACTCACTGTCGTTTACGACTGCTTTTGGCGGTCATTGTGTCTTAGTTCTGATATTTTCATGTATCCAATTTCGGGCCCTTACTTACTTGCTTAAGTGGACATTACAGTTCCGGGTGAGCCTGGGTCTTAACCAACATCATTCGATAACGACTTCGATGTTGGGCGATCTCTCTGCAGTTTTGCACTTTAAGTCGGTTGAAGGCTTCTTCTACTTGATTGCGCCACCCAAGACGAGGTCTTCCTCTTCCGCGGTTTCCTTCCAAGGTGCTTCCGAAAACCCGTGGAGCCGGAGCGTTGACGCGCATCCGCTCTACATGTCTCAGCCAACGTAGTCTCGCGATGCGTACTCTTCTGACAATCCCCAAATCGCGGTACAGCTCATAGAATTCGTTGTTGAATTTTTTTCTCTAGACATTCGGAGCATTTTACTTTCGAAGCGGCCATGGGTTTCCTTAACCGCATTCTATTAGGCCCATGGTTCCGAGTCATACACCAGAACTGGGATGATCAAAGTCTTATAAATGATTACCTTGGTTTTTCTAGAAAGGGTTTTGTTTCTCAATTGCCTTCTTAACCCAAAGAAGCAACGGTTGGCAAGAGTTATTCTCCGTTTAATCTCCGCACTGATGTTGTTTTCCGTGTCTATAGCGGATTCTAGGTAGACGAAGTCCTGTATTACCTCGAACTTATGTCTGTCTGATGTGACGTTTTTTCTTGTTCGTCGTTGTTTTCTGTCCTCGTCTGATGACAACATACACTTTGTTTTGCACTCACTAGCCATAAAACCCATTTTTACAACTTCTATTTCAATGCTCGCAAAAGCACCTATGGCATAACATGCTTCCTTCTTCCCATGACATCAACATGGTCTGCGAAAGCGAGTAATTGTAGAGACTTTTGAAATATTGTTCTTTTGATGTTGACGTTCGAGTTTTGTACAATCTTTTCAAGTATGATGTTGAAGAAATCGCATGACAGTTTGTTGCCTTGCCTAAAACCTTTTTCAACATCAAAGGTCTCGGTGAGTTCTTTACCGATCTTGGCGGAACAGCGTGAATTCTTCAGTCATCCTGCATAGTAGTATGAATTTTCCAAGGATGACTCTGTACAGCTCGTCTCTGTAAATATATAAAAATACGCGGCTTTGAAATCGATAAAAAGATGGTATATTATATTCTCGGGGTTTGTTTCAAGATCTGCCGTAATGGAAAAATTTGGTCGATTCTGGACTTTTCTGGTATAAAACCGCATTGATAAGGACCCATCAAATTGTTGGCGTGGGTTTTAAAACCTTAACGTATTACAACAGACAAGATCTAATACGCGGTTTTGAAGACTTATTCCTCTAGTTAGTTAGTTAGTTAAATGACTTTATTTCATTTTCAATTTCAAAGATTTCACATGATTTTATATATGTACTTAAGTCTAAAATGGTTTGGCCTATGGCCGTCTACCAGACTGACAATTTGAAAATAAATATATCTGAATAAAAAGCAAAAATGATCTTTATTATTATTATGATACTTATTCCTCTATAATTGGCGCAATTGTGAGGGTTTCCCATTTTTAGGGCCGGTCATACGATACTGAGGTTACATTGATCAGGCATGTTTTCTTCCGATCGTATCATGCAGATCAGCTGGTGTATGCTCCCTTACAAATAATCTCCAGCTGCCTTGAAAAGGTCGGCATCAAGGCCATCTGCATCTGATTTAAGTTTCCATATGGCAAGTTTAACTTCTTCCAGGTCGGGAGGCCGGCATTCTTGATTATCTTCCAAGGAATCTGCCTGACAGCGGAATTTGTGTCTCCATCGCCGTTAAGCAGTCTGCAGAAGTGTTCGTTTTTGCATCAGCATTTGTCGTGCTTTTTGTTTGACTGCATTTGTCTGCCTGCATTCTTCATCGAACCAGCCTTTGGAAATGTCTTTTTTCTCTTCTGTGAAGCGTGGCTAATGTAAGAGTAGCTCCTTTAGGGGTTACTGCTTTCTTGACTGCTGAAGTCCACCGTTGATTCTGACATTCGAATTCATCCGCTGGAACATTTCCGAAAAGCTCTGATAGACCACTAAGATTCGGGCAGTCAGTCTTTACTCGCAGAGCATTATAGTGTTGATCAGGATTCTTTTCTTTTGCATTCCTTTGTCAACACTCGCACTTACTAGTTTAGCAGGTCAGCTCCGGACGAAGCATCCCTCTGCCCAGTGGTTACCGTGTGGAGGTAGAGTAGGTAACCACAATTGACGTGTACTATAAGTTGCAACATCTGGGCACCACCAAGTTGAAACCAGTGAGATCCTTCCCGAATAGTACACGTTTTAGCGTTGGTAATAAAGAAACACTTTATTATTATTTTGGAAAATTTTCATTTTTTTAAGAAATTCGTGCGAATTTCAATCTAACATTAGGTTTGTGATTGAAATGAAGAGTTAAATAACTTTCTTTTTTACAAATTCCAATAAAACACTGAAGACGGTTGTAAAGATATTAGTAGATTGGATTAGATTAGTTTAAGGACGGGTTGAGCTTGCGCAGTTCTGGGCACTGCGGTGTTTGAATGAAACCTATTGTGCCAACCCATGTGAGGTTTAGAAGTTAGAAATCTTCTGTGGATGGATGAGTTTGAAAAGTGCTGGACATTCCGGAATAATGTGCAAAGATGCTTCTTCATTTTCGAGGCATAGTCTACAGATGCGGTCCGCTACAAGCCTCATTTGGTGAAGATGTTTCTTTAAAGAACAGTGGCCGGTCAATGGCCCTGTACAACTTTTTAGGGATTTCCTATAGAGGTTCAGTAGTTTACTCTTTCTCATATCACTTAGTAAACCTTTTTTTACTTTTTAAAAGCATAAAGCTTGAATGACAACGCTCAAATGACTCGCTTGAAGTCGTATTATGCAATGCAACACGACATATACTTTCTTTTTCAAGAGCGGCAGTGAAAAGATCGATAGATTCAAAATTCTGGTGAATTAAAAGTACCCAACCTTTAACATTTTCGCTAAAACTCACTCAATTTCTTTTTTTTATGACAGTGAGCTTTGCTGATTCTTGATTAGCGCTTAATGTATTGTTATTTGATTCTTCGCATTTCTTTTTAACTTCTGGCTTCCATTTTAATTTTGCTTCATTTGCAACGGGACAGAAGCAGTATTAATAAATTAAAGCAAACTATTAATGTTGAGCGTGACCTGCTATGTTTTCGACAGCTAAATTATAATGAGCGTTTTTTGAGAAATGATGCCACAACCCTTAAGATCCCGAATGTTTTATTACACTTAAATTTCTCAAATCTTCTGCTTAGTTATAAGTTCTTGTTATAAAGCTTCACCTGAGTTAAAATTTACAAAACTTACCCATCAAACGCCCTACGATTTTTCCATGTAGTAGACGAATATATTTGTAGACTGGTTGTTTAAGCTATCCGCCAAATTTTCTGATCCAAATTCATCTTGATTGTGATAGAGCAATTACATCATAGCGGTTTTACTGAAATTTGTTGAAAAAGAAAATGGAAGTGTTCCTTCTAAACCCTAAACATATCAAGTAATATTTTTAAATAATATTTCAAATTAAGCCCAAGTCTTGCAAGTCTATGACACAGAGGAGTCAACAGCCAGAATACAAATCTTGAGGATATTGTCCTTAGTTGAAAAGATTTTTCAAAATTCCTACTTCTATGTAGATTCCTACATTTGTATCCCAAACCACTACTTTATTCTAAACTCCGTCCCATAAAGATAAAACAAATAGTAATAGTACTCGTAACAACCGTGTGGTACAGAACAACACACTTAATGCTAATTGATCATTCCGAAAGTGAAAATAATTAATAAGAACAAGTAAATTCTATAATTATTATATTATAAGTGTCGAATGCTTGCCGACACTTTCTGAGCACAACGCGGTGTACCCCAAAGGCGAATCACTAGGGTGAAGCAGATAAGTCAAAGAGCTGTGATACCTTTAGGATCATCATGCTCATGGCTCCTAAAGGGTTAGAAGAAGAAAAACAGATAAATCTAAAGCAAAATGAAAAATGTCCCTTGGTTCGTGGTTTTTCTATATTTGTTTGTTGAAATAAAAAAGCTTCTTAATAAAGTTTTTCTTTCTGTCTTTTCTTTTCTTTGTTTGTCTTAAATTTTAATTTATATTTTTATTTTTTAAGAATAATTGAACTACATAATTGTCTTTACGGTTTCTCCGTCAATCTTCTTAAAACTAAGGTTGTCCTCTTCACGAGACGTAGAAAATTGACTGCTTTGACCCAATTTACACTTAAAAGCGTCAACATCCCCTTTTTCAAAAGAACTCAAACATCTGGGAGTAATCCTAGACAACAAGCTTCTTTGGTCTAAACATGCCGAGTCTAAAACTACTAAAGCACTGTCAGTCTTCTGGCAATGTAAAGGAGCCTTTGGCAAGTCATGGGGTCTTTCACCGAAAAGGGTCCTTTGGATATATACGGCTATGATAAGACCAATCATCTCCTATGTGTCAGTTGTTTGGTGGAATAAGCTCTTGCGTAAATACGTTACTGCCTCCTTTGCCAAACTTCAAAGAACAACGTGTTTTGGCTGTACTAGGGCCTTCTCCAGCACACCGGGTGCTGCTCTCGACGCACTGCAGAATCTTCCTCCCCTTGATACCTACATCATGGGGTGTGCTCTCAAAACCATTTCTCGTGTAAAGAGTTAAGGTCTCTGTCGTAATTCGCATTGGAGCTTTAAGGAACTTGCAAATAGCATATTTTTTGACTCTCAAGTGTAATGGATATGCCGCCTGACACGATGATCCCAAAGCTCAAACTGCGTCAAAAATATTCTGTCAACTTTTCTTCGGTTGAGGACTGGTTCACTCCAGAATCTGAGCCTGGAAAAAACTGTTACCGAATCTTCACAGATGGTTCCCAAACCGACGACGGATCTGGTGCTGCTGCCTTTGCGGAGAACATACGACTGCACGCATCTTTAGGATCATACGAATCCGTTTTCTATGCTATTCAAATGGCTTTAAGCCACGTAACGAATAATGGCTGAATGCGGAGAAGTGTCTGTGTTTGCAGCAATAGCCAAGCTGTGCTTAAGGCCGTTCTCAACCCTTGTACTACTTCGAAAGTGATCCAGGAATGTAAGAGCTCTCTGAATGCGGTCAGAAGATTTAATTCTTTGAGTCTCATTTGGGTTCCAGGCCATCATGGCATAACTGGAAATGAGATCGCCGATGAACTTGATAGACAAGAATCTCAGAGAGCTTTCTCACGACCTGAAACGTCGGTCGTCGATAGGTCTGCCAGCACCTTCAGTGAGGGCTTCAATCAAAGATTGGATCTGTCAAGAGCACAACCGTAGATGGCATGCCTCCATTGGATGCAGACAGACCAAACCTATGCTCGCCAACGTAAATACGAAGGCTGCAACATTTTTGCTGCAGAAAAAACTGTAGAAAGCTTATTGGCGTTGTCCGGCACTTCTCTTTTGCCAAGCATTTAAACGTGTTAGGCTTAAATGATACCACGCTCTGTGAATCTTGTGGATAAGATGAGGACACCGCAGATCACTTCCTCTGTGAATGTCGTGCTTTTCCTCGTATAAGGTCACAGATACGCGGCACAGATATGGTAAGAGCTGGTAACTTAAGCTCCTTATAATTGCAGCGTCTTTTGGCTTTTCTTCGAACATCTGGAAAGCTAAAGCTGGAAGGTTGCTATCTGGTAGTACAATGGACCGGTATTAAGATCTGAGTGCTCCAACTGGTATTTTAAAATCCTCCAACAAAAAAAAAGTCAGAATGCTCCAACGCCAACGGGTATTTTAAAAATCTCAAACAGAAAAAAATACATACATCGTGAAGTTTAATTTGTATTGAAAATGAATAGCGGGAATTGGATGACCAAGTAAAAGGCTTTAATTTGTTTTAAAATTAATTATAAGGCACACAATGTAATAATACCTACATCGTTTTATTGACTGATGACATCGAGTTACCCAATTTTTGTAGAAACACCATAATATATTTACCTAATAACACAACACAGTCTCATTTTTCAAACATTTCTTGTGCAAAGAATCAAGACGCGTTCAAAAATATTTCTCGATTTGTGTTTTTTCGTGAAGTATTCTATTATTTGTTAAACTTTTATTAAATTATTCAAGAATCTAAAGAAATGCATGCATCCTATAAATAATCACTAGTCCAAAATTCTGAAGAGTTTTTTTTTTCGAGTACAACTTGGGACATTTTTCAGTTTCGCTCGGTCCTGTTTGAATATTTTAATTTATTTGTTTTGATGTTGTGTTAAAGTTTGACAGCAAACAATGATAATTTAATATATTCAACTATGTTATTTCGACCAAATACACTTTGAATAATTTTAACACAAAATCGTAAGTTGGGAAATCCAATGTCCATTACAAAATTTAATAACGAAATTCGATAATGCAGGTTTTGTTCCTTTCTCTAGGCGATTAACACTCATTCTGTATGGTAAGCTACATAATGATTTATATAAGGTTGTTACGCTATTCAAAATGTGTTTTTTGTTTGATGTATTAAATTGGTTATTGCTTATTAAAATCGGCAAGTACATGTAGTAAGAGTCAAAAATTTTAATGATTTTGTTTAATTTTTTTTTTTTGTAATCTTTTACTTTAGACTAATATTTAGCGGCTTATTTGGTTATAAATTTAAAAAAGTGTTAAAAACTGCTTATTGTTAAAGGTAGTAAAAATTATATATTTTAAATTTGTATCATTAAAGAATGGAAATATATAGGAATAATATATATAATTTTAAAAGGTTTTGGCAAATAAATAAAATTGAATTTCCAACTAAAATAAAATGCTTTGAACATTCAAAAGATGAGTCCGGTTAACACGAAAACACAAGAAACTATGCTATAAATTTAAACACGTGCTAACATGATAATCTATAATCTAATCATGCTAATCAACAAAGTTTATTAAATTTTCCTCCGCTACAGTAAAGTAAAGAAAACTGCCGCACTAAGCGGACTAAAGCTTCATCTCACAAACAACTTAAGTGAAGAAAAGTTGAGCATTCTGTAGGTGCTCTCAATATTGGAATCGCCTGCAGCTCACTCTTCGAACTTTATGCCTAGACCCATAATGTTACACCTTTCTTTTGAAGTAATCTTTTCTAACCGCTCAGCATGGAAGAAACCCTGTATTTCGTACATTTACTTCCAATTTATTATTATCAATTATCCTCAACCAAAATTGAATCCAAACTAGTTTGGAACTGCCTGACATGTATATCTCAGTTACAATACATAACTCTTTCCTGGGTGCCTCGACATAAAGGTAACGAAGATACTGACCGCCTAACAAGACTTGGCTCTCAATCCCAATTCAAAGGTCTGGAACCCTACTGCAGTCTCCCAATCAGTAGCATTAAACGCGAACTGGTTACTTGGGAACGGAAGAACATGATCCACACCTGGAATAACCCTAATGGCCACCGGTATTCAAAACGATTTAACGTGACGCAAATTTACTTTCGGACTAGTTACTAAAATTACTGGGACTTCCTTACCCGCAATGAACTTTCAAGTCGAATGAGCCGGAAATTTAATTAATTTCTTAAATTCTATTGACTTCTACATTGCTTAAGTTCATTCGCCCCTAGCGAGGTATCCTTTGGGAAAGGAAAAGTATTCGATTTTTTTACGATTCGGAGATTTTTGTTTCGATTTATTTTTCCGAACAGCTGTAGGGCATTTGTTATGTGAGGGAGTACCTACTTAGCAAAACCATTTGGAGCTTTGGATAAAGCGATAGAGATGAAGTGTGTATCTATGTTCGCCAGATCGCTTAGATTATGAAGGAAATAATTTCCTAGGTGCAGTTTTCTTTTTAGGGAGAGTGCAGGACAAACGCGACAAGAACAACATCGCATTTCCCTCCGATTTCATTTGTCACAGCGACAGATATGCTGTAAAAGAGATTTTCTGTTACTATCGCAACTACAAAATCGTTTTGGGTTGGGATGTTTCACGAAGATTTTGTCAAAATTTCGAGCGGAAAACAGCAATTAAGGTCAAAATGACCTATCTAAATAATGAACACCCTTTACACTAAGCAATGACTGTCACCGGCAAAGCTTACAAGAAGACTCACTATTTAAAATCCAAACGAGAACAATTCAAGATCGTAGTCTTTTTGTGCGTTTGTGCCAATCACAATCCGTCTATAAAGAGACTTTTACATGGTCAATCATTTGACATCGAACCTTATCTAAGTGAAAATTGACATAAAATCTTAGTTTGTTTTAGTAAAATGCAATTGTTTCTATTTAAGTTTGCAGCCTGCTGTCTTCTTCTTTTGTGTTGAAAACTCTTCAATAAAAAGACATAAAAAACCTACACACATCAAACTAATTGATCATTATAGGCTTATTCCAAAAAGGTATACATTTTGAACTAATAAAATAAATCAAGTGTGCGTGACGCATACAAACTCTATTTTATAAACACAGTGATTGATTGAATAGTTAATTTCGCTGTCCAAACGCTGGAGAGCATGCTCGATGAACTTGCATATTTGCCTTATCTCCTACACGACGAGCCCGTTTGGCCAACATTTATAGTCTATTGATTATGTTGTAGAAAAGGGCATATAAAGGAACTCGACATTGAATGGACTTTTATTGCATGACTCGATTAATGGGTTAATTTTAGAGAAAAAACCGAAAGTGCTATTAAATTAGAGGGTGGGATTAGGAGATATGGGTTCTAAACCATCTTCATTCTTTTTTTCAATATATCTCGAGAACGAACATTTTGATGCAATTCGAAGGACGTTTTTTGTAGAAATCAAATTTTCCCATCGAAATTTATCTTTTTAAAAATTATAAAAAAATATTTTTTATCCAAAATAATAAAATTCCCGACCAAAAAAAGGCAATTTTTTCCAGTTTTTGAGTTTTGTCAGTTTTTTTAATGGCATTTCTTTCTGGTTCAAAATGGGTATATTCAATGCTCCATAAAAAAGAAAGAAAATAAAATTTTCTTTAAAATGCTATAACAGAGAACTTTCTATGTTTAGAATTCACCGAAATATTGTCACTTGATCATAGACATTTATCGTAGTTTTTAATCCTTTTTATACTGACTGCAGTTTCTTTATATGTACCAAAGTTGATAGTTGAACCAGACCTAAGCAACTGTAGTTTCCAATATTTTTGCAAATTATCAAAAAGTACAAATTTCTCGCTGGCACAAATACCACCAACAAGCGATGCGTCAACTTTTTCCGGGTAAGGGTTAAAATACTCTATGCGTCATAATACTGTATTTCAAAACACTGTTTGTACAAAATACTTTTTTTTTTGGTCAGGGATTTTATTATTTTGGATAAAAAATATTTTTTTATAATTTTTTAAAAAATTTGGATGGGAAAATTTGATTTTTTACAAAAAACATCCTTGGAATTGCATCAAAATGTGGCTTCGTTCTCGAGATATATTGAAAAAACGAATGAAGATGGTTTAGAACCCATATCTTCGAATCCCACCCTCTAATTTAATAGCACTTTCTGTTTTTTCTCTAAAATTAACCCATTAAACGATTCATGCAATAAAAGTCCATTCAATGTCGAGTTCCTTAAGAAATTACATAATCAATAGACTTGGACGTTCTGCTCTTTTGCAGACCGTGAAATAGAATTGGGTGAGATAAAGTTTCTCAAGAACAAATCTATTTCTTAATAAAACAAAACGAATTTTTATTAATGACTTTTATTTGACTTGCTGTTGCCTTCTTTAAGTTAATTTTCATATACTGAATGACTTTAGAAAAACGAGAGATGTGTATTGTTTGACGTGACTTGTAAGAATGATCTTTAGCTTTGCGTTTAGCTTAAATGTAACATATGATTATGTATGTATTACATGAAAAAATTCAAAAAATATGGCGAACCTTGGTCTTTGGGCGCGAATTTCAAAAATTTAATTTTTCATAACACTAGTGATGAGACTTAAGGAATCGATACATTTTTCATGTTATTAAAGTAATTAATCTTGAATATAATTTTGTACAGGATTCAAATTCATTTTATAATTAATTCATTGCATATTTAATAAAGATATGAAGTGCGCTCCAACAAGACTATTACTTCTGTTGACTCTTTAGAGTCTATAAACATGTGCGATTAAGAAACACTAGTAGTTGTGGTCAAGGTAGTTTCATAACAAAAAAACAGATGATGTCCCGAGCCTAGCCCTACATAGCAATCGTCGATGCCAACGAACTGTCGAAATTTTCCGAAAGAAGCCATTGGCTTTCAAACCAACTCCTACACGAGAGAAGCATTCCAAACACGAGCAAGTTCGGCGAACATGTTTGTCGATAAGGACCAGTTAAAGCTCGCTCAATGCAACCATCACTGCACTAATTTCAAAAATTCCGACGTTGACAGATTTGAAAAATAAAGGACTAGGATTAAGCCGAAGAGCAAATATTTCTATGGGGAATGGTTTGGAAAACAATCGATTTAAATTCCTACTCAAAAAATCGACAACGGTTCATTTAAAGCGGAGTTCACACTGTACAATTAGTTGGACTGACTTTGGTTTGAATATATAATGTGAACCCCCAGACGACCGCGTGTCCAACTTGTTGGATGGTTTTCAAATATTTTTGAAAACTGAGAAGTTGGACGGAGCGGAGGAATACATGACATAATGTTAGACGACAAATCTAATAAGTCTGAACGCAAACTACATCCGACCATCCAACATCCATCAAACGAAGTCTGTACAACTAATTGTACAGTGTGAACTCCGCTTAATGCTTTAAATTTCAGAAGAAGACATTGGCCTTTAGTTTATGACGAGAAACCATTACATTTGTGACTCCACGAGAAAAACCTTCACTTTTTTAATAGATTTTAATAAATAAAGAGATTAAAACAATTTTAAACAGTAAAAAACACTTTTTATATTTCCTCAAATGCACATTTCAGAAGCAATGCTTCAGAAGCTCTTTATTTATTAGATAAAAAACACGTGGAATATCTCTACTACAAAACTCATAGATTTTAAGTCAATAGCAATAAAATAGCTTCTCCGGCTTCCGTCCCTCTTCATGAAACCACTTCCATAGATTGTACAAAGCGAGTGGAAGGATGTTGGATATCAAAAACTCAATATCTAAAATGACTACCCAAAGATGTATTTTAAACGTTCACAGAATAAGAGTCAACTCTCTTAAAACACCACGTTGTCTATGTACAAGACAGCAGAGCAAAACTCTGAATTCAAAACTCAAAGCAAAAGTTGGATTAAATGAACTTCCAACAAAATGAAAACAATAAATTATAAATTGGCCGAACATGAAGCCGAAGCGTTATATTGTGTTACTTTTGCTCAATTTATATTAGACATTTCTAGTTGAACTATAGGAAACTCAACATCTTAAAAAACCCTCTTCATATTGTGTGCTTAAGGTTAAGGTAAACTTATTGAAAATATAAAAATTAATAATCTGCAACTCTAGCTTAACTTGGCAATACTAAGAACACTAAACAAAATGTTAAAGTTAATTTTCAATAATATTGCCAGAGGATGAAAAAACAATTAAAAGGTAAATTTTGTTAGATTTAAATGAAATGATTTAAAAGAATAAATAAAAAGATACACAAAACATTATAGTTACATAGTCCATTTATCAATTTATTATTTTTGACTCTTACTGTATATACTCGTATGCCATCTGTTTATGTCTTAGACAGTAAAATTGTGTTTTTGGTTTATGCTTAATAATTCAAAATTTTCAATGTTCGCTAGAAAGTTGATAATTATTTTAACAAACTTTATTGACAGTTACATTAATAATAATTAATATGAGTATTTTATGTGTATGATGAAAACCGGTCCCGTATTGCGTCCTTAGAGCAAAATGGTGACATGTTTATACCTAAACAAAACAAAAACAAAAAATTAAATAAACGTTTCCTAACGAAATGTAGTGTATGTTTTGAACATATGAAT
The DNA here is from genome assembly GCA_914767635.1 of Melanostoma mellinum. NCBI lineage: Eukaryota > Metazoa > Arthropoda > Insecta > Diptera > Syrphidae > Melanostoma > Melanostoma mellinum. The sequence goes on from OU612059.1 coordinate 197,359,981, forward strand.
TAAAAACATGCAGATAGAATCTAAGGTAAGACGCTTAGATAGAACTCGGACTGTTTGTTTGGCCTTTTTTTCACATGGTGTATTTCAAGGCCAGATAAACAAGCAATGATGTCAAATTATAGAGTTTGGGTACTTAAAACTATTATTAACTTATTTTTTTATTTTTTAACAAAGAAGATATTCTTGATATAATTCATCTTTCATATTTAAATCAACCATTTTTAATTTAAACATGTTAACATTTTGCTCTAAGAAGACGATACTTTGAAGTGTACATTCGTCCCTATCTTCGAAGTTGCGCATTAGTATATCAATGTACAGTGATGACCGAAACAATTACATGAATTTAATTGGCTTATCTTCTTTTTTTTATGTTTTAAAAAATAATGATTTACTTTGAATTATAGTTTTTCTAGGTCGTAAAAACATATGGTAAAAATAAGAGGTGTACAAAAATTCAAGAATTTAAAAACTTCTAAGCATCGAACTAGGAGTTTTATCAGGTACTTTGAGTTTAAAGGTTTTTGAATATTTGAAGTCAACCCTACAGTAGAAAACCGAAATTTGTTCTAATTGGCCAGAAATATCTGTAATGCTCTTATACAAGAGACCAAATTTTTTGATGGTCAAACAGCAAGGCAAAAAACACTGTTGTGCTCAAAAGGATGCAACAATTTTTGGTCTGTTTTAAGATAAATCCAATTTGCTGCTAACTCTGTGATGAAGTAGATATTTTTTTTCAACTCGCTCAGTTGCGAGTATCCTCAAAAATATCAATATACGTAAATCCGCTGGTCCAGATGCTATACCCGCCATTATTCTGAAAAACCACTCCCGACCAGATGGAAAGCTGCATTTGTCCAGCCTGTCCCTAAAAACAGCTGAACTTCCTTCACCTTCCAATTACCATCCAATTGCAAAAACGTCCCTTCTTTTTAAGGTCATGGGAATGTTGATAAATCATCAACTAATGAAATATCTTGAAGAAAGAAAACTTCTTAATGACCGACAGTATGGCTTTCGTAGCATACGGTCCACTGCTGATTTGATGAGATATCTCATCGAAAAGTAGAAACAATCTTTACACTCTTTTGTACAAAGTAAGATTATTGCGCTTGATACTTCTAAGGCATTTGAAAGAGTTTGGCATCAAGCTCTCATATCGAAAATACGTGTTTTTGATTTCGATGAGTCTCTTCTTCGTTGGGTTAGCAACTACCTTTAGAAATTACCTTCACAAGTCGTATTGGATCTCATTACTGGATGCATGCGTACAACTCCAAAATACGCTCTAAACGTCATTGTAGGACTACCACCAATTCAGCTCTTCATAAAAATAGAAGCAAGACTGGCAATCCACCGCCTCCTTCATCAAGAACACATCACATCGTACCCAAACCCGAAAGGACACCTGCCGATAATGGACAGTCTAGAAAATCTTAATATCTTAAGTATGTGTTTGGATGCTACTATACCCATGTGCAATTTCTCCATTGTAATCCCCCTAGAAAAGAGTGGGAGAACACCAAACCTCATCCTTTAAGGCAAGATATGGTCTGGAATACAGCCGGCTCAAAAATGGAAACTGGAATAGGTTCCAGCATTTTCAGCAACTCTGCCAGAATTAATTTTTCAGTAAGTCTTGGTAGTAACTCGTCCATTTTCCCTCGTCCCATTCTCCATCTGCAGACTATGTCTCGAAAATGAAGAAAAATATCTGCACATTATTACGGAAAGTCCAGCACTTTTACGCCTTAGAAACCAAATACTCGACTATGAGATCATTACCCTAGATAAACCCATCCACCAACAGAAGATTGTTAGCTTCTGGTTCAACTCAGTAGCAGGAAAATTGCCCTGAAACCTCACATTCAGAAACATTCAGAAATTTAGTTGGATGGTTTCAAGTCTGATACCCATTTTATAAATGCGGGTATGCCCCAGGGCTCCATTTTGTCTCCAACTCCTTCCTTATTTTCACAAAAGATGTCTTTGTCTGAAAGTTCCAATTCTCTTAACTGTTTTGCTGAAGACTCAATCCTCAGCTTCTGATATTCGTTTCCAATTTCACAACCACCTTCTTCGGATGTGAATCTAGAACGGTTGCGCATTGAATTATGACTTTGATAGCATTGTTACATGGGATAATGGACAGTCTAGAAAACCTTAACACCTTTAATATGTGATTGGATGCTTCTATTCCATGTACAACTTCTAACCCAACTTCTCCGTTGTCATCCTTCCAGCGAGGAGCCCCTGGGCCTAGCACATTTCTCACAACCATACCTTGTGAGGGAATGGAGGGGACTTACAATTTTCTACCGGTTCTGAACGGCTAATTGAGTAAGCGCTTTTCATGGCAATGAGTTTACTAACGGAAGACTTGCTTATTCCTCACGAAAGGCGATACCCGTGTAAAAGCTTTTTGCCGCTATTGGGATTCGAACCTCGAACCTCTGGGTTAGCAGGTGGACATGCTAACCATCACGCCACGGGTACCACTTGGTACCCTTGGCCGATCAAAAAAGAAATGTCCAGATCACAATTTTGAAGATTTTCCACCATAAGCTTTGCAAGAGCATCACCTGGATTGTTAATACAGTAATGTTTGGTAAACTGCTGTATGATTTTATTCATGGCAATCGGTTTTCTTTAAATCTTTTTTATTTACTAGGATAGCTATTTAAAAAACAGATTTTTTGTTGTTTTGGTCATCACTGTGCATTTTACTCATATATATAAAACGCCTTTAACTAAGAAAATAAATCTACTACAAAAAGTATTGAATAAAAATATTCACATTTTTTTAAACTATACTATTTAAGTTCTATAGGTAAAAAGGGGTATTCTTTTTTTGTTTTTCGTGCAAACACCATTTATTTTTCGACAGACTCAAAGAACAGTGAGTGGACAAAGGTCAAACTTATTAGGACACAAACCTCATTACTGTGTAGCAAATTCTTACAACTAAAATGAGTTAATTAGGGTTCACTAACTTGTTGGAACGCCATGCCTCGAGATTTTGTAATTTCAGATATTCGTCTCGAAGTTTTGTTTTAAAATATTAAGTCGCCAAGAAAGTTAACAAATTTTCAAGACAAGCAAAGCGTAAAATCAACCGTAGTTCAGGTATTTTCATTCGTATGAATTTGAGGTTTTAAACTTAGCTTCATTTTAGTGAAAATCTAAAGCGATAGATATTCATGCGAGCAACAGAACAGGGGGAACCTAACGCATTCCTTGTTCTACAATTTTGTGTCAAGTACGCGTTAGTTCTTGTGAAAGGCGTTACCCGTGGAAACACAATTTTGAGTTTCTGGGCCTCGAACCTCAAACTCCCACATAACAGGCTAAAACTACGCCACGGCACCAATGGTGTTGACTATACTATTACGATCTCCTTCATTTTTCGATTTCGAAGAAAGAAACGGACTTTTCTAGATTTCGACTCTAATTATACCTTTTCAGGAAGTCAATACAACTGGTTCATTTCAAATGACTTTGTCATTTTGCACTAAAAAGTATACAAACGAAATATTTAACAATTTTTGATCATAAAAAGTGTTCATTCAGTCGATAAGACAGTCGTTCTTTTATGAAAGCACCTTAAGGACTATTCACATGAGCAAGGCCAACGAAAGCACGAATATTCGTTAATTTTTACACTTTATTCACATCGCTGTTTTGTGTTCGTCGCGAATAACGTACAACTTCACCATTAAAACAAAAACAAGCGAGCGAAAAATTTATTCGTTAAAGTGTGGATTGTATGTGGAACGAGAACAGCGCTTGACAGTTCAGGCTTGCCACATTTTTATTCGTGACTACTAAAAGCCTTGAGATTGCGTGAAGAATTTAGACTTGCAAAGTATTTAAGCCATTTTCTTGATTTCTTTGTCGTGCTCATGTGATAGTCCTTTACTCTCTCACGCGCCGGAACACATGCAATTATCTATTTCAAATGATTGCTTAATCTAACTCCAAATCTTGCGCTGCTTTTTCCGAGTTAAAAAACAATTTTCGCACCTACACCTGTAGTCCACACTATAGTCGCAAACGCACTAATATAGCGATAATATGATGAACTTACAAACTTAAGTCAATTTCAAGTTAAACTAGAGCTCAACAAAAATTTTTATTTTCGACAACTCAAGTTTCTTTAGGTACACTGACATAGTTCTGTTTTAATAGTGAGGATAGTTTTTGATTTCACAGTAAGCTTCTTCCATAAATAGCCAAATACTTTTTTTGAAATTATGTTATAAGCTATCTATCAGCTAGGCCGTTGAAAAATATAGAAACGCCACCAAAACAAAATCAGATATGTATCAGAATTTTTTAGAAATTTAAATCAAAAAACTAATATTGTTTTGTGTTGTTATTATCATAAATCTACCTATGATGTACCACCACCATTGACACACTTGATCGATAAAAACAGAAAGGACTCAACTACATAAAAAAAATTAAATCAAACACACATTTTATTGATATCTCCAATGCTATATGTAGAATATTCTAAAAGCTATGAGATCAGATTTAGCTTATCAGGGCTTAAATATATGGTTCTAGATTCTGCAGAATCTACAAAAAAAAAGTGCTGATCGAAGAGGGAGAATGCACAGAAAAGACAAAGATGGCTTAACAAAAAGCAACCTCATTTTGAAGGTAACCCAATTCAAAACAAAACAAAAAATTAAAACCATAATAAAAAATAATTTGCTTCACGTTTTTTATTTTAATTAAATTGTTTAGTTCTTGATTTGTTGTTTTTTGTTTTGTTAATTAGTTTCTTTTTCTATTTGTTTTTTTGTTAAACTTTTACAACTCAACTGTTTATGTCGGTTTTAGTTGTTCCTTGTTTTTAGTTTTTTTTGCATCTGTCTCTTTCTACACCGTGTTTGTGACGCAAAAGTTAATAGAGTTGGATAAAACAACGAAAGAGTGTTTTTATCCGTGTTTACTTTGCAGAATTTGTTTTTACAAAAATAAAATGCAATACTTACTCTACACATGTGTATATATTTTTTGTTTAGACTTTACTACTGCATTCATTTTGGATTTTTAAATTGAAATTTCTGCAAGAGCTTTTTTCAAATTTAAATTTGCTTTTTTCTTTATATTTATATAACAATCGTTTACTATATAGTTTTTTGAAGAAAAAAAAAAGAGATAAAACTAATAAAAATAAGCAAAGACTCTTGATTGTGTTTTAAAAGGGTTATTTAAGTTCTGCTTGGTTTGTGTTTGAATTATTGAGTCATTTTATATTATAGATTCTGCAGAATCAAATATAATATTTTATTTTATATTTTAATACTGAGGTAGCGAATCAGAAGATTTTACAAGTTCAGTCCACGATTTTTTATTTTTTTTTTTGTTCTTTTTTATTTGTGTTTTTTCGTTTTTGATTAAATGAACAGACTGTTGCTAGTCAAAATCTTTACATTTTTGTGATAAATGCATTGTTTTTGTTTTTTATTTTTTATTTGTATTTTGGTAAAAAAAAAAGAAAATACCTGCTGATATTTTTGTTTAAGATATGACTTAAATAATCACAAAAAATCACGCGTTTGCGCTGGAATCAAACTAGTTTTTGTTACAAATAATTTTTACATAATTGGTTGCTTAGTTCGCTCAATGTAGAATAAAACTATGTTCAATTGATTTTTCCTTTTCTTTTTATTTGAAAACTTAGCTTGAACAAGGAAAAAAAATAAAACTAACATTTTTTTATTTATCAATCTATTTGCAGTTTCTTAATATGGCATCTGTATTTATGCGAATCTTCAATTTAATTTGCATGATGCTACTAATAGGCCATTGGAGTGGGTGTCTACAATTTTTAGTGCCAATGCTTCAAGGATTTCCATCAAACTCCTGGGTGTCAATAAATGAACTACAGGTAATTGTAAAGAGTAATTCAAGAGTATTCACTATCAAGCAATCTTAAATCGAAATTTTTAATTTCTATAAATGTGTTGTTACTGGGCTGCTCAGTGCTCATATTAAACTGTAGCGGTCAACGAAAGTAACTTTAGTTTTGATCCAAAAACCGAAGTGTTTATATGCGCCCACGTTAAGGATCGCGTTAGGCTGTCCTTTGTTACGTATCCTCAATTAGTCATTTGAGGAAGGAAAAAACCTTCGTGCGACTCGTGCCGGTTCGATCAAAATGAAACAAAATCAGTCATTTCTGATGGAAAAGGATTTCTGTAGGTCATGAGCTTATTACAGTCGTTTGAGTAGAAAATTACGTAGTATTTTCGGAACTAGCCGGAATTCAAAGCAAAGTTAAAAAATTTTTTGTAACCAACAAAACGCTCAAGAAGGTTCTGAAGGAATTAATAAACTTCACTCGAATTCAAAAGAAATTTTCTAAAAAAATCCCAGTAAATATCGATAATCTTAAAAATAGCAAAAAAAAAAAACACTTATTTTCTGAAATCAATGGTCCTGTTTTACACGAGCAACGCTATTAGGTTTTTAACTCAAACGGCTGTGTTAATCTCGTCTCAGATTGACCAATAATCGATTAACCAATTCGTTCTTAACGAACTTACACGAGAAACACGATGTGTTTTCCTCCTCAAAGTTCTCAAAAAGGTCATACTAAACAAAGGAACGGTCTGTTAAATTGCACATTTTCATTTTTACTGCTTTTTTCTGGGCCTCAACCAACATCTATCGATAACGAGTTCGATTACGGGAGAGCTCTGTCCAGTTTTGCACTCTAAGTCGGTTGAGGTCTTCTTCGACTGAATTGTGCTACCTAGGTCTTCTTCCCCTTCCGCGATTTCCCTGCAATGTGCTTGGAATGTCCATTCACTCTACATGTCCCAGTCAACGTAGTCTCGCGGTGCGTATTCTTCTAAATATGCCCACGTGCGTCGTGGTGAAGGATACATCTCGTACAGTACGGTCTCCAGAAATTGTCTTCAAGTACGGGATTAAAGGTAATTCGGAGTATTTTTTTTTGATACCACAAAGATATTCCTCCCCGCTTGAGATGACTTGAGATGAGGCTCATGCTTCTGCGCCGTATAGCAGAACTGGGATGATCAAGGTCTTATAAAGAGTTGCCTCATAGTTTTTCTAGAGAGGTTTAAATTTCTCAATTGGCTGCTTAACCCAAAGAAGCAGCGATTGGCAAGACTATTTCTCCATTTGATCTTCACACCGAAGTTACTTTCTGTGTCTATAGCGGATCCTTGGTAGACGAAGTTAGGTTAAGTCTACCAATTGTTAAGTTTTGTTCAAATCGTCGATGTTCTCTTCTTGCTACTCGATGTTGTTCTTGTTCGATGGGATCGTGTACCTTGTTTTGCCTCCATTAATTATCAAATCCGTTTTTTCCGCTTCTGTTTCGATGCTCATAAAATCTCCCAGGTCATCACTTTTGTTTCTTCCCATTACATCGATACTTTCTATGCGTGCATGAGCGATAAGCTGCAATGTTTTTTGACAGCTTAGGTCTTTGGTGTTAACGATTGAATTTGGCAAAATCCTTGTAAAGTGTTAAAAAAATTGCATGACTGCGTGTCACCTTGCTGAAAGCATCTTTGACATCAAAGGTCTCGGTTAGTTTCTTGGCAACTGTGACGGAACAGCGTGAATTCTTCAGTCATCCTGCCAAAACTAGACATAGTTCTGTACGTACAATGTACGTCTCTTAAAATACTTTTAATTGATAAAAAGATGGTGTATATCAATATTATGCTTGCAGATTTTTTTCAAGATCTGCCGTAATGTGCAAATTTGGTCGATTTTGAACTCTTCTGGTTTAAAACACATTGATAAGGACCTACCAAATTGGTTTCAGACGTTCACATGTTACAGCAGACAAGATCTTATACGCAGATACGGAGATACGGAGACGATACTGAGGTTCCACATATAGCGGGCAAACTTTCTTCCGACGATATCATGCAAATCAGCTGGTGTATGCTCCTTTCCAACTGATCTGCCAGGTGCCTTGAAAGGTTCGGCATGAAGGCCGAAGTGAATCTTGCATATGTTCTTCTCTTTTTTTCTCCTCGTAAAAATCGTTGTTCTGGTCAAAGGCAGCCCTTGTTCACTTTTCCATCATCATTTGTCGTGCTTTTTGTTTGGCTGCATTCTTCATCGGACCATGGGTTTTTCGTTTTGGGAGCCGAGTGAAACCCAGAACCTTAGAGGCATTGACAGCAATGTAATGTTCTTCAATACTTGATGCTGCCTGCATAAGATTCAAGAATAGTTTGAAGGGATACTCGATTGGATAAGGCACTAGCAATCTCATTTTAGCTTTTCGACGTCTTAGTGTTGGTTCGCGCGATTCGTAAACAGGATATCCTCATTCGTACCTGGGCTACAACAAGGTAGTGGTCTAAGTGAAAGTTGGTCAACTTATAGCACACTAAGAGCCGGTTTGTTCAGAGCGGGTTAAATAAGCAATTTGGTAATCAAGGATTCTTCCCAATCCATGATTAAGAATCTGTGATCACCAAAGAGTGTTTGTTCACCTTTTTTATAGCTTGGTTAGCAATTCATGGGTTATTCAAAAATCCTTCCATTTTCCAGTCTATATGTCAAAACTTAATCAAGGAAATTATTGAAAATACATACAGTTTTTTTCGGTTGTCAAAACTATAGAAATTTGAATTTAATTTCATCCTGGCGACATCAATTGATTCAACAAGTGCTATGTTTTCTTCATGCACATCTGGTAGAATCTCTTCATTAATAAATTTATAGAAGAATTCACTCCATTTCAAACAATTCAGTGAACACGCTTATTGATATTAAAAAAAAAAATATTTTATGTGATATGTCAGCCTGACAATTTTTTATTTTGAAGGAATAGCTGTGATTTGAACAAAAATTAAGCCTGAACAAACTGAATATCAGTTAATCGTTGATTAAATGGAGCTAACCCAGAAAAATTGACTGGTTAACAAAATCATTGATTTAAAGCTCTGATCAGAGATTCCTTGATTAAAAATTTCGTGAACAAACCGAATCCATGATTATCATCTGGAATAATCATTGATTAGAAATAACCAAGCTTGAACAAACCCGCCCTAAGAGTATCCTGCGTACATGGTCTATTAGCTAACGGTGATCTGGGAATCGCTGTGTACCTTTATGAATTTTGAGATGCGGGAAGCGTGTGCTATTGACAACAAAATTAAGCGAAGCAGCAAAACCGATTAGGCTTAGTTCGGTCGGGTTTTGCTTACCGATTGTATTTCTAAAAATGTCCTTCTTTCCTAGTTTTGGGTTAGAATCTCCAGAAACGTTTTAGGGCAATGTTTATATGTTTTTCGAAAGGAGCTAGTATAAACAATCTTTGGAATTCTCGTCTTTCTCTTCTGTGGGGGCGTGGGCGCTTATTTATAGGCCAATGTTAGCGAACTTAGTCCTGACGGGGTTCGTCATTGTACCCTTTAGTTCAAACGACTAACCCACAACCAAATAAGCGTTGTTTCTGTTGTCTATAGCAGTCGCCACAGCAGTCGCAATTTTTTCATCTCCTTTAAATCCGTCTCATTCCATCGCACTTCTTAGATGGTGGTTATGTCTGCTTAACTTCCGGTAATTCTCAGTAAGTCTTTGTCCTTTATTCGTTTCCAAAGTTCGTCGACGGTGAAATCATTGTTTTTCTCCGATGCAGTTGGTTTTTTAGGAAACAATTATTTTGGCCGTTCAGGTTTTTGAAATTCAGTATTTTCACTCCAGACTTGGCGTTTCGAAATTTTGGCATTCGAAATTTCCATACCAACCATTTTTCAACCAACGCTTATGGTGAACCTGTTAAACGCGTAAATTTGATGTTCAGTCGCCTTTGTGAACACTGTATTCAAAGTTTTTGTATTTTCAGCTCAATTGGTCGTAAAATTGGAGAACTTATTGTAATCAGTGAGGAATTGATAATTTTGCTGCCGAGAAAAGGTGACCAAATGTACACGTTTTTGACACTCACAAAATGGCCTTAGATTTGTTCTTTTGAGTATTTTTTTAAACAAAAACATAAGGTTAAACAATCATTTGTTTTACTTGACTTCTATTCAATTTAGTACCATTTATAACATAAGCACGTCCCACTCTTCGACATGAAATTGACATATGTACCTCGAAAAAATCAACTAACAACAGCGTCGAATTGTAAATCATGACAAATGCATTGATAACGATAGATTATAAATCACAATAAAAAAGAAACAAATGTTTTTTTTTACAACGACCCCCCTCAAATGCTGAGTGAACTCTGTTGCCATTCAATCATTTATTTTATTTGTAAAAAAATTAATTTCAATTGTCTTGGCTAACCCATAGGCATTTTATATTGCAGGAGGCTTATTGGCTGGAACAGTATTCTTGGGCGTTATTTAAAGCGATGTCACACATGCTTTGTATAGGTTATGGAAGGTAAGACTACGATCAACTCTCATCTCTCATTAAACTGTCATTTATCGCACTTGTTGTTCTTCTAAAGTCGCCATGACTTTTCTTCATACACATTTATTCATTAAATTCTTTATGACAATCAGGGGGTTTGAAGTATGCATCTCTATTTGTATTGATGGTTATTAAATCGTTAATGAAGCTAAACAAATCTTCATCTCTAACCAGAACTTATTCCTTCGAATGTCTTCTTTGCCACACGAATCCTGAACTCTTTCATTTACTCTACTCTAGTTTTCAATTTTATTAATTTGACTATACTATGTAAAAACAATTGCTAAAAACCAAAATCGAAGTGAGCTGGTTTCAATAACAATTAAATGAATAATTAGTAGCTGCTTCTAAACTAAACTCATCTTCTTAGAAGCATCACATTCATAAGCAAACACAATTCCATACGACTATTTATAAACATGCAAATCAAATGACATAAATTAACTCATAAACTCGTTACACATTTCATTTCCAGATTCCCACCGCAGTCATTGACGGATATGTGGCTGACAATGCTCTCAATGATATCCGGGGCGACATGTTATGCCTTATTTCTAGGCCATGCTACGAATTTAATTCAAAGTTTAGACTCAAGTAGACGTCAATATAGAGAAAAAGTGAAACAAGTGGAAGAATATATGGCATATCGTAAACTGCCTAGAGATATGCGGCAAAGAATTACAGAATACTTTGAGCACAGATATCAGGGAAAATTCTTCGACGAGGAGTGTATTCTAGGAGAATTAAGTGAAAAACTTAGGGAAGATGTTATAAATTACAATTGTAGGTAAGTAAATTATGTTTTAATCGTAAGTCTTTTCTGTCCACAAACCACACTAGCCTTGTATCTTCAACAAATTTTTTGGGATACCAAAAGTGGATTTCAAAATGTTGGTATGGGTAAGAAGAAATTTAACAATGTTTCTCATGAAGTTTATGAAAGCTTTTGCTAACTGGTTCGCCTATAGAATTTCTTGAACAAAGTCAACAACGATCAATTGAAGAAAGGAATGCAAGTCACTTCGTGTATCTATACAAAAGGGTGGGCTGGTAAATGTTTCTTTCTAAAAATGCAATTAATAGAACAAATTTAGATTTTTTCGATGTGTTACGGAATTGTTAGTAAAAGCAAATACTCCCATTGATTATGGCTGCCTCGGCTGAGTTCGCAGTAACGTTTTCCGTCATTCCACTTAAGTTGATGGTTTTGGGTAGTAGCTCACGGGTTGTTTGGATGATATTGGCCTAAAGTGCTTGAACCGTGTCCGAATGATTTATACTAATCGGTCCTTCACGTTTCCCAACAAGAACGATCCTAAAGGTTCCATACGCATCTCCTAGACGTCCAATTGACATCACTGAGGTGATTGATAACACGATTTAGGAATGAGGTGCACAAGGGATTGTTTGTGGCCCGGGCTGTATGGTATGGCGCGTCATCCTTCCCGGAGCCAATGGTCTTCTAAATTCAAGTCATCAGTTTCAGTAAAAAAAAAAAAATGGGCACGACTGTGTCGCACGAACTTGCGATAGTTTGCTAATTACAATATCAAAATCTTAAGACTGAGTTCAAGGGTTTAGTATTCCCTTTTCATGATAGATTCGGTGGTAAAGGATTGCCAACTACACATTTATTAAAATAAATTTTTTTAAATCACATAAAACATTGCAGCCCATCCGAAGCAGCTATAAAAGCAACGAGAACTGTCATCGGCGTGAAGCTTTTTAAACCAATTTGTTACTTCGGTTGATAAAAAAGTTTCAAAAATGTTTGCTTTAAAATACTTACAACACTGCTTTCTGCTATGAATTTAATAATCAGAAGCAAGTGGGCACACAGCGGGTCTTGTGATGACATCTCTCAGCTAACGTGTTTGAATGATTTTTAAGCCAGGGAGATCTGAGACTGACTCACTAGACAAATGATAATGGAGTTTGTCCCTAACCAAAACAAGCTTGTCAGAGTTCAAAGTTCAGCGAACGGGAAGTATGTGCATCAACGGCGCGCTAGGGACAACTCCTTCGGATGCCCTAGACATACTACTTAACCTTACACCCCTAGACATTTTCGGCAAACGGTCAGCAGTGAACTCAGCTACTCGACTAAAAGCTAACTCACAGTGAACCAACAATCAAATTAGTCACACTAAATATTTTAAACAACTTAAGGTTCATCCCGGATCGATTAGGCTACCCCACCACCAATTTGGTGTTTGATTATAATTTCCAAATAACCATACCCTCAAGAGAAACTTGGGAAAATGGTACTCTCTTGGATAGTGAAGCCTTACACTTCTACACTGACAGATCCAAAATCTGTGATGGTGTAGAAAGTGGAATTTGCTCGAAAGGGCTGAGTTTAAGCATTTCCTTCCCCCTGCCTGACTACTGTAGTGTGTTCCAACGGAAATTCTGGTGATAAAAAAAACTCCTGTACTAACTTAGAGAAAACGTTGTATCCTCCACGCATAGTCGCATGCCAGGCTGCTCTCAAACCACTTGACCCTGTATTTTAAAAATCAAATACGGTCCAAAACTGTCGCAAGTCTCTAAAGGAGATGTCAAAACGTTGTGTTTGTCTGAAATGGCGTTTGTTCAACATTCACCTTTCATGGATGCCGGGTCACAGGGATATACCACGCAACTGCATGGCAGACGAACTCGCCAAAAAAGGAACGACTTCTCATATTTGACCTGAAAAGAAAAAATACCTATCGCTACATGTAAACTGCACTAGATGAACGCAGAGTAATACAAAATTTCTTATGACTAAACGAATTTGGCCATGTGTGAACTCGAAACGTTAAAAGAGCTTTTTGAATCTAAGTCGTTTGGACGTTAGCTTCACTATAGGTGTCCTTACAGGACACTGCCTAATAGGTAGACACGTCAAAAAACTTGGTGTCTACTCAAATGACTTCTGTAGATGTTGCATGGACAACATCACCTGTGCTCATCCTTTGCACTTGCTAAGAAACGGAAAGTTCACCTAGGTGATTACTTTTTCGACGACACCAGCGATTTTGCTAATTTAGCTAAAAAATACCCTAAAAGTCTTTCCCTTTTCTTACGAAGTTTTGGGTGGGTTGACTAACTGGTGATCATTTCGTTAGCCCTGGTTCGATTAGAAGGTGTTTCTTTAATCTCCTAGATAGGAACCAGAGGGTGATTAACCTTCTGGTTTCAGTGCGGTGTCAGATCCTCTGTGGTCTTAGCGTGTCAGTGCCCGGCAGCCACATCTAACCTAACCTAACCTAACTTAACCAAAACTATGACTATGACTAGCATATGTTCTGCAACACTTAACTTTTCTTTTTCATTATATTTTGAGATGTGAAAATGTTCTTTAAATCTTTTTAGAATAGGTCTTCTTGTCTTTCGCATATATTCTTTTCTACAATCATTGTTTAGATGAAAGGATTTGATCGATGTAAACCTATTAGGGCCGTTCAGACTATACGATTATTTGGACAGACTTTGGCTTGAACGACCAATGTTTGATAATGTAAACCCTCACACAACCACTTGACCAACTTGTTGAATGGTTTTCATATATTTTTGAAAATTTTGAAGTTGGATAGAGCGGAGGAAAATATGACATAAAGTTGGACTACAAGTTAGATAAGTCTGAACGCAAACTACATCCGACCATCCATTAAACGAGGTCTGTCCAACCAATTGTATAGTCTGAACGGCCATATTTTCCAAATGTAAATGGAAAGACATAGATCATTAAGATCAACTCTAGTTTGTATGCGAGTTTTAAGTCAACATGAATGTTCGCCCCGTTCCATACCTTAGCGAGCCTTCTAATAAGAATCTTGATAGGCTCGACGGATCTCTGATCTTTGCAAGCCATTGGTTTGGCATGTTCGTTTATAGTGTTGGTCAGGCCGTGTTGTTCTTTTGAATATTTTAATGTAAAAATTGACCTCTGATTCTCTTTACTGTTGTGAAGAAATTTTTATTATGCAAATAGACCTATCGGACACTTCTAAAACTGGAAAATTCTGAAGATAATTTGCACACAAATATGAACTAATTTCATCTTTTTTTTTTAAATTTTGTGTGCCATTGGTTAGAAACCGTTAGATCTTAAGTAATGTAAATCCGTTCATTATTAATTAAGGTTTTATAATTAAACGATATAATGTTCTTCACATTTTTAAATCATTTCATTTTCAGATCTCTTGTTGCGTCAGTGCCTTTTTTTGCCAATGCTGACTCCAATTTCGTTTCCGATGTTGTTACAAAGCTTAAATATGAAGTTTTCCAACCAGGTAAATAAGAAAGAGAACTCGTAACATTAATGAGTTGTTCGAAATCATTTATATGTTCTTCTTTTCCAATTAGGTGATATTATAATAAAAGAAGGCACTATTGGAACCAAGATGTATTTTATACAAGAGGGTGTCGTAGATATTGTGATGGCCAACGGAGAGGTAAGTCTTACATCCCAAATAAATAAAAATTTTAAATAAAATTCTTTGTCGTATAGGTTGCAACATCACTATCAGATGGTTCATATTTTGGTGAAATATGCTTACTTACAAATGCACGACGCGTGGCTAGTGTGAGAGCGGAAACATACTGCAATCTATTTTCGTTAAGTGTAGATCACTTTAATTGCGTTTTGGATCAGTATCCGTTGATGCGAAAAACAATGGAGACCGTCGCAGCTGAACGTCTCAACAAGATTGGTAAAAACCCAAACATAATGACACAGAAGGATGAACAGAGTAATAACCCCGAGTCCAACACGATAACTGCTGTTGTTAATGCACTAGCTGCTGAGGCCGACGACTGTAAAGATGAGTATGTACTTTTTTGTTGTTTAATTATTATCACAAATGAAAAGCTGAGTGTGTGTCTATTCACACACTGGATGGAAGAGCGACGCAACGAGAGTGTATTAAGGGTTTTTAATTGTCCTGGCGTCCAAGAAATTAACCATAGCTTTCTGAAAGCAGGCGAATTTCATGGATACTAGCTTTGAAGACGCTCGTTTTTCTTACCTCCATTTCTAGGGCTAGGCACCTACTATAATAATAATTTGCCAAAAAAAAAGCCTATGACCTTACTTAGATCCGAAAAGCAACGCGAATGGTGAAATTGTCAATAGTTTTTATATTGAATGCCCAACTGAGCATGCCAACGATGGTAGATCGCAGAATTCGACTGATACGATCAAAAAGGATTCAATATCCATACATCTCTCTGTCCATTTCCACTTAAGTCTTGTCTCTCAACTATATACGAACTCTCTACCATGAGCTGAATATGAGAGTCTACTGATATTGATTCAGTTAATGAAATTTCTTCGAGGATCTTTCGAGCGCAGGGCGCAGAGAACAAACAATTTTAAGTTTGGTGAGGAAACCAATGATTTTATCTTTTGAGGAACTAAAACATATTCTTAATGAATGTTTTTGGATATTTCGAACACATAATTTCATTGAGAATCAAGGCCGCCCCAACTTAACTACCGCCTTGTGGAAGATTTACAGAAACCATCCTTTTTCTAGTCTAGTGCTAGCGTA
The DNA here is from genome assembly GCA_914767635.1 of Melanostoma mellinum. Taxonomy (NCBI): domain Eukaryota; kingdom Metazoa; phylum Arthropoda; class Insecta; order Diptera; family Syrphidae; genus Melanostoma; species Melanostoma mellinum. The sequence goes on from OU612059.1 coordinate 197,375,961, forward strand.
ATTCTCAACTGCATGAGAAATTTCGTTCCTCAGAAAAAATATTATCCGCAAAGAAAATTCTAGGTTTGATTCAAGTTCAGAAATATCTGCATTGCTCATATACAAAAAAAGCAAAATCTTTTGATCTTTTGTCAAGAACATTAAGAACTCCACCAAGTCATGGGTCCCAACGACTCTCCGTATGTCAGCTCCATCGATAAAGCCAATTTGTTAATCACTTCAAGACACTTCCTGATAGCATATTGGCTTTACCTGAGCTTGATTATTTAAATTCTATGATGAGGAAGAATTTTTTTTTGGAATAGTTCGGCTGCAAGAGTCCTACTGGTCCAGATGGTGGTGTAATGGATAGCATGTCCGCCTGTTAATCCAGAGGTTCGAGTTCAAATCCCAACAGAGGCAAAAATGTTTTTTCCACGGGTATCGCCTTTCGCGAGGAATTGGCAGGTCCTCCGTTAGTATTCATTGCCATGAAAAGCGCTTTTTCGATTAGCCGTTCAGAACCGGCAGAAAATTGTAGGTCCCCTCCATTCCCTCACAAGGCATGGTAGTGAGAAATGCGCTAGGCCCAGGGGCTCCTCGCTCTGTTGCGCACCCTATTTATTTTATTTTTTACTGGTTCTTCTACGCTATACCAAACCACTCCGTAAGTTTCTCTATCTATCCGATGATGATATCAGATGGCAAACTGTATTTGTCCAACCCGTCCCTTAAAAAAGGCGAATCTTCCTCCCCTTCCAATTAGCATCCAATTGCACTAACGTCCCTTCCTTTCATGGTCATGGGAATGTTGATTAATCATTAACTAATGAAATACCTTGAAGAACGAAAGCTTCTTAATGACCACCGACAGTATGGTTTTCGTAGCTAAAGGTCCACTGGTGATTTGATGACATATCTCACCTAAAAGTGGAACCAATCTTTACATTGTTTTGGAGAAAGTAATATTTGATTATTGCACTTGATATTTCTAAGTCATTTGATAGAGTTTTGGCATCAGACTCTTTTATCCGAAACGAATGTTTTTGGTATCAATGAGTCTCCTTTTCGTTGGATCCGAAACTACCTTTCCGACCTTTCAATACAAGTTGTATTGGTTGGCTTCAAACCTGAACCGTTGCCCACTTTATAAAGACTGAGGGGTCCCAGGGCTCCGTTTTATCTCCGACTCCCTTCCTTATTTTCATAAATGATGTCTTGTCTGACACTTCTAATCCGCTCAACTGTTTCGCTAACCACTCAACCCTCAGCTTTTCATATTCGTTCCCAAATTCACGTCCCTGTTCTTCTGATGTGGAACTGAAACGGTTGCGTATGATTAGCTCATTAATTTGACAGCATTTTTTACATGGGGTAGTAAAAAACGAGTAGATTTCAGTGCTTCAAAAACTCAATGCTGTCTCTTGTCGTTAAAACTTAACATTCTCTTATTGCCACGTCGAAAAAAACTGTCAGTACTTGGTATGTGGCATGTGTTACCCGTGGCGTGATGGTTCCAATGTCTGCCTGTTAACTCAGAGGTTCATGGTTCGAATCCCAACAGAAGCAAAAAAGTTTTTCCACGGGTATCTGTTTTCGCGAGGAATTGGCAAGTTCTCCATTAGTAAATTCATTGCCATGAAGAGCGCTTTCTCGATTAGCCGTTCGGAAGCGGCAGAAAAGTGTAGGTCCCCTGCATTCCCTAACAAGGCATATTAGTGAGAAATACGCTAGGCCGATCCTCGCTCTGTTGTGCCACCCTATGTATTTATTTTACTTGGTATGTGTGTAAACGATGATCACATATTTGAAGTTCTAAAACTGCTAAGGTTTCTTAAGACGATGCATTTAAGGAATTTTTCACCCTTCTGAAATGGCTATTATATATAAAGCCTACATCCACTTAAAACTAGAGTATATTTCTCATATCTGATCAGGTGTTCCTCAAACATCTTTACGCCTTCTTGATAGGGTACAAAACAGACCGTAAAGATTGAAAGGTGAAAGTTTTATCGAAGAATCAATTATTTCTTTAACAACGTCGAAATGTTAGTTGCCTTACTCTTCTGTCGCTTTTTTACAAGCAGTCTTCTAGCGAAAAGCCAGTTGCATTCCTCCCCTGAAACAATTTAGTCTAAACACCCGCCTTGCTAAGAATGAGCCTTGAGCCCAACTTGGGGTTTACAGTCAAGTATAAAAGTTCATATTTTAGTCGCACAACCCGTATGTAGAAAGCTTTACAAGGCACAGTTGTGATGCAAATTTTTATTTTGAAATTACTTGAACAATTTTTTTTGTCTAAAATGCAAATGGCAGAATATTTTCTTACATATGAAATTAATTTTTCTTTTGGCTGATGGCTCAATTGTTGATCTGACTCTGTTTAGAAGGTAACATCTTGGATGGCCGAACTTGTCGATAAATAAAGCATTAAGTGGAAAACTTGGCATTATTCATTTTAATTTTAGAAGTATTAACAAGAAGAACCTTGTAAAGTAAAATTTCTTCTTTCCTCTGCTTCAAAACAATAAAATACCGCAAACTGTTCGCAGTCTGAAACATCAGTAAACTTATTCATTTGCAAGGCAAAGTATGGACTATTCTTACATTTTTGATAAAGCCCATGCTTCCTTCGGTTGCACTTCCACCAGATAAACTTATCCATAACCATAGTTACTAAAAACCAACTATTTGTTAAATAAGCTTACTCATTTAAAAATAGTTAAATCACAATTCTGATGCGCACTTAAGAATTTAAAAAAAAAAACTGACATTATCGACGAATTGCAGCAATTTTGAAGGCTTTGGCAATACTAGACAAAATTTCATCTCGAATTAAAACCTTTTGTTATTAGACCAGGATTTGGAAAAGTGTAAATGTAAATAACTAACACATTATAATCAGTGGGTCGCCACAACGTTTTTATTAAAAAAGGGGTCGTCTGTACATAAAAAGTTTGAAAACACTGGTATAGAGGATAATTTCATATCTACTTTTCTTTCAGCCTCCCAGTTATGACCTTGAGGTTATAAGTGAAATTCCAACCACCTTATTACCACCCACTACACCACAAAAAAGAGAAGCTTGCTACCCTGGCAATAAAATGAACCGGCAATTGGTCTTAGCGCTCCAGATTTTGTATATCAGCTTTGTCCTTAAAAAAATCATGTAATTGAGATCGTTCAGTTCCTCTTTCACCTTGCCATTCGAATAGACACAACTATTTTTAAACTTATAAATACATAAATGTACTAAATAAATATAAAATTCCAATTAAATAATTTCTAGTTGCATATTTGGAATATGTGTTGCACAAATGCAAAACAATTGTTAAAATGGCAAAAATTTCTAGCAAAGCATAATATTTTAAGCTAGCTATACGTTAAATTAAGTCACAAAACATGTATGTCCTAAAGAAAATTGTAATTTTAAATGAAAAATATGCAACTAGAGTTACCTTTTAAAAATAATTCAATCTAAATTACCAATTATGTATAATTATAATTAGTTTTATTTTTATGTTAAGTTTTCTGTCGTTCTCTATCTGTAGTGATAACGATCTCAAGGAAAATCTGTTACATGGATCCCAATCGAGCATTATTGAGCCAGTGCAAACTATAAGAAAAGGACTTCCAAGGCCTAGGAGTGGTGAATTTCGTGCACTGTTTGAGGGCAATACTCCATGACACTAAGAAACATATGAATTTGCTACATTTTCGCTATACAAATATCGTCAAAAATAGTTAGATTAATTTTTAAATTAGTGCAATTTTCAATTCACATCTAACTGAAAATGATTTCAGCTCCGCTAACTGTGATGACTATATATAAGAAACGAAATTCAATTGATTTCATTACTCAAGCAATACTATAACGATGACGACTCGTGCAGAACCCAATCTCCTTCATTAAAAACAAAAACAAAAAAAAACATATTTAAACCTCATGTACAGCATGTTGTCTTTTTATAAGATTTTGTTTGATATTTATTTATTTTTTAATTTTAATTTTTAGTTAAAAAGATTAAATTTTGCAAGTTGTATTTGTTAAAAACAAAAATGGTATTTTACTATAGAAACAATAAATACATGAAGGACAATATCTTTTTACAATTTTTTTGAAAGCAGAAACCCGAAAAAGTTTAAGATGGTGAGTATTATGGAATTATTTTAAATTAAAGAAAAAGTTATCGTCTTTTATGGCATCATATCCGCTGCGTTGACCTCAGAGAGCGTCAGCAAGCCTCCATCTTTTGAATTGTTCCATGTCAGAGGTGAACCAAATACTGATGTTGTCGCATTTGTCCGTACCAGTAGTGTTATGGTCTACCTTTTTGATCCTTCGGGATTGTGTCTCTTTCTTCGAAATCATGTCTAAATGCCACCTTTTTTTAATGGGTTTTCAGGATCCCTCCTTTGAACATGACAATTCCAACTGAGTCAGTCCGGCTCTATTTTCCTTGCAAAGGTGGAACTTTATATCATACAAAGCATCTTCATCCATCTGATGTCAACCAAAACTTCACAAAACTTCTGTTCACTGCCCAATATTGGAAATTGTATGTGAGAGCTGGACGCATAACCGCTTTGTTAAGTTTTCCATTTAGCTTAGAGGGTAGTTTTTTATCATGAGAGAATTTTTCGAAACTTCATTCCAACATTGTGGACCGTTTATGAGTGATGAACGCACAACAGTGCACAATGGTTTCTCCCATAGGCCAAAAGTCAAAATTTCAAGGTTAAACAAATTATTTTTTTTTTTTTAATACAAAAATTATTTTAGGTAACGGGACATTGAAAAGAGAAAAAAGAGTTTTTTCTCTAAAATTTGTTATTGCTTGTCAGTCGTGCCACGACGTTGAGTGTTTTTCACAGTTTTAAATAATAACTTAAATTGCAAATGCTATATAAAGGTTTATTCCATTCTGTTGTATTGTTTAAAGCTAGTTTTGGAAGTGAAATAATGTATAATGACAAGTTTTCAGCGATTTTTGTGGATAAGATGATTGTTTGGGATTCAACATTGCGATCCTCAACCGAATTATACAGATCACCCTACATTTCTTTTTACATGTCTTAAAGTCAATTAAAATTTATGTTAACTTCATGTTAAGAGTACTTTCGCTCTTAAACTCTCTTAAATTACATTTCATATTTCGCTTTAAATCTTATTCGTACCACAAGACTTGTCATGTCTTGTGTATTATCAATCAGTTTAATCTTTAAAAGAGAACAAATGTAATGGGCAAAGGTGTCGGTACCAATTTAGTATGGATTGATTAACACTCGTTCACTTGGATCGTGACAGCAGCAGACACCACACCTTTGGCCAGGAATCTTGAACTCAGCTTTGGATTTGGATAAGTATTTGCTCATCAACCAAATAAATTGTATTTAAAGTGAATATTATCTACTTATCTTTTCGTTCTTTGGTAATTTTCATTTATAGTGTGGTGTGATCCAAGACAATTTTAGGAACATTTATATTGCTTTGGGTTCTTTAATTTCGTCAGTGAACCCCTTTGACTTTTTGAAATTCGATCATAGGACTTATAAAATTTCAAGAGAATTCCAAAACAATGATATTTTTTTTTTTATTTCGACCTCTATTGAAAAAGGTTCCTAAGTTTTTATTTTTTGAATATTTCGTGTTCTGCTCTGGCTATTTACCAAAACATCAAATTCCCATATATGCCCACGATAATTTATGCACCATGATCTTTTCCTCTTTTAGAATATATAAAACTTTTTTTGCGTACATTGTAAAATTTTAGCTTGGAAAGAGACACTATTTTCCACTTTTTTAAATATTATAGCAAAATGATCAAGCGAATTTATATTTTTAAAATGAAAGTATGGCGAATTGCCCAGATCAGTGAAGTTGATGAAGACATTCCTGAGGCTCTGAAGCATTGCAAATCTTTAGACAATCTCCAAATAAAGGAATTGGATGCCGGTGATGCTTTGAAACTTTTAGTTGAGGCAAGGTTTTCAAAACACCAATACCAAGTTATTAGGAACTTGATAAACGAAAAAACAGAGATTGCTATTCTACCAAGCTATGCCAAAGTTCTTAAGAAGAAAAAAAAACTACTATACACAAAGATCGAAACAATAAGAATTTCAGATTCATCGGCCTAAGTTACCCTTCAAGGACTTCTTAATCATACTGCTCAACACATTATAGATTCCCGAGAAGAAATTTAAAAAAAACGGAGACATATTTTGGTAAAAAACAATTTAAAATGGGGTTTGATGGGAGCAGTGAACAATCTGAATATAAGCAAATATATCTGGCGAATTCAGTGATTCAGATATGTTCATATCAAGAGAGCTCTGATACTGAAAAGAAAATATGGCAAAATCTACGTACAGGATCAACCCGATACTGCCAACCTATACGTTTTCTATTAAAAAAAGAAACGGCAGAGTTGAACACAGCTGAACAGGAATATGTATATGCAGAACCAGATGATAGATAACATGACAAATTCTATAATACAAATATCGGACAGTTTTGTCAATGTTAGCATATCCTTAAATTGACAATGGTTGACGGTAAGGTATGCAATACCTTGTCACATACTGCTTCGCAGCCGGTGTACTATATTTGCGGAGTAAAGCTAAAAAACATGAATGACATTCAAAGCTCACTACAAAGAACATTTAACGAGGAAGTCCTCGATTTTGGCGTATCCCCCTGCATGCGTGGATCATATTTTTTGAATTTTTATTCATCCATCCTATTGTTTGGATTTTAGAAAATGGCGAACCGGAATAAATGAAAAACCTCTTTTGGAGACAAAGACAAAGATTGTGCAAGCAGAGTTAAAAATCGGATTGATAGTAGACAAACCGAAGCAAGGTGGAGGAAACTCAAACGATGGGAACACTGCACGAAGATTTTTTGCCAACCCTTCCGTTTCTTCCCAGATAACTGGGGTAAAATAATCAACCATTAAGAAGCATTGAAATTAATGCAGGTTTATTCGAAAAATATTTTCAAGACACAGCTGTGGAAATTGTAGCAGAATACCCTTGGTACCCATTGCAAGATTCCGTACACAAAGTCTTGATACATGGAGGGCAGGTTGTGAGACACGCCATATTACCAATTGGACAATTTACTGAAAAGGCAGCCTAGGCAAAAAACAAGGACGTTAAATTTTTCCGATCTCACAACACACGAAAAATATCCAGGCTATCTACTGTTATCTATATATATGGTATATTAAAGAACAAAGACCAAACGACTTGTATCAAGTTTAAAGAGAGACTAACTTTATTGCCAAATGTATAATAAGAGGTATTAAGTTTTAGTACAATGAATTAGAAGTGAGAGCCAGTGTTTCCATACTCAAGTAATTCAAAATATAATTCAATTATTTTTCAACACTCCCACTTTTTAATAAATTAAGTGCAAACAAAAAACTTTACTTAATTTCTTGAAACCCCAATTACAGAACGAAAATTTTCAAATTTATCTTTATTTAGTGGTTTAGTGAATATGTCTGCCTTTTGTAGTTCAGAAGGAACATAATTAATTTTAAAATCTCCCTTCTCATAACGCTCTCGAATAAAATGGTAACGAACATCGATGTGTTTCGTTCGTTTGTGAAATTCAGGATTTTTCACAAGCCTTATTGCTCCTTGATTATCCTTGTTCAAACTTATCTCGGCCAAACCAGTTGGAACCAATTCTAAAAGTAGTTGTTGGAGCCACACCATTTCCTTCACTGCCTGTGAAGCCGCTACGTACTCTGACTCCGTAGTAGATAGGGAAACACACTTTTGTCGTTGCGATGACCACGACACTGGACCACTTGCGACAATGAAAATGTATCCTGTGGTCGAACGCCGAGTTACAGGATCACCAGCATAATCAGCGTCACTGAAACAAACTAAATCAAAATTGTTAACCTTTTTAAAATGTATACCCATTGTCCTGGTTCCACTTATGTACTTTAGGATTGGTTTCACTGCATTAATATGGATCTGGTTGGGTGAATCCAAGTACCGAGAAACTACTCCCACTGCGTATGAAATATCTGGACGTGTAGCAATGGCCAAATACATTAGACATCCCACAGCCTCCCTGTACGGAAATTTAACGTCTCCCGAAAACACAGGTTCTACATACGTACAAGTTTCAGCTGGAGTTGACACTGGTTTACTAGAATCCATGTTGAATCTCTTAAGAACACTTTCCGCATATTGTGTTTGACTGGCAAAAATAGCACCATCAGATTTCCTTGCTAATTCTATGCCCAAGAACACCTCTGCACTCAACAATGTTATTTCAAACTGCTTCTTTAAAAACTTCACCAGGCTCATAGCATCCTGTTTTTCCTTTGCTGCAATTAATCCATCGTCTATGTATATAGCAAGTATCATGCGCTTGCTTGCATCCCCTGAGATGAAAACACACGGATCCATTTTACTGGGTTTGAGACTAAACTCCTTTAGAACGTCTGTAAACTTCTTGTTCCAGCACCGAGATGCTTGTTTTAGGCCATAAAGACTCTTCCGAAGCTTACAAACTCTCCCAGTTCCATCATTGAAGCCTTGAGGTTGATCCATATAAATATCCTCATTTAGTTCTCCGTTTAAAAAGGCAGTCTTCACATCGAATTGGGTGAGGCTTAATCCTTCGTTCGCTGCAATAGCTAAAATGCTCCGAATGGACGTAAATTTGGCTACAGGACTGAATGTCTCACCGTAGTCAACACCCTCTTCTTGACTAAAGCCCCTTATGACCAGTCTGGCTTTGTACTTCTGCCCTCCATTCAAACCTAAGCTCTTAAGCTTATAAACCCACTTATTATCAATTGGTTTCCTTGTCAAAGGACATTTTACCAAGTCCCAAGTGCAATTTTTGTGAAGGCTATTCATCTCATCGTCCATTGCTGCCTTCCAATGAAGTGCATCATCACAAGTAAGTGCGTGGCGATAGGATTTTGGTTCCCCTTGCACAAAGAAAGCATGCTTTTGCAAGATATTACACATACCTGAATAATCCACATTGCTCCGGGTGCGCAGACGTTCTTTCAACGGGAGAGTCTGATCACTTTCATCCTCGTTCGCATCACCATCATCCTCATCGTTCGCGTCACCATCATCCTCATCTGCTGAGCAAAACACGTCATCACCAGTATTTGCACCTCCATCAGTGACAGCTGGAACAGATCTACTTGTTTGGATTAAACCTTTCTTTGGATCGGCAATCGGATTTGATAAAAGCACAACAGCTTCTTCATCCTCAAATGTGTTTTTCTGTGTAGACATGCTGAGTTGTTGATTTTCTCCTATTTCTTTGAAAGTCACATCCCTAACTATCTCTACTTTCCTTGCTGCAGGTAACCAAACCCTAAACCCCTTTGTGTTATCGGCATAGCCCACGAATATACCTTTTTCCGCTTTTTTATCCCACTTTTTGCGTTTTTGTTTGGGTACGTGTATAAAAGCTTCGATGCCAAATACTTTAAAATCCTCAACTCTAGACTTCTTATCACACCACAATTCATATGGGTTCTTGCCCTTTAAAGAACTCGTTCCAGTCCGGTTTAACACATACACAGCCGTATTAACCGCTTCAGCCCAAAAACTTTTGTTTAAATTCTTCCCATGCAACATCGTCCTGGCAGCTTCAACTATTGTTCTATTCTCCCTTTCCGCGGCACCATTTTGTTCTGGAGTATAAGGAACAGTAGTCTCATGACGAATGCCATGCTTCAAAAACAAAGATTTCACACCTTCGTTGACAAACTCAGAGCCATTGTCTGTGCGAATCATCTTTATTTTACTTCCAGTTTCACATCTAGCCCGATCAATAAATTGCCCAATCAAGTAGCAAACTTCCGACTTATGCTTCATAAAGAATACCACTTTATAATGTGAAAAATGGTCCTTAAAGAGAATGAAATATCTAGCTCCACTTAAAGAAGCTTCTTCCATTGGACCACATACATCTACATGCACAAGTTGACCTGGTTGATTTGCAACAAAAGTACTCTTTGGAAATGGCAATCTATGCTGTTTGCCCAAAATGCAGGAATCACATGAAAAAACTGCATCATCTTTAAATGCAATTCCTTCCTTCTTTAACTGAGTACGCACGTGCGCTACATTTTGGTGAGCCATTCTTTCATGCCACAATTTTATTGACAAAGCTTGATTAGATGCCATATGGGCCACTTTTCTCAATTCACCCTGCACTTTTATACACATTTCGAACAATTGTTCTTTCCGTTCTCCCACTGCTACAATAGTACCATCCTTAGCTACAAATTCACATCGCACACTATCGGAAATGAACTTCAAACCTTTGTCCAATGCACGACTTTGAGAAAACAAATGAACCGAAATCTTTGGCACATAAAGTACATTCGAAAGATGTTTTTCAGTCCATATTTTACCATCTGACGCTAAAATGTTTATATCTCCGATTCCCATTGCAGATATTTGCTCACCACTTCCTATTCTTATTCCAATCGGACTAGAAAAACTCCTATAGTTAATCAACCAATTTTTTTTCATAGGTCATATGATCGCTTGCTCCGGAGTCAAGGTACCATCGATTATTTATTTTACCATCATTGCCCATCAGCGCCGTTGATTTGAATTCGTCTGCCCTTTGTTCCTCACTTCTACTTCCAGTCCTTGTTCTGTCATCATCACCATCTACTCTTTGCAACTCACCGCCATTTCCAGTCCTCACTTTTCTCACGATCTCAGCACAACAACTTGAACAATTGCTAATAAGAGCCTCGCCCCTTAATACTTCACTTCTAGTTCCAGTCAACGAATCTTTGCCAATGATTCCTCTTTGCTCTTCATTTCCATTTCCAGTTTTTACTTGACCAGCGGCGATCAAAGAGTTTGATACCAGTGCGTTGCCTTTCACCCCTCTGCCCCAATAGCCAGCCTTTTTCTGCTCCGCAATCTTTTTGGGACACTCTCTTTTCCAATGCCCATGTTCATTGCATGAAAAACACTTACCAGGCTTAGAATTTTTTTCTTGATGCCTTCGTTCCTTTTTCTTTGCCATAAGTGCTGTTGTATTGGTTGTATTATCACACTGAGATGACATTCGTGCCTCTTCCATAACTAGTCGTGACGTCAAATTCTCCAAAGTTTGCTCTTCTTTGACTGACGACTCCCACGCACAAAAAAAATGTTTAAAGTTTTCGGGGAGAGTCATTAATATTTTAGTAATAACCATACTCTCCGAAACGTTCTCTCCAACATCTCTTAATTGTCGAACTATATTTTCTAACTTTGAAATGTGTGTTGCAACGTCATCACCCTGATCTTTTGTGAAGCTGTAAAACCTTTGGAGGAGCATGTGAACATTTGCCTTTGATGTCTGTTCATACACCGCACTCAGTTTTGTCCACATTTCCCTAGCATTTGTACAATTTACAATATGCCTAAGTGGCGTTGAACCAATGCTTGTGGCAATGATTCTTTGAGCCTTGCTATCCAATTTCATCCACTCACTTACGCGATGGTTGAACTCTGTCGCTTCCTCTTTCTGTCCTTGGACAGGGAAAGTGCCTAACCCAATTCCATTTACGTAATCAAAAAGACCTGATGCGTTTAACAAGATCTTAACTTGAAACTTCCATACTGCGTACTGCTCGGAATTCTGTAACTTTTCAACTTTAAAGATCTCACCTTCCATATTCACTTTTGTTCTCTTAAAAAATATTTTTCGATTGTATAGCTAGGTTACGCAGGAAATTAAACGCGTAAAAAAAATTTATTTGCCAATTAGAATTCTTAAATCTAAACTTTAATTCCTTTTTTTTTTTTTTTTGATTTTTATTGAATTTTAACTTTAGCGGAATCTGGGCCCATAACCTGTTATCTATATATATGGTATATTAAAGAACAAAGACCAAACGACTTGTATCAAGTTTAAAGAGAGACTAACTTTATTGTCAAATGTATAATAAGAGGTATTAAGTTTTAGTACAATGAATTAGAAGTGAGAGCCAGTGTTTCCATACTCAAGTAATTCAAAATATAATTCAATTATTTTTCAACATCTACAAACACAGATTTATTCAATAGATTGCTATGAACCTCAGATCCTTTACTTTCGAACGAAAGAAATTTGAAAAAAAAAACACAACAATCGACACTTTCCAAAGATATTTTGTGTTTATTGCTTAAATAGTGATTAAAATTAAGTTACAATACAAAAAAATCACTGTTTTTCTTTATTTGACTTATTTTCAAAAGTTTAAAATAAAATTTTGAGTTTTGACCGCCCTCCCCATCCAAATGAATCCACTGTGCAGAGGTGTAAATTCTTCCGTTCAGTTAGGGGCATTTTTCTATCACAAAAGAACGTGAAGTTCTCTCGCCACTTCATCCACATTGCGTTTACTCTATGTCGTTATTGAAAATTGATTCACTTTTGATCATAGATCCCTCATGTTTTCTCAATTGGGAAGCAAATTTCATTCAAATAAATGTCTGGAGTAGGCAGGGATAAATGATCCTCACTTTATGATGACTCCATCGTCAGCAAAGAAAAGTTGATGTATTTTAGTGTTTTGTACTTTATTTTCCAGCAGGCAGACAAGGACTGTAATAAAGAACAGACTGGTGTGACCTACTTTATGTTTCAGTGACTCCAGCTGAATGCGAGTATCTTATATTTGTAACTGTTCATTATTCTCAATCATCAGTACATAGGCTTTAGAAACTCCCATAGCAACTTCTTGTATTTCATCTTCCTTGATAATTAAAATAAAAATTAGTCATGCAAATTAAATCAAAAAAGTAAATCCAAAAATTGTATTATCGTAACATTTTATTTTACCATAGATTATTTGATACATGTTATAATTGTGGTGACACTTTTAATACAAATTCAAAACTAAGGTATTAATCACAATGCTTAGAACAATTCATTAAATTGCATTTCACTTTATGTACTTCCTAAAATTGAAAAAAATTTAATATAGTTTCAATAGTATTTTCGCTTTCTACGCATCAGAGAGCTCAGTTAAAGTCATTTAAAATAAGAGTTAACTTCATTAGGTTCCTCACAAAATGGTATCCTCAATTTTTTTTTTTTTGCTAAACGAACGGTTTAGATTTTTTACTACTCATTCGACGACTACATATCAAAAATATAGTGCCCTATATGCACTTAAAATGGAATATTATAAATAAAATAAACAGAATAAGACAACAGAGATTGGAGAGCGTCAAGGAATTGCGCATCTCTCACAGGGGACCCACACATTATTGAAGATTTCGAACGACCGTTGATATGATTTCAATGTTATTCATTAAAAACAATCATTTGAGGAGGTTTTAATATAAATGATAAAATAGGTTGGGATAAATCTAACCAAATCTCAGTTAAGAGGATCCGGCGAAAACGTTGGGTAAATTGTTCACAAATGGTGTCAGTCCTGTGGCCGACTTACAGCTCACGTTATCGACTAACTCGTGAAGGAATTGTGTGAGTTTGATATTACAGCTCACGCTATCGAGTAATTTTGCATTCTCTCATCATAAATCCAAAGGATTTTTATTCGACGCATGGAAGGTTCACTCATTTTATTATTCATGAAATGAAAACAAGAAGTTTGGTAAGCATTTTTTATGCCTTTATTTATGCCTTTATTACAAAGTTAGATTATTTTATCCGAGTCAAACAAATTTGATGTTAAGAAAGTGCCGAAATCAATACACAAATACCTAACCATCCGATTCCAAAAAAGAAATTCCTATCCGTTCAAAACGATTACTTTCGTTGTCCATGTACACGTGCACCGGAAGACAATAGGTTCGTTCATTGAAGCGCTGGTCGCCACAAAGTGTTTTTTGAAAAACCTAAACACGTCTTGAATGTCAAACTGAGTGTTTTTGAACCCTGGGATTGACTTGGGTTTGCCCTCAACTCAACCTAGAGCGGCTTGAGGGATGTCAATTCATATGACAGGGATGTGTGTGGTTTTTTCGTTTGACGTTTTTTGAGGACTGTAAAACCCAGGTTTTTTTTAACAGATCATAGGGTTGTCAAGGAAACCTCAGTCAACCCTGGGTAAAGTTCAACGAACGAACATACTCACAACCGTCTAGGTATTGACTAACAATATAATTAAAATTTCTATAAACAACACCACCCGAGTGCATTTAATGTTTTAATTTATGTTTCAAGATTTTAGAAAATAAAAAAATTATCTCTGAAGCCTCTGTATAAAACTCAAGACGGACCGTTTTAGTTAGCAAAATGGAGGTTGAATATCATTAACTTCGCTTTCGTCTCTTTCGTTTTATGACAACCCTTCTATCAAACTCGACAGCAAATGCGAAAAAAGTTTCGCTCTATCAGTTCAAAGTTCAATAGCGTAACCAGTGTGTCACCTTTTAGAGAAATAGATTTTCTAGAAACTACCTTTTAAATGACTGGAGATTTTTTTTTATAATTAACGCGCACATCCAGGGGTTATGAATACCCTTATAATGTTATAGAACACAGTGCGAGTATTTAATAGGAGGAAATTTGTGAAGCATAAGTTTTGATTCGCTTCGAAACGAATCGGAAAGAAGATATCGAATTCAAAACAGCTCACCTGGTATTACATTATCAAGCCCTTTCATTTTATATCTAATAAACACTCAGGGATGCATTCGACAATTCGTATAAAACGGTATAAAACGTTTAACCTCACTCTCTATTCAAATCTTTAAATTGAGAATCTGTTTAAAAGTATTCACCTACAAACCCAAATACATATTTGAGTGCTGCTTGTATCTCCTCTGCAGTCATTTGCTGTCGGCTTCTTCTATTAAACTATATCAACTAAACTTAAACTCTGAGAATATATCTTATAGAACATAACATATAACTAAAACATTTATTTTGTTTGTGATGTAATTTAAAAACACAATGATACAATAATTGTTAGCGTTGACGTCATCTTTCTTATTTACAATTTAAAAAAACATTGTAGAAAAGAAGAACAGCAAGCCGTTTCAAGTAAGCGCTACCACTTTACGCCATCTAGAAAAAAAATGTGTCGTTTATATTTTGTTGAGTGAAGAAACTCTTAATATTTATAAATTACAAAATAATTAATTATTACAAACCACCAAAAAATTAAAAAAAAAAAATTATTTTTACAAATTTTAATTAAGGGGAAACTAAATGAATAACTACACTTTTTATTAACAAAACTAAAATCCACTTTATAGTCTGATAAAGGATAATTACGGGAATTAATTATTTTTTCTTTTGAATACCTACTCAGCCCGTCAACCGATTTAAAACTGAAAGTTATAATATAAGCATGGAAAGAAACTAACAGATTCTTATAAACAGCAAAAAATAAAATATTTTTGTTTACTTTAGTCTTTAGTAGTTTAGTTTACTAGTCTTAATGTTCATGGCGTTAAATCGTCCTTTGCTAAGGAAATTGAGTAAGGTGACGACTAAATTGACCTAGAAAAGTCGCTCATCGTTATTTTGAAAATCTATTTCGATAGAAAGATAGTCGAATTCGAATAAAGGCATTTTAAGACTCGAAGGACAGCCTTGCAAAAAAAAACACACTTATAATTTCAGATGGTTATCGGCCCTATCGAGGTAACAATCGGAGCGGAGTTTTCTACGCAACGCATCCTTTTTTGGATATTCAATTTTGCTTCGAAGTAATTGTCATCGTAAAAAAATATTCCCAAAGCTAAACACTTTCCGCAGCAAAAACTTATCGGAGGACGTTGGAGAAAATGTTTGTTTTTATTTGTCGAAAGTAAAGACAACTTAATCGCAAAGCATCGCATATAAACGGCAAACGTTGTATTTTGAGAGAATCTCCGATCAGGTGATCGGAAAATTACCACGAAGCAAAATCTCTCCGAATCGTAGTAAATTGGAGAGAATTCCGCTCCGACGCGACGGTTAACCCGATATATATCATTCGTGTAGTGAGGACATTGGCTAGTTTCAGCCATACAACTCTTTTGTGCCTGGGTTCATCATTTGTGGCAAGTAAAGAATACCAACCCAGAAAGCTGAATACAAGGTTTCATTTTTAAGTTAATTCATGGCTGCTCATGAAAATTGCTTACGAAAATTGAGTAAAATCAAATAAATCGTTCAACAAAAATCAATGAAAAACAATCTTTCCAATGAAATTTGTTAAAAGGGGCGTTTCACACTGTACAATTAGTGGGACAAACTTTATCAGATTTGTCGTCAAACGAAAATATTAAAAGTATTTGAAAACATCAACAAGTCCAACAAGAGGTCGTTTACATATTCACATTATCCAAAATTTGTCCCGACCATAGAGGAATCATTAACAAGAAGGGAAGCGGTACGCACGACATCACTGCCCTCAACCTGATTCTACAAACACCACTTTAATTTCCAACTTCAAAACGAATTTGTAATCCGAAAATAAATTAGTGTTTGTAGTTTCACGAGCCAACTTTATATTCATAAAAAATAGGTCTCGGGTTACAGAAGCAAGAAAATGAACAAATGGAAGTTGCGAGTCAAAAGAAGTAACGAATTGCCCTTTTGTTCCTTATTCCTCAATGTAGTGTCGTTGTATGTTCTGTGAAATAATCGGCCCTATCGTGGTAACCGTCGGAGCGGAATTCTCTCCGATCGGAGACATTTTGCTTCGTGGTAGTTCTCCGATCGGACGTTCCGACGACCTCCGATAAGTTTTTGTTGCGGAGATTTGAGTTTTGGGAATGCAATGCATTGCGGCATTTGTGAAAAATTTCTTACGTTGACAACTACTTCGAAGCAAAATTGAATCTAAGAAAAAAGATGCGTTGCGGAGAAAACTCCGCTCCGACGGTTACCACGATAGGGCCGAATAACAATAGTCCCCAGTTCGAATCTAAGTTAAATCGGACAACAAAAATTTGAAATACATTTTTTTAGAATATTTTTTGATTTACAGCTCGGAACTAATTGCAAAGCTACCAATTCCTACCATGAAAGGATATGTTCTATACCCGATTTCATTTAAACATTAACTCAATGTAATACAAATATGATCACTACACGACGGACACTATAGTTCACTTACCTATAACGATATGTTAAAACACTACTAAAACCCACGCTGCTACCAATGCAGAATAATTTCTAAAACAAAATAAAAAAAAAACAATGTTCTGCAACTAGATGTTTAGATTCTTACATTTAATAGTTTAACTCAAACAGTAATGTTAACTTTATATTTTATACATGGAAGATGATATACACATTCTTAAATATACATTTTACTTTTGTTTTAAATTATTTGTTAAACATTTTCAAGGAAACTATTTCAGAAATAATGTCACATTTGAATGGATTTGTATCCAAGAGAGGGAAAGACCTTTTGTGCCTGCAAGATGAATAGCTTTCAAGCAAACGCATTTCATCGCACACATTACTCTCCACATTCGAAAGAATGATTTTCTCAGTAATTTTCTCGTAGTCGATGCCCTGTGCCAGTAATTGCTCTAATTCAAGCAAAGATGGATATTCTCCGGTTTCCAACATTTCAAATCTAAAAAATGAGTTTCTGATGTTAGGTACAAGTTGTTTTTAAAAGGCCAAATTATTTGAGTGTATATTTACGTTGGGAAAATATCTCTCGGATGACGTTTTCTATAGCCATTCTGAAATGAGTTGGGTTGTTTGTTGTTTGAATTAAAATTGAAAAATTAATGAATCGTTACACCTTTTGCGTACGACACCTTTTTGAAGTACGGAGCTGCGCTTTGAAAGCAACTGTTTCTAAGTCCTCAATGCAACTCTAGAGCAGTTCGGTACTTCATAAAGGCCCGATGCAGTAAGGTAAGGATTTCAGTATAGTTCTTTTATTTAACTCATAAAATAAACAAATCTTTAAGCACTGTTTAGTCTATTCACAGCACCTAAATTTGGTTGCTCTTCATTTTAAGTCACAAAATAATAGTAAATGAAGGGAAGTTTTCCTTTATTACCGTAAAATAAAACTTCCATCAGACAGTGTTTACTAAATAACTAAAAACATCACAACATTCACAACTGACACAACAAAATTTTGAAAGATAAAAAAACGAACCGTATAAGCGAAGTTCACATAGTACAATTAGCTGGACAGACTTCGTCTGATGGATGTTGGATTGTCGGATGTACATTTATGTAGTTTGCGTTCAGACTTAGCAGACTTGTTGTCTAACATTATGTCATATATTCCACCGCTCCATCCAACTTAAAAATTTCCAAATATATGTATTTGAAAACCATTCAACAAGTTGGCCAAGCGGTCGTCTGATGGTTCACATTGTCCAACATTGCTGCTTCAAACCAAAGTCTGTCCAACTAATTGTATTGGGATAGTAACTGTCACTGCTTGATTTTAAGTAAAAACTACTATTATTAACAAAAGGCACCGAAATAGCATTGAAGTTATTATCTCGGCCAGCAATGGTGCAACTGGAAAAAATTGAGATGTTGGGACAAAATAGTGATGTCATAAATCGAACTCGGGCACGTCGCTCATAAACAACTGAGAATATTGCTATTGCAGCCCACAGTGTTTTTAAAATTAGGAGTTCCACAAACGACATTAATCGACTTATGTCTTAAGGTTTTAAACGCTCACTTCACACAAGAATTCTAGTCTGCCGATCATCAACAACGTCTTAACTTTGCTAATTGGGGTTTTGAAAAGCATCGTATTGACCCGAAACTTCACAGAAAAATCATCTGGACCTTATTGTTTTTGAAAATGGAATTGAATGTATTGCGCATAAGCCCATGTCCTTCCTCAGGCTCTAGGCTATCTCTGAATAAAATTCCATTTAAATCGGATCAGTGGTCTGGGCGGGAGATGGTAACAAAGAAACACGAACAGACAGAGTTAATTTTGGATTTGTAATATTAGTAAGGATGTCAATCGGGTTCTAGACTATCTCTGTACCAAAATTTATATAAATCGGTTCAATAGTTTGGGCGGTAAATATACACAAAGAAAAACAGACAGACAGAGTTAATTTCGGACTTATAATGTTACTAAAGTCTTCCATTCCCGTGGGAATATGAGGGCCGTTTCCGGAGAATGACTTAAAGTTTATATTACTCGGGAGAAGTGTAGTATTCTAACGGTGGCCATTTTTTGAAATGGGTGCTGTATTTTCCATGTTCCCGTTCCCATGGGAATAGAGGAATAAAACATATTGCATCATATATGTCCATCCTCAGGTTCTAGACTGTCTCTAAACCAAAATTCATATAAATAGGTTCAATAGCTTGGGCGGTTAATGGTAACAAAGAGAAATAGACAGACAGATTCAACTTCGGACTAATATTATTAGTAGACTCTGACCGTTCCCGTAAAGAATATGGGGATTATGTTACTCGGGGATTATGGAGCATTCCAACGGAAGAAGAATTTTTGAAATCAGTGCTGTAGTGTCAAAGTTCCCGTATATGTTCCTGCTCCCGTGGGAATATAGGCAAAAAATATAAAGCCGGAAAAAATATAAAGCCTATAACCTTCCTCAGGTTCTGGACAATCTTTGTATAGAAATTAATTTTAATCAGTTCATTAGTTTGAGCGGTAGATGGTAACATAGAAAGGTGAACAGACAGAGCTACTTTTGCATTTATAGAAATAGTGAGGGCCGGTTCCCGAGGGAAAATTCGAATGAAATACAACCTTTGTCCGTCTTTAAGTTTACAACAAACTTTGTACAAAATTTCATTTAAATTGGTTTATTGGTTTGGGCGGGAGATGGTAACATAGAACGACGGACAGACAGAGCTTCTTTCACACTTAATATATTAGTAAGGACTCCCGTTCCCGTAGGAACATAGGGATAAAATGTATAGCCCATGTCCTTCTTCAGGTTCTAGACTATCTCTGTACAAATTTCATTTAAATTAGTTCCGTAGTTTGGGCAGAAAGCCGGACAGACAGAGTGACATTGACATTTATAATATTAGTTAGGATCTAACAAAAAAAAAATAAAAAATAACAAAAAAAAATATCTAACAAAAAAAGCACTGCCTAGGTCGACGGACGACAACTATTTTCTGTCGAGTGAAAACTTTTGTTTCAAAAGTTGTTTCCCAAGTTTGTGTGCTGCCAAAAACGACGATACAATCGATAAAACTCGATTGATTCAAAGTAGGTGGTGTAAACATTCGATTACATCGACAATCTTCGATTGTAACAAGTTACGTGCTGGCACCCCAGAATTTTTGATCAGTTGTGAATGAAATGCTTTTTCGCGATCTATTGCTCGGTGTTCGCTATTATGGTTATCAACATTTTTGATATCTATCAATTTTTCAGTCAATCGCAAATTCGTCGTTGATGAACATTTTTTTGGTTTATTTGACTGGAATTGTGTACACAGGTACGTGGTTGACGAGCATAAAGGCTATATTATGAAGTGTTTTTACTATGCCGTATTGTCTAAAATTGATTTTTTTTATCGGCGAGTCGCAACTTACATCTTATTGAAACTATATGACATAATTAGGCATATCTGATTGATATAGGGAATTCTATGACGACAAGAAAATAAGGGTCATTCCACTGCCAATGACATTTTTTTTTTACTTCATCAAAATATTGTAAATAAAAGTTGATCATATAACACTATGCTACTGCAGGCCAACACTAACACTATTATGGAAAAACTATGATTGGAATTTATAACCTAAAATGGGTATCTTAACTTGAAGAATTTCAGTACACTAATGATGACTGTAAATTAAATGGAATTTTGTTTTTGTTTTTAAAGAAGAGAAATTTAAATTGGAGTTTAAAATAATTTCTAAAAACACCAAAGAACCCATGCAAACCAAATATTAAAGAAAATACTCATCATACCTTTGCAATCTTTTTTTCATCCCATTCGCTGTCAAGTTTTGCAAAACCTAGGTCCACTAATTGTTTGTTAATTTGCACAGTCTTGCCACTGTTAGTGTCACACAATACCATGTAGGCGGTTTTTTCCTAAAAGAAAGAAGGAGAAGAAAAAACATCACTAAATGCTTCTTTTTGTGTTGTCTAAATACAACTAACCTTTTCATCGATTTCTACAATCTGGGCATAAAGCAAAACTTCCGAAACCAATGTCAAGAATTCCCGAATAGCACTCTTGGGCCACAATTGTCCGTTTGGTTTGATATGGGATAGCGAGCCACGGATTGCTTGCACGGCAGTCTCAGCAAAACAATTCCGTAAGTATTTAATACAATCGATTTCCACTTCCGACACTGTTCCGTAGTCAACAAAGTTCACCTTCAAAATGTTTTTGTTAGTTAAAAATACACACACACACACATGTCGCAATGAGTTTTACCTTTACTTTGTTGTTGCTGACATTCGTCAGTATTTCCGCTCGATGCCATATGTCGTTATAAAGGGCAACACATACCTGACCGGGATTTATGCAAGACTTCGGAATTACCAAATCATTATCACCAATACGAGAATAAAAATTTCTTGAAAAGACAAATAATCATCGTTAGTTGGGAAAAAAATATAAAAATAAAATAAATCAAACTTACTCTATACCACTCATAAGGACATCCAGCTCATGGTGGGCTTTGTGAATATGGAACCAAAACTTGAATGGACTGTGAATCTATTTGTTGAATAAACATTTTAAGTATGGGTATCGTTATTTCATAGTTTCCTTCTTACCTCTGAAACAAATACTCCAACAACTTCACCCTTTATTATGTCCTTCGGCAATTGACCATTCGGTATCTTTTTTCCAAAAGGTACTGTGTTGTCGGGAAAATCAACGTTAAAAACTTTGAAGTCCTGCGAATAAAAATTTAAAGTTGTATCGATGAATAAAGAGACTCGTTTATGGCAACCATAAAAGGAATGAATATAAACTCTTATCTTAACAATATAACAATCCACTGCTACATGGTAAGCGTTTGGTCACACTTGAAAGAAAAAACTAGGAACAGAAAACCTGGGCATTTTGCGTAGAAACATATTGCCGTCCGTATAAAAACTTTATAAATTTTTAAAATTAAAAATTCAATCGCTCTCTGGATCTATGAAGCAGTTAGCCTTAAAGAAAGAATCACGACAGAAAAATGATGATGCAGAAACTTGAAGACCCTTTTCACTTCCTCACAAAGGCAGTGGTTGAGGGGAGTGCGCTCTGGCCAGGCGCTCCTCGCTCTGTTGCGCCACCCTATTCATTTATTTATTTTTTCCACTTTCCTTAATTCTTCAGCATGGTAGTGATCATTTAAAGGGAATCTAACTCTCCTGGTGGGTCCCTTCGATCCTTTTCCGAACAAAGCCGGAAAACTTTTGATGTGAAGCAGCTGGAAAATGTACATATGATTTGCTTGAGTAGAGAGGTATGTACTTGTCCGCATAGTAATAAGCTATTCAATACAATTTTTGAATTTCGCAAGCAATAACCGATAAATAGCAGAGAATTGGGTAAGTGACTGGGTTATTGTGGTTGGGAACCCTCACTAAAACCCTCTCCAGAAAAACCAACGTAGCCCTTTATAAGACCCTGATCATCCCAGTCCTGCTTTACCTTATCGAAAGCGGATGAGGAAACCCTTGGCCGTTTCGAAAGAAAAATTCTCCGAATGATATTTGGTCCCGAATACGAAGACAATGTGTTGGAGAAGAAGATGCAACAACGAGCTGTATGAGCTGTATTGCGAAATGGTCATAGCCAGAAGAGTACGCATCGCAAGGCTACGATGGTTGGGCCATGTAGAGCGGATGTTTCCAAACGCTCCGGCTCGACGGGTTTTCGAAAGCACATTGCGTTCTTCATCGAACCATGGGTTTCGTTTTGGTGGCCGAGTGAAATCTAGAACCTCAGAAGCAGCGGTTCTGAAGGCTTCTTTGCATTGCTGCCACTGGTCTTCAATGCTTAATGCTGGCGGCATGGGATTCAAGGATAATTGAAGGGACACTCGATTGGAAAAGGCAGTGGCAATCTCTTGCAATTGTAGCTTTCCGACGTCATGCCTCTTCACAGCGTTAGTTCTGGCTGGTCGTGAACAAGATATCCTCATTCGTACCTTGGCTACAAGGTTGTGGTCCGAGTCAAAGTTGGCCCTTCGGTCATCTAACACACTGGAAGAGTGCCTTGCGTCGATCGCAACATGGTCAATTTGGTTGACGGTTAATTGATCTGGTGATCGCCATGTACCTTTATGAATTTTGAGATGCGGGAAGCGTGTACTACTTACAACAAGATTTAGCCCCGCAGCAAAACGATTAGCCTCAGATTAGATTTCGGAGGTTTTGTCATGGAGGCTATGCTTACCGATTGTGTTTCCAAAGATGTCCTCCTTTTCTAGCTTGGCGTTAAAATCGCCAAGAATGATTTTCACGTCGTGTCTAGGGCACTGCTCATACGTTTCTTCGAGGAGCTCGAGGAGCGACGGTTCCAAAGACTGTTTCTGAGTCTTTGGAATCGTCGTCTTTCTCTTCTGTGGGGGCGTGGGCGCATATAAGGCTAATGTTGGCGAATTTAGCCCTGATGCGGATGGTCATTATACGCTCATTGACTGGACTTTGGCTAATCACCTTATCCCTGAGTCTTCCTCTAACGACAAATCCGCACCCAAATAAGCGCTGTTTCTTTTGCCTGTAGCAGTGGCTGTGGAGATTTGTGGAGATTTGTGGAGTGAATACATGACAACACACCAGACCAAAACATTATTAAGAGAATTGAAATAGACTTTCTGAAAAAAGAAAAATAAATCTGTACTCACCGCAGCAAACTCTGGTATAGCTTCATCTAAATCGTCACTCGAGTCATCGTGTCCAAACGGATCAGTGATGAATTTAGTTTTATCCATGCTCGTAACTATTTCCGATGACTTCTTCGAATCAACAGGCTGCTCTTTTTTACTATCAAGCGGTTTACTTTCCGAAACCGTCGGCAGATCAGGTCGCTTGATGATTTTTGACGATGTAAATTTCTTTGAACCGATTTTAATTGCAGGTGCAGTCGCAGGAGTCTTACTCGGAAATTTCAAACCTTCGATATCGGTTGCATTCTTTTTTTCTTGCGGCAAGCTCGCTGTTTTGTCATTTTTCAATGCAGTTTCTGCAGCACTAGTTTTTGTTGGTGTGGTAATCGGTTTCGGTGAATCTTTGGAAGATTTCTGATTTTCTATCACATTTTTCTGTTTGGGAAAAGTCATGTTGCTGTCTTTGCTCTTTGAGGCGATCGGTTGACTGACCTTATCGTTACTCATTTTGCGATCATCTGCTTCTTTCTTTTGATCGTCGCTAATTTTTAAGTTTTTTATTTCTATCGAAACGTTTTTAACGTTTGGTTCGCTCAACATTCTCCTGGAGTTGGCGTCATTATTAGAAGCGTTTTTTGTAGCTGCTTTTGCATTTGTCGTCGAGTTTTTAAAATTATTAGTATTTAGGTTTGTGTTGATATCACTTAAAAGTCTTTGTTTGTTGAATTGTTGTTGGCCCGGTTGGGTTTGCTTAAAGTTTATAAGGTTCGGAGGTGCTTGGTATAACAGTTGAGGGAGGAGAGGTTGCCAAGCAAGTAAGTTGATAGCGGGTACGGGTAGATGCAAAATGGGTGTTCTGGCCTGGGAGTTATAGTTGCAGTATTTATTTGCGTCTGGCGGCGGGTATCCGTAAGTTCTTGTGTGACTAGAATTCGAATTTACCGGTTGAGACCTAAGCAAAGTTAGTAAGTTAATATTTTGGTTTATTGTAAATTACAAAAAATAAATACAACTTACCGAACAGCTACCTTTCTGTCACGCGTGGTATTCTTTTGCTTACTTATCATTTCATTAATGTGCTGAGTCTTATCGTTCGACACAAATCCAACTCTGGCCTCCCGTCCGTAACCAGTTAACTGGGGTAACAAAACGAATTAAAAACACTATACTTCAACAGGTTTTTGAAATATCAAAACACTTACCACAAGCGTGTCGGGGATGCCTTTCAAAAACAACTCCAAGGTTTGGTAGCCAAGCTTTTTGAAGGGAATCCATGTGCCAACCATTTCCTTGTAGTCCCGGTTCAGTCTATCAACGGTCATACCATTTGGACACGATATAACCAAAGATTTGAGAATAGATTTAGTTTCATTGAGAAAGCCAGCTTCCATCTTATTTCATTTGATTTGTTTAGTGTGGTGCTTTTAATTTTATACTGAAAAACACACAACAAGGAAAGCACCGTTTTACTATAATTTGTTCTTGCACTCAGTAGGAGTGGACAGAATACGAGAAGCAAAGCAAATAATTTGTCTTTCGCTGTTTTTTTGTGAATTAAATTCTGAACATCAAACCAAAATAAATGACAGTTAAGCTCCGTCTACATCGGTGGAAAATAAAAAATATTTAAAAATAATAGAGATGGCGCTGGTAAGCGCAGTGGCGTGTTTTTATTTGGAAATGTTCTCTTTTTAGGGTGCTACATAAGATTCTACTCATCCTTTTATCCCCAACATCAATTGTTCGGGTTGTTTCTTTTTGCTATGCATGTAAAATCATGTTATATGACAGCTTTGCAAAAAAAAACTTATGTAAGCAAATGGAAGTTGCGGGGCAATATGGTACTATCGAGAACGAAAAAGGTCCCTGAAAGCCATCTATGTATCCACCGGCGTACTAAAATTCCCATGTAATTTTTAGAGCGCTGGCGGATACATAGACGACTTTGAGCGATCGTTTTTGTTTTCGATAGTACTATAGATTTCATATACAATGGTGATATTTATAGTCAGTATTTGAGGACAGATGCCGTTGTGTGTGTGTGATTTCCTCTTGTTGTATCGCCTCTGTAATATATACAGTGGTATAAGTTTTCTCTCTTAATCTTTATTTCTCTAAGGTTTGAAGTTTGAGAAGCACACATTTCAAGCCACTATACGAAATTCGAAATGAGATGCCAAGAAATGTCAATTATGTTGGTGTGAGTTTACTCTGAAAAAATTTCTAGAGTAGCAAAACTTGCTCTGAGGGTAATTTCAGATTACCCTGAGAGCAGCCAAACGAACACAACGTCACTCTGACAGCAAAAAGAGTACCCTTAGGGTACTCTTTTTTCCCAAACGAAAACGGTATTAGTGATTGGATGCTTTCATTTGTTGCTAATCACAGGTACAGCGGCTCAATCGAATTATGTTGCGGCATTTTTTTCAACAAAACTAACGTTTTCCAAATTCGAAAAAAAGTTTTTTAAAAATTTTTTTAAATCATCCGCGATCAATTGACTTCAATATTTCTCAACTTCATTGCTAGCGCTGCCAATTTTACGCCAAATTTTAATTTTTTAATAACTTTTCTTTGGGACTTTTCCAAATTGCGAAAGTTGCACTACCTGTTGAAATTTTTTTACGTAACGTTATGATGTATTTGGCGCTTTCCATTGGTTTCACTCGGGGAAGCACACATTTTGAAACCAATGGAACACCTAAAATTGTTTTTGCTCAACTTAACGTGTTGGCTTTGTGTGAGTGAAACACCAATTGCACATAAAAAATATTTCCTGTGGAAAATTTTCTTTTTGACATTTGAGTAACATGTATTAGTGCTTCTTGAGTCGATTCTCACTTCAAATCGAGAAGCGCCTGTCACTTCTCAGAATCATGAGAACCGATCTTTTTGCACCAATGGAACGGTTTGAGAATGCTTCTGGACGCTCCTGGACGGTTCTTTTCGTCCAATGGAAAGTGGCATAAGTATTGTTGATTCTTTATGTTTTTTTTCTCTTTAAACATTGTCAACCAAAACAATACCGATACAATACCTACTGCTGCTTTGTTTTAAGTCAACAAAATAAGCAGAGCTTTCTAAAGATGTCTGATTCTTAACAGCAACTAAAGATGTGCAGTTTAGGTCCCTATCAGAGATTAAAATAAACTAAGTCTGCTTGTGAACAATGAGTATTTACTTGAAAAAAACAAGTTTGAACAAACTGAGTCAACCCACAAGCAAGTAAATTTGAACAATCTTATTTGTGAACCAAGCAACTCTGAACAAACCCTATTTTCAAACGAACCAAACAAGTAGCTTGCAAGTCAAAATGAGTTTGAATAACATTGAGTTAAACTGCTTGTGAGCAAAGTGCTTGTGAGTAAAAGTAATCACAAGCAATTTGATCGTAAACAAGCAGTGTGGTTGTGAATAAGCAATGTCTTTATAAGCAAGCAAGGTGATCATACCAAAAAGGGTAGTTTATGCCTTTATATGCCTTTCTATGTATGCGTTTTTTTTGTTGTTGTTGTTGTTTAGGTATAAATCTTCAACGCATTGCCATTGTATATAGAAACTATAGTATTATTATGTAGACTTTTTGGCTGGTGGTCTCCGTGCCAACTTAGCAGTCTCCGTTCCAAGCAATTTGTTTTACCATTGTGTGTAGAGAAACGAATGCTGCGTCACCATGCTCGTCCGGTCCAAAGCACTGTTAAATCGATTCATGAACTTACTATAGTTTCTTTATACAATGGCATTGCTTTCTGATGAATACACTGCCTGCTCATAAGCACACTGCCTGCTTGTAAGCACGCTACCTGCTTGTGAACACACTGCCTGCTTGTGAATATTTTGCATGCTCATGAGTATTTGAATCAGGGTTGTTACGGATGTGCAAATTTTGACATCCGCGGATGCGGATGCGGATGCAGATTTTAGGAAACTAATATCCGCGGATGCGGATGCGGATCTTAGAATTTGCGAAATATATATCATTTTAAATACATAAATGAATGAAAATTTATCAATTTTAAATTTTTTTTGTTTAAAAATAAAAATAAAAATGTGTTGTACTTCATTGTGTTACTGAATAAGAAAATGGTTTAATAATTAAAATTAAAAATAGGTGAATTATATTTGATAAATAATAATATTGCAGCCTTCTCAGACTCCAATCTGTTTCTTAATGGATCGTAGATTAAACCAGCTCCACTAAACAGCTGTTCGCTGGGAACACTAGCAGGTGGGTGGAGGTGACAAATACCTGTGTGCAATTTTGGAGAGTGTTTTAAGATCTGTTTCATTAGTTTTCCACCAATCGAGGGGATTATTATCCAAATCCAGTCTTTTTTTATTGCGATAAGTAGCAATCTCTCTTCGAAGAAGCGTATCGGGACTTGCGTTGTCAGATTCTGCTTCACCATCATCTTCACTCGATGAATTTAGCATCATCGCCATATCGCTTTTAAAGCAAGCCTTGTCATACAACCCGAAAGTTCCTGGTTCTGAATCTTTTTTCTGTTTTTTTGATTTTTTTGAATTTGGTGACTTTGTGGGAGAGTCAGAGGTTAAAGGAATGTTTGTCATTTTTAATATTTCATCTCTTATTCTTTCCTCTGTGACAGGTTTGAAAAATTTATGTTTATAGCGAGGGTCTAAGTATGTTGAAATCGCGTACAAATTGTTATCTTCCAAAGAAGAAAATTTTGAGGAAAATTGTGTTTTTAGATTTAAGACTGCAAGCCGAATAGGATATCAATTGCCGATGGTTTTGATAGGTATTCATCAAGTTTTTTCATAAGCATTTGAATAATTGGAATCACAGATGATAAAAGTGCCTGAGAACTGCTCATTTCACGAGTGGCTTCTTCAAAAGGTTTTAATAATTCAAGACAGTTTTCGATTACTTTCCACTCCTCTGGCAAAATTGGTAAGTAAAAAAAACTTTGAAACACATCCGCATAAACTCCGCATAAATTGATGCGGATGCAGATGTTGAAATCAATGCGAATAATCCGCGATAGCGGATGCGGATGCGAATATCTGCAACACCCCTAATTTGAATATAGTCAAGTTCAAACAAGTCAATCTGCTTGCAAGTCATTTTCTTGTGAGTGCAATACAGAAAAAATGACTTGTGAGTATCCTTACTGATTTAGTTTGGTCAGAAGCGTTTTTGCTTGTGAGTAAATATGCTTGCGAGCTATTTGCTTGTGAATAGGGGTGGAAAATAATCAAGTCTGCGCGATCGTTGAGAAATTTTGGATGTGTTTGAACTGATTTGAACATACTCATTTTGATCTCTGGTCCCTATTATGAGTAGCGAATTTGGAAGCGATTGTTTTTGCGAGATTCTTTTATAGCAGTATTATAGGTTGTAGAAAAAAAAACTTTGCACAAAACTTTTTTTTTCGACGTTTAAGGTATGTCAGATAAGAGAATGGACAAAGTTTAATAATCCAATAAATGAGTTTCTCTTTAACATTCGCTTCCAGTCGAACGTTCGATTCAGGGAGCAGAACGATGATTTTTTTTTCATTTGAAAAAATAGCTATCGCATTTTGCTTCTTCTCTTCTCTACTGTACTTTTAGGAATGCAAAGTAATTATAGACTACAGAAATATTTTTGGTATTTTCAAATAGAGGAGAACACTATGCACGTCTGCTGTCTCTTAATTTTGTCCTTTGTATCTAAGACATTTAAGAGGAAAGTGTTGTTGCGTAGACTAGAACGTAAAATTGACTACATTTTAATAAAAAGAAGATTTAATGATTACAACTGATCTTATTAATGAATTTACTGTATTTAGCAATTGACATTTATTGACCCCATCAAAAAAATAGAGAATAATAGTGCCAACCTCACCTCAAAATTACGTACCCAAATCTTGATGTTAGCTCAATTGACATATATCTCTAATCATTTTTTCTTTTTTTGCTTTGCCCTCTATTTTGTTGATTTTACATATCTGCTATTCTGCTATATCTGCAGCCTATCTAGATCTAGGTATACCTACTGTTTGCACTGACGGTTTCTGAGCGCCTGATACCTGTGCCCCTGTTCTGTAACTATCGCCGCCTCGATAAAAACAGGCGATAAACGGTGGAAAATGGAACAAAATTCTAAGAATTTGGAACTTTGTTCCATTTTCCACCAATAATTGCAGAACAGGGGCATTGGCATTGAAATTCCATTGAATTTCACATGAAAACGAATTTTTAGTGCCATGTTTGGCTTCTTGAAAAGGACGGGGTCAATAATCGGTTGAAATTTCTACGGAATGTTATGATAGTAAATATTTTGCAGAAGAAAAATTATTCGTAATTCTCTTATACTGACTAAACTTTCAACAATGCTTATTATTCAAAATTCAGGCTGCTGCATTTCTACACTTATAAAAAGAGTAGACCTTCTCATTAATTTTACTAGATACCTATTGTCAAAAAAAAAAATTTTTCACAAACTATGAACAGAAAAAAAAAAATTACCTTTTAGTAAAATGATTAAGAAGAAAAAAAAAAAAATAGTTCATACTCAAATTTTGGGCATGGTTTTAACTTTTTTCTCATGTACCTCATGTTCGACGCGTATGGTTGCTTTGTTGTTTCCAATTTATTTATTTTAACAGGCATTACTTACGGTTTAGAGTGACATATCCGATTATTTTCTCCAAAGATTCACAGACTTAAAGCCAATCCATCATTTCATAAAGTATGAAGTGAGCAGGAAATGTGTGAATAGTTGTGGTTGATTTTTGTGATCTTTCAATCTTTTTATAACACTTTGCCGCACTTGAGAACAGAAACCCGCTTCATTTGTTAATGAAAGATCAGCCATTGGAGGCATTCACTTTTTAGTCACTACGTACTCGAAATTCAACTATAGCTTTGTGTGTGCAAAACTGCACTACAAACGTGGTCAATCCTGAACTGTCAAAATAAACACACAAAAACAAGAAACAATTGTGCTTTGGGAACTTTAAATGATCTTGCCTTTTAAATTAAATAATTTTAATTACATATCTCTTCACTGCTTTCAATTTGATAAAAATTATTTAAATAGGTACTGAACGACTGTTTTTATTTTGCACTTTGTAACCTTCCGTATATTTACCCTAAAGATGTGACCCTGATTTGTAACTATCGCATCGATAACATCGATCGAGAAACAGTGAAAACCGGAACGAAATCCTACTAAATTTATAGAATTTCGTTCCATTCTCCACCGTTTATCAACGGCTTTTATCAAGGCGATAGTTACAGAACAAGGGTCAATGCCCCTCAAACGTATAACTAACTTTGTAACTTAAATTTTTAGACTACGTCGGAGGGGAAATCTCAACTTGTTTCGAAGTTGTTTTCAAGCAATCAGAAGAGTTCACTTCGTGACTAAAAAAGTTAATGCCCCATTTTTAAAATTTAAAAATAGCTTATGTCTCGAAAAGAATTATTAAAAGAAAATTTAATAACTTCCGCAACCGAATTACAAATTGTTTATTTTATTAAATTGTATATATATACAAAAACAATGATTTTATTCTTTTAATTTATTAATAATATCGACAACCTACGCTAGAGTAAAAGGGGGAAAACATAACAATTTCTTTTAGAGTTTTGCTTGTTCTTTCAGCATTATATGTATGTATGTATATATATCTATATTTTTTTCGTTTCTTTTTTAAAAGTAATTTTGTTTCAAAACACAAGTGTTTTTTTTTCCTTTTGTTTTAATGTATGTAGGTACACATAATAAGAATGAAAAGTGTGCAAAATGGAATAATGTATTGGAAACACTGCGTAGTTAAGATTTTTACTTTCTAGAAAAGGAAAAAAAACGTTCGAAAATACATTTTATGCCTTTGAGGTATTTTTTTTTTAGTTTTTCGAAGTAAAAAAAATAACATAAATCAACTATCTAGTCATTTGTGAGACGATTAGAAATGTTCCATTCAAAAGTGTGACTTAGTTTTTTTTAGTAGGTAGTAGTTTATTTAAATGAGAGAAAGTATTTTATACAATATAAGATTTTTTTTTTTCTTTGAATGAGAGAATAGTAAATTGTATGTTCAATGCAAATATAGTAACTTTATTTTTATTTCACGATTTTGTGTTTTCTTTTAACTTTTATTGTTTTAATGTAATACTTGGTGGAACGATTCATTACTACCATTTAATAGTATGCAACAATAAATTCTTTATCGATAAATTAAGGTTATTCTATTTACTTATCAATTTTTTTTGTGTTTTACTTTTATTTTCTTCTATTAACGTTGGGATTTTTGTATGTTTTTTTTTTAGCTTTTTTTGTTATTTTAAATATATATATGTATGTATTACTATTTAAGGCCAATTTTGTAATAATATTTTGTTTTGTTTTACTCTTTTACTAGGTAAATTGGCTTAATCGAATGCTAAGTTCAAAAATGTTTTGTTTTCTTTTTCTTCTTCATCTAAATATTTAACCGAAGTTTCTAGAAATATTAGGAATTTAAATCAAACAATTTTTTCTTATTGACTTGGCACGCTAAATTAGTTTAAGTTGATTTAGTTAAATACACATCATAACAAATTTCGTGCTGAGTTCACTTAAATTTTGGGAAAATCAAAAAAATAT
Organism: Melanostoma mellinum; assembly: GCA_914767635.1. Classification (NCBI taxonomy): domain Eukaryota; kingdom Metazoa; phylum Arthropoda; class Insecta; order Diptera; family Syrphidae; genus Melanostoma; species Melanostoma mellinum. The sequence continues at coordinate 197,408,273 of OU612059.1, forward strand.
ATATGTATATATATATATCGTTGGTATATTCGAAAAGCCGAGAGCAAAACGGCTTTACCGAAACTACTCTACGAATGAAATGTACCTACTCTTTTTGTTTGTTTGGCTGAAGTGAATTTTTTTTGGGTTGCGGTACTACGATCTGTTGGAAAATTGTATGTGTAACGACGACTGGAGAGAATGTACTGACGATATGTGTGATTAAAATTATAGGTTTTTTTGTCTGATTTATGTTCTACAGTAGCAAGGTTTTTGTATAAAATATAATATTTTTTATTTGTTAGTTTTATTTATTCTTCAATTGCTTTACAACTTTTTTGTTTAATTTTTTATGTTTTTAATTTATATGTCGCTTGTAAATATATATAGGTCAACTTATTTTTCTTCTTTTTGTATTGTATTCAGTTATTTGAATTAGCATTTCTTTTTTCTGTAAAACCAATCGCCCTGAGTGTTACTGGTAATTGATCGTTCAGAGATTGTTGTGATTGCAATGGTTTTTCTGTTTTGTTTTATTTACATGTAAGCAATTGAAAGCAAGAGCCAAAATTCGTTCCAAATTTATGTTCTTTATGTTGTGTTTTTTAGTGGGAGTTTAATATAACATCGAACATGTCGGCTTTTTTTTGTTCTTGTTAACTATTTACGATATAACGCTTTTTTATAATTTTTCTATCAATTCGATTGTATGATCCGTTTTAGCAATAACAATTTTTTTTATTTTTTACTATTATTTAAATAATTTTTAACGATTTCATTTTTATTTATAGTATGTACTTTCTACCATCATAAGAATGATTTATCACCTACAAAATCTATTGGTATTCACTGTTCCTAGAAGCTTAGTTTTTTCTTATTTTTTTCTTGTTTTAAATCAATTTTTTTCTCAAAATATTGTGTTTATTCAATAGCTGTACTGTTAGCTAGCTAAAAGCTTAAATGATTCAACTTAAAATAGGTGGTTACGAAAATATAATAAAATATGTAAGTACGAAATAGATTATTGACTTAAGATTTAAATAATAACTTCATATGCTGATTTTTATGAAAGTAGTCTGGCCTATGTGGGCGTTTGAACTGGAGTAAAGTAGTGGAGTCCATTTGTCTGAGAAAATAGTAAGAAGTGATTAGAGGATTTGGAATTGACTTCATTGTCTATATAAACTCGTTTAGTACTCTCATCAGCTTGAAAATGCCTAGAAGGTGTCGATTATGTTGTTCTATAATTCCTGCTGTAGGAATTATAAGTTTTTTGGCCGCCTGCGTCAAAACGCTTCTAGTTGGTCGTCGCGACGAGACTACTAGTTTAACAAGTTTAAACAGAAATTGTTTAGTATATACTTACAGCCATATCGTATTCGGTTATATATGCGGGAATTTCTAGTTGATCTCTGGAAATTGCCGAATAAAGGTGTTCAACTCCAGGTAGAGAGTGAACTTTTGCCTTGATTGCAGGTGCCATAAAGGTTGTGAACCACCACGTCATCATCTGGAAGTAAAATAAAATAGATTAGTTTGAAGCACACGTAGCTTTTGCCAAATATTTGTTTAATATTTTGCAAAGGAACTTCGACAAAGCACTACAGATTTCTTTTCTTCATTCAGTAACCGTTTAGAATCTAGTTGTGGACTTACAAGGACATGCAAGTGCAGATCTCCAACAAACCAAAACGGGGCGGATATTTTATAAATAAATAAATAAATAGGGTGACGCAACAGAGCGAGGAGTCCCTGGGCCTAGCGCATTTCTCACAACCATGCCTTGTGAGGGGAGGGGAGCTACATTTTTCTGCCGGTTCCGAACGGCTAATTGAGAAAGCGCTTTTCATAGCAATGATTTAACTAACGGAGGACTTGGCAATTCCTCACGAAAGGCGATACCAGCGAAAAAACATTTATGCCTCTGCTGGGATTCGAACTTCGAACCTCTGGTTTAGTAGGTGGATATGCTAACCATCACACCACGGGTACCACGGCGGATATTTTATACATATATATAAAAGATGAAAAAGGAAAATAATTTTTGTGTCCTGCGTTCAGAGTAAAATTGTTATTACATATTTCAATAATTTTTACTAGAACAATTGGCACCTAAACGATTTATTATTATTATTATGTAGCAGTTGAAGATGCTATGCCGCAGATGAATGAATGAGAATGAATTTACTAAAATCTATCATCTGAAAATGTAGTTTTCGAAAAGACAAAACCTTAAACCTATCTTAGGTTAACTAAAACCATCCAGGAACAAAACCAAGTTTAACTTTAAGTGGGGGTACAGTATAAGGCTGTTACTGTGTGTATATAGATGATATGGTTATTTAGAACGAGAAAATTGGTGTTGTTTAAAACATTGCTGTTCGACATAATTAAAACTATGAAATGATAACAAATACGATTTACTGCATTACTTTCGAAGCTAGGCATCACATTTGCTAAGCATATTGAATAATGGGGGAATACAACAAAAATTAGAATAAACAACATTGAACAATGCTCTATAAATAGGACACACACAGAGCAGAAAGCTAAGTGGATTCTCTGTCAGGTCATCTGAAGAGACGTTCAGAAAAGTAAACAACATCAAAATAATGGTTAAGAATAGAAACTAGAGGTAATGATGAATATTTGTCCACCTTATGTTTCACCTGAGGAAGCTATAAAAAAAATTCTATGTAAAATAGAAAAAAGTCACCACAACAACTCTTTCAAATTCTCTGACACAAAAATCGTTTTGGTTGAAGGGTTGGATAAAATCGGTACTTCACTAAACATTTTGATGAAATTAAAATAATTATGTACCATGAATTTTGTCATCATGTGATTGTAGTCTCGAGATCGATCAGCCATGAGAGAGAGACGGAGAGACGGAAATACTAAAAAATATAGAGCCAACTTTTTCTAAAAACAATTTCGAAGGTAAGTGAATTTATCGGCACGCTCAAAATATAAGTGTACACTGTTGGTGTAACCGGGACTCGAATTGGATAATAAGAGAATTAAATACTTTTGAGCTTTTTTTGGCATACTAACTGGATTATTCATACTTCAAAACGGGATCAGTGTGCTACCAAACAGCAAAGTTCTTTATAGCTTTCCAAATCCTTTCATGATAAGAAACCGAAAGGTCTAACCACGTTTTGGGCGGCAAAGCGATAGAGCGGCAAAATTAAAATAATATTAGTTTTGTTCGAATTTTTCCGATTTATCGCTCTGCCGCTTAGTACGTATCCGGGTCCTAAGGCACTGGTCTGGTAGACAAACCGCTGGCGCTGATGGTTTCGTTTTAAGTGAGATGTTGTTCGTTGTTCGTATAGAAAACAACCTCGGTTTTAAGAGGGCTGACGGAGAGACACATGCTCTGGAACTAACAGCATGCGGGTTGGATCTAACAGAAATCATTGCCGAGCGGCGGCAAATTCTTCCATGGAGCACTTAAAGCAGAAAGCCAACCATTAATGTCAAAGTCAATGCACCACCAAAGAGGTCATAGTATGCCTTCCAGTCAACAACCCCATGTTGTAACATACTAGGTTGGTTATTTGAAGCCCTGGGGTATACCTGTGGTTGCCACGGTGTTTTTGCCAAAGCCTCCACTCGCCGTAATGTCCAGAGTGTTTTTTAAAACATAGGATCGCCATAAAGTAGACTTAGTCTTTTGCTGAGGCGAGTTCAGGTAACGAAAAGGGCAACGGCATGTATTTTTCATCAAACGACAAGGATAGTTGGTAATTTCGTGGTTCAGCGTTCAGTTTTCAAAACTGAAAAACCAGTCTTTTTTTTACAACTCAGAGTTGTCAACGAAAGCTGTCTCAACCGTGACTGAAGTTCAGCGAACGTACCTACTGTTTACGATTACTGTCACTTAAGATTAAGTCTAGAACTTTTAAGTTGCAATAAACAAAAAACTAAATAAATCAGGCTGATTGGTGAACGGCTGTTAAAATAACTAAAAACTACTTCTATATATACTTACTTTAGTCCAGAACGTTGGATGAACAATATAGAATGCTTTCAAATTTTTCTTGTATCTGTAAAATAAACACAAATATTGTTAGAAAATTAATCATTTTAAAAACAATAAGGCTCACTCACTTGTACGGCAGTACACTGTATACCTCACGTAGCCAATGCAGTGAGGGATAATTGTTTGTCGAAGTTAATGTGTGGAAGTACGCTATTACATAATCGCTTTTAACAATTGGATCCAGAAGTTTTATCAGGTACAACAGTGCCTATAAATATTCAAAAATATTTATTATAATTTGCTATTGATTTTATTTGAGTTTTTGACAAACCTTTTCTAAGTCGATATCTTGAGCGGGGAACCACTTCCCGCAAAATACAATCACAGGTCGACCCAGTCGATCAACACCGCTTTGATAAAGGCATCCGATTCCAGAAACTTCATTTAAGTCTTCTACTTGCGCACGACGCAGCAATCTTTCGTATCTAACAATAAAAAAGGAAAAGATATGGTTTAACAAAAATTAGAAGAAGAAGAATGGGAAATCACGACATGATTGTTTTTATTTTTCTACAGAGTTCTATAATAAATATCCTATGTCTTAACTTTGCAAACAGAAAACATTTAATAAAATCTGATTGAAGTGAGAGCAAGTAAGAACAAATCAAGCGATGAAACAATAATTTCGATGTAATTTCAATGAATGTAAATCGCCGGAAGTAGTACAGAGTAATTAAGAAGAAAACTGTCAAGTCGATTAGAACAAAAATCAGAGGAAAAGAAATAATCTTATTAATACTGCCACTGAGCATTTTATATAAAAATAGTTTCTTGCAATTAATTTTATTCTATTTAAAGGTGTTTTTGATAAATGACTGCCCCAATTACTTTGTCTTGTTGCGTCACATGGACGACACGGCAAAAATATAAAAAGAGTTCACTTCATTGGCTACAGAACAGAAAGGTGGCAATTTTATTATCAACTAACAATAACGTCTAGGGCCCTGCTTCTATTAATAAGACATTGTCTGCTGTTGATACGTTCGCATGATTTGTAGTCCTTTTTTCTTTTTTTATTGTTCATAATTTAAACTCAAATAGTTCTCATGTCACGTATGAGAAGCAACTGAAGGACCCTTTAAGCCTGAAGGTCTTCTGTTGGTTGCCCTACTTTTGACAAGTTCGAGAACACACAAAGACGTGCAATAGACACGAACAATTTAAGTTCCTCGAGTTCTTCAACTATTTGCGTTGTAGCTTTTTTAATTAAAATCGAAACCGAAAGCTTTAGAAACGTTGAAGCAAAATGATGTACAGAACGTAGAAAGCAGATTTCCTAAATTGCTTTACTCTGCAATTGGAAAATGTTTGCTTGCTAAGCAATAAAAGAGTTTTATGTTGCATTACACGTCACAGTTCTTTTCCGTAAGAGCACTTCAGACGGAACCTTCTTTTTTCCTTTCGTTACATTTATTGTTCATACAAATTTTGGCCTCTTTTAATGAAATAAAAAAAAAAAACTGTCAATCGGTTCTAAATTAAAAGTTAGGGAAAAAACTCGTTAAGTAAGTGCTAACGAACCAAAAGGCGACGATTATTGCGAATGGATGTCACGTCACAACAATGCTTTTTAAAACGTCACAAAGAGTCACTTAAGGTTTAAATTAGTCTGTTTGGTTTGTGGAGCCATTATTATAGCACAATACAGAGTCAACTAACATGCAAGCAAGTGGACAAAAAAGTTTTTTAATTGTTACTGACCTACGGTAACTCTTATATAGAGAACTAAAAACAGTTCTATTGTTTATGTGTAAAGGTTTTTAGTGTTTGCATGAACAAAAAAATGCTCGTTGGTGTGTAGTAAATGAAAAACGCCACTATAATAAACACTGAGGAAAGAATGTTATACGTGGTTACCTATAAGTGAATCGACAAAACGTGCAAATGCTTTTGTTTTGAAAAAGGAATGCTGTTAGGATGTAACGATTTTAAAAAAGTTGTACTCGTCCTTTTGCTTTGAATTAAGACATTATTTGTTTATAATGAAAAAAGACAAAACATTTTTAAGAGAACGCTTTCAGCGCGTTTGATATTTTATGATGTTTTTTAAGGCTTCTCCGCCATCGTTTGGAAGAACTGTTCTTCACATTGGCAAAGTGTTTCTATTTATTTTATCTTTTCCTCTCGGTTCTTTCCAGAGCAGATGGAAAAATCCATTCGTCAAGTCTATCCCTGATTTGATATACGGAATACCTCCCGTAAAATTTGAACCACTATTTCATTGCTTTGAAGAAAGTAGGGTTATTGCGACTGATATTTCTAAAGCATTTGATGAGGTTTGGCATCAAGATCTTTTATCGAAATTGTGTGCTTTTAGTGTTGACGAGTCTCTTCTTCGTTGGAAGCCCACAATTCGGCAAATACTTATTGAAATGATAACGCGTTATGGAATAGATCGCGGATCACGACGAGAGAGGCACGATGCGCTACATTCTCCAATCCAAAAGGATTTTTGAAAAACGATTTGGAGTGAATTGGAGAGTCAAATCTGTAAAATCCGTCATTCCCATTCTCCAATTCCGGATTTAGTTTTGGAAGACGACATTAGAATCATTTTTGCAGTAACTTCTATGCCCCTCTTCAAAACTAAAATTTAGAGTGATTTGGAGAGTAATTGTAGTGATTGACTTGAGCTTAAACTCTCCATTCACTCGGAAATGTTCTCCCAAAGTGGATTCGAATTGAAATTTGGGAGTGATTTCTTTACTCCGGTTTCTATTTGTGGGCAAAGGAGTGAACACCAACACATAGATAAACTTTTATCGGGCTGATTGACTTTTGTCAGCTCAAAAAGTCCGCTGATAGATTTAATCAAGTTTGTCTAGCAAACCACAAAATAATTTTGAAAATTCAAATGAATGATTATTTGTCTTGTTTCAAGCAATAAAATAAAAGGAGACATCTTACAATTTTACCACTACAAACGCAACCACTCCAACTCTGTCAATTTCGCTGCAACGAATTCCAAAAGTCGAAGAAAAAGGAGTGAAAGTGGTTACGGCGTTGGCGTTGTTCAACTGTTAATCGATCAATATTTGTAAATGGCAAACATCCAACTACAACATCATGGCATTTCAAATAACAGCTGAGTTTGACATGCTAGAGCTACCAATTTAAAACTACGAAATGAATTATACTCTACAAAATCGAATACAACGCTACCAACAATTGGTTTGATTGTCTTTTGACGTGTAAGAATGAAAAACCTGGAGGTGGACAGACATATTGTGAAGTAGGCGAGTTGTGTCTTTTCGAAATCACTTTGTTGAAGAATGAGGCCCAATTTGCAAGGAGAAAGCTCTTGCTCGTCTAGATACATACCAACTTACTCAGGACAACATAATAATGAAATTATTGGTCTGACGGAGACCAAAGGCTTAAGTAAATACCATTAGCTAACTGAAGTGTTATTGTTTCTCATTATTAATGAAATGCTCTTCTCTTCAAAATGAAATGAATATCCGACTATGTTCGTTTTACTTAAATATCAAAATCAATCCTCTTATTGGAATTACAGCACCAGTCAACGAGAGAGTGAGGGCCACTCGTCTTCGATTGAACGAGATTATGGCTTCCGTTATCTAACGTATTGTATTAAGTATAAGAAAACAAAATTTCTGATATTTTCAGTTTAACATGTTTACTACATGTAAATAATAAATAAATAGGGTTCCGCAACAGAGCGAGGAGCTCCAGGGCTAAGCGCATTTCTCACAACCATGCCTTGTGAGGCAATGGAAAGGACCTACAATTTTCTACCGGATCTGAGCGACTGATCGAGAAAGCGCTTTTCATGTCAATGAATCAGCCCTATCACAGATTCCATCGTAGAAAACTTCCACAAGGAAAGCTAAGTTACGAACTACGAAAATTTGTGATCACAAAATCCGAATGGAATCCAAGAAAGCATTTACAGTTGCCACACTAAAAACCGCCATGCTGGTTATCGAAATCAGGTGTTTTACGCCAAATGTGCAAGATAATTCACATTTTTCTGCAAAACACAACTTCTTTCGTATATAAAGACGACGATTTTACATTCCACTTGGATTTGGTGATACCGAATCTACGAATTTCGAAATTCGTTCCACTCCGAATGGATTTTATGTAGTTACATCGGGAAACGTAGACTTTTTTCGATTACGATCGAATCTGTGATAGGGCTGAGTTTACTAAGCAAGGACTTGCCAAGTCCTCGCGAAAGGTGATACCCGTGGAAAAATATTTTTGCCTCTGTTGGGATTCGAACCAAAAACCTCTGTGTTAACAGGCAGACATGCTAACCATCACGCCACGGTTACCACAAAGCTCTCCATGTGTCCAAAGGAATTCGGTTTGATGAATAATGAATGCGAATGCCAAATTGTGGTACTAGATTGCTCGATAACGTGAGCTGTGATATCAAATTCACACAATTGCGTCACGAGTAACTCAAAAACGTGTGCTGTAAATTGGCCCCTGTATTTTTCCTTGATGAATGATGAGCAAACGAGGTCTTAAGAGATTGATAGCTCCTACCTTTTACAGGCAACTTTCCGATGAAAGTCTATCTAAATTTTAACAAATTGAAATGTTAAGTTCTTCGCAAACTTAGTACATACTAGTTTTTTTTTTCATCCAGAGTTCCATTAGCATGTTTCCATATTGATATCAGTTACTATGCGGCCATACCAGACTCCTCTTCAAAATCTTCTCTCGTTTTATGCCACGGATAACAAGCGAATAAAGTCCAATCTTTTGTATGTCATTTCAATTAGAATCACAACCTGTACAGAGTTGAATTCTATTGTCTAATTAACATGACTGCAATAATTAATTTCGAATTCTTGATCTTATGGATGGAGGTGTTAATGGCAATCGCTCGCAATTGAATCTTGCTAAACTGTAGTTAGATCTTTTTGGAAGTGTGAAACATATGACAATCAAATTAAGAATTTGCTTTCACGCCAAACCAACCACAACACTCAAATATGTGTCAGCTGATTGAATAAGAATAGATATTCACGATTTTTTGTTATGAAAATATTTAAATTTTCTGCGATGATAACGTCACGTGCTGATTAATATGGTGCCGTAGTAAATCACATCTGGCGTTTTTTTCTCAAAAAATGATAACGAATCTTTGTTTCAACGGAGTTACATATTTTTAGCTTAGCAGTTGACAGTGTATCTGAGTAAGAGAGTAAATAAGTGGTGCAATATGATTTGTATTGTTTGTGGCATTGTTTTTAAGACCACCTGTCGTATACTTTAACATGAGACTGAAAATATATTTGCAGCAATTTGAATAACCGCAGAAATGGATCTGTTTACAAATTAATATGCTTTTCATCGTGTTCCTTATTGCAGTTTGAGCAGAAACAAGACTTCAATTAAGCTAGAGACGTGTACAAACATTAGACTTTTAAGACAAAGGTGTCCATTTGTATGCGTCAATCTTTACAAACAAAAGCTATGACGCACAGATGTTTGTAAAGAAGAGCTGTTTGCAAAGAAGTATTGGACGCATATCGGCTACGCTATCTAGGATATCTGAATCTAGGATACATTTTTGAAAGGGCCAAGTGTTTGAATCTAAATTACTACCGCAAATGGTTGGTAATATGAAAGTTCATATCGATAGCAGAAAAACGTAAATCGTTAACAAACTGTTGGAATTTTTCTTCGATTTTTAATGCAACTAGAATGACTGACATTCAAATAAGACACCACCATTAAAAGGAACGAGAGTTCCTCACTTGAATAGAAATGTATACCAAAAATATTCTCGGATACCTTCAGACAGCGTTTGAGTAGAATTCCGATTGTGCCTCTGCTAAATGCATACCCCGCCAAACAACAACAAAAAACTATCAGGATACGTTAATTGAACGCACGTTAGAATCGAGTACAACTTTACACACTAAACAACAACAAACTGAGAAGGAACATTAAAATTGGTTTTTTTGTTTACTATGCACAACTTTAATGAGCAATAAAACTTTTCAATAAAACACGCCCTCATTTGTCTTAAAACAAACATGGTATCTATTTTCTTTTTAAAATTTTCCTTAACTAAGAAACAGTCCCAGAGTTTTTTGTACCAGAATCCTTGTGTGCGAATCCTTGAAAAATTTTCTTCAAATCCTTCTTTTTTTCATAACTTTTTGATGTTCAAGACTGCACATACTAGCAACTGGTCGGGTGTTGTTGCTTTTTTTATTTTCATTTCCGTTACCACCCACTATGAGTCAATCAGTCAATGCGGTCATACTCTGTCACAATATATGTAAGAGGGTGTCGGTGGCAAAGAAAATCATCCTTAACGTAGTTGGGATATTCTGCCATCCAAACATCATAAAATATTCAAGGAATTCATTTAATTGATTTGTAAATGTAAACAAATGAGTTTACTGATGTAGAATGCGCGTAAATAAAGTGTTTTTGTTTTTGGAATTCGTGTGCGTTTACTTTTATTTTTACTAGAACGTGTGCATTCTTTTCTGCTGAGTAAACATTTGTTTTAACAAAATTTAATTCAAGAACAAACATTGGTTTCTTTGAGCTGTCAAAAGTTTACGTTGTATACAACCACAGTAAACACCACTCTGCTTACACTATGCTATAAGTTGTGCTGACACATATTTCCTGATGAGTATTAGCTCTTGCTAATTTTGTATTTCGATTTCAGCCTAGCACATCACTCAAAAAGTTCGTGCTTGTGGTGCTAAACTGACGACTAATCACTTATTTATATGCTCAACCCTGAGCCTATTCAATTAAGTTCAAGGCGATGTGAAAAGAAGACGATTTTACAATAAAAATGCTACTTGAACCAACCCGCAAGGAAGTAAAGAATTTAACAAGTTGAGGCTTACCCTAAGAGATCACTCTGTGAACAATTAAGTGGGAGAGCGGTGATCCCTTTGAGATCACGATGCTCGTAAGTCATAGCACCGGAAAAGGAAGAAGAAGGACAAGAACAAGTTGAGAGTTAAATATAAAAGAAAGTATTTTGTTGTTTTCGGGCAAACATGTCTTGAATATGAAACAAAATATTACGTGATCGCCTAAAATACAATAAAAAATAAACTAAAAAATAAAATAAAAAAATAAAAGTATCTCGACAAATCATGGAACAACTTCAGAAGTTTTATTTTTTGAAGGCCGCCAATGAAACAAGATGTATTGAAACATTTGACTAACTTTGGCATCTCTTCTCTACAAAACTAATTTGACATTATTTTTGAAAACACATGTTGCTGCAAGATTCTCAAGGCAACGTACCGAAGCCTTTATAGCCAATAAAGGTTTTCGACAAAAGGTGCTCAATGTCAGGCTATTGTTTTAATATCACTCGCAAAAAAATTTAAATCATTAAACATCAACACCAGAGGCACGATTTTTTGGAAGAAAGGAAAGCTTTGAAGTAATACAGAACGAGACTAAGTATAGAAATTCTCTTGCTAAGAACCGCTGCCATTGGTTCAAAAGGCAATTGAGAAAGAAAGGATTCTACCATAGCAACATTGTTTCACACCACTCCAATATTATGGCACAACTGAAAGAACTAGAAAAAATCTGAGACAATATTTATAAGCATTCGAATCGCCAAATCACCTGTGGAATAAAATATTCTCCATGACCTCTTTGCTGATGATCATCTAAAACTATTTCTTAGAATATACTGGTTCCAATATTATTCCCATATACAGTTCGACTAGACGTGTTATCTGACGACAGTCAGTCAATCCTACAATTGAACTATCCTTGATTCCTTTCAGGGATAATGAATGGAAGGTGAGACTTAACGACAGGAGAAAAGGATCCCATTTCACTTTTCCCTTATGAGTTTCGGGAGGAACATTTTCCATGTTCGAAAAAATCCCCTTATTGTGAGATATTTTTAACTATGTAATGTAAAAACGTTGGAACAATTTATTTCACTTATTTTTGTGATGCGAAAAAGTGAACAACAAAAGCGGAAAAATTTAAAGTGGAATTTTGTACAGGGGAGACTCGTAATAGCATTTAAAATTCCGGGCGAACAAAAATGTTCCTGGCGAAAAACTGTTCACGTGAAACTCTTGATAAAGCAGATTAAGTCGTTTTAGCTCAGATGTGGACTTAATCAACCCTATTACAGATTCCATCGTATAAAACTTCCCCACGAAAAGCTAAGTTACGAACTACGAAAATTTGTGTTCACAAAATCCGAATGGAATCGAAAAAAGCATTGCCAGTTACCACAGTAAATAACGCCATGCTGGTTTTCGAAATCAGCTATTTTACGCCAAATGTGTAAGATCATTCACATTTTTCTGCAAACACAACTTCTTTCGTACATTAAGACGACGAAATTACATTCCACTAGAATTTGGTGATCCCAAATCTACGATCGAAATTCGTTCCACTCGAATGGATTATGTTATACTTAGTTACATCAAGAGACTTAGATTTTTTCGATTACGATGGAATCAGTGATAGGGCTGAATGAGTTTTACCTGTCAGGCGACGATTTATGAAAAGAAAGAGATTCGAAGACCAAAAAGACCTTGGGTTCACTAGTATTTTTAAAATTGTCTTAGATCTACAAAACTGAGATTCTAATCCAACGAAGAAGAGACTCATCCATACCAAATGCCAAACAGTACAAAGACTGATTCCACTTACCACTTTTCGCAAAGTTACAAATGTCATCAAATCACCAATGGATCTAAAAAAGTTGTCGGTCTCATTGGCCTTTTGTTGGTAAACCAGCAAGAAACAATTACAAAAGAAGACAGCATAAAAAAATGTTAAAACTCTCGGTACACTGATCTCAAACAACAACGAGTTTAAATAACTTTTTGTGACCATATTACTTAGACTATTGTAGGTGACCGCATTTAACTATCCCAAATGCCAATCAAAGATCACCTACAGCGATTTAACTTCAGGTACAACAACACTTGTAAGAACTTGTATTTGTGACTCTAAGAAGCATCACAACTTTTATTGGGATGGTAGAAACAAATCTTACCACTGACTGGTCTGGTCTAGTTTTTTTTATGGAAACAAGAAATAAACTAAAAAATATTCATTATTTTAAACAAAGAAAAACTTCTTATAGATCCTTCAAAGATAATAAACAGTTTAATTAAGCTTGAATCAAAAAGACAGTGTTCGCCATTCAAGCACAGCTGAAGTGAAACTTCAGAAAAGGCAAGGAGACTACGAAAGCAATTTTTGTTTTTAAGTCGCTTTTTTGATTCATAGAATTTTCAAATCATAGGGTGCTAAGGAAATTGCACTTAAATAATACAACACGCATGCTTTACATCGGGCTTTTTAATAGGAATTGTCTACATGCACCAACGCGACGTGTTGGTTCGTTTAACACCACATTGAGTAATTTGAGTGGAAAAAAAGTCTTGCAGGCTCGTGTTGGTTCGTCTAAGTCGAAGTTAAAAATCTCATGGCATTGCCAGAATTCGATGGAGTTTATGGAGTGTTGTCATTGAAATGAAAAGTTAAAATAATTTCATTTTTTAATTACAAAATTTGCAGTTTAGAAAAAAATAATTTGAAATACGCGCCCGAATAAAATAAATTTGTTTATTGCCAGTTCTGCGTTCTTATATTTTTGGATGTTACGCGATGTAACTTCGGGTAACATTATGTCGTTCCTAAATGCAAAAAAATTACGAAATGTAACATCGGTGTCGTTCCTAAATGTTGAAGTGTAAGAATGTTACGTTTCGTAACTTTTTCCAATTCATCTCTGGGACTTGAGTTTCGATGTTGATCTGTCAAACCCCCCTAAAATTGTTCTTGCTCAGATTTCTGTTGGTTTTTTTTTTTTTTTTTTTTTTTTTTTCATTAATCTTTCAAAATTCTGTGAGCAGTTATTGATTTTCAATCTTGTTCATTTCAGAACTAATTTTTTTTCATCAAAAACGAGTTTACTTTAGCTGGGTTTATATTTTAAGAAATATTTTATTCTTATTTTTGACAGACCAGCAAAGTGTAACATAGAGTCGTTCCTAAATGCAATCATGATTTTGTAACAAAGTCAAACATACACAACAACAACGATGATTTTGACACTACAGCATCGCGTAACATCGAAGCCATAAAAGAACGGGGATTTTCAACTGAGACGAATGCAATGAGCTCAATTTAGATTGACCAATAGGAAGCCTTTTCTTATAAGAAATGACTGAGTGGATTCATTTCAAACGAGCCAACACGAATCACACGAGCTTTTTTCCACTCAAATTACTCGAAATTCGGTTTTAAATGAACCAATACGACCCACACCGTTGGTGCATATAGACCTTCTTTTTAAAAAGCATATGACATTTGAGATATTTTAAAAACGTACATACGGCCACCGCTGGCACGTTTGCAGCTGTCGATTAGTTTGATTCAGTTGGACGCCGCGCCGGCCGTGAAATTGACTGAATTGTTTCTGCTCAATTTAACGTGTTGTGTTTGTGTGAGTGAAACATCTATAGCACATAAAAAATATTCCCTGAGGAAACCTTTCTTTATGACATTTGGGTAACATGTATTAGTGCTTCTTGAGTGGAATCTCACTTCAAATCGAGAAGTGGCTGTCACCTCTCAGAATCATGAGAAGCTATTTTTTTGCGCCAATGGAACGGGTTGAGGATGCTCCCCGACGCTCGTGGACGGTTCTTTTAGTCAAATGGAAAGCGACATTAATTATTTAAGTCATACCGAATATTATTGGCGAGCCTGTTGCTTTTGGGTATTCACTGTCGTTTATAATTTAAAATTTATAATTTATAAATCTCACTGACGATGGAAGCATTGCTTCTGAAATGTGAATCTGAGGAAATGTAAAAAGTGTTTTAACTTTTAAAAATTTTACTAATCTTTTCATTTATTACATAAAAAATACTCAACTACAAACCTCATTAACGCGTACATCTAACAATTATTCAGAGAACGCATAAACTACTTCTTTTATTCACTATTTACATGTAAATCATTTCACTAATTCAAATGAAGAATAAATAATTATTTATTATTATATAAATAATTTATTGAATAAAATATAAATCTAAGATATCATTTCTAAAGATAAGCTGAATGTTTATTTTTTAATGCTTTAATTTGCTTTGATGGCTACTCTCTATTCAAACATAAGCCGAGTTTTATTTGGAATCTGTATTCACTTTAGCAAAACATCGCACATGGAAAAACAACAACGATTAGTGAACGCTGATAAGTGAACAGAAATAAGTCACTCGCAGAAGTGAACAACAGGGATGGCTGGTAAATGGAGTTTATGGAATAAAGTTTTATTAGTAAGAACAGCGTTTTATTGAGCGTTTTAGTGAAGTGAATATAAAAATTCCCAATAAAACACGGGTATAGTGTCAGACCGTTTGTTTGAATTTGGCAAGTTTTTATCTTGTTGGTATTACAAAAAAAGACAAAAAGTCAAATGTATTGTATTCTTTGAAATACTGCTTTGGCTTCAATACTATCACATCATCTCTTCTTTATTATTGCAACCAATCTATCAGCAGTATCTTATTCAGATGGAGCAGGATAGGTAGGTGCTTTCGAGTTTAGGTAACATTCATTTTCATACAGTAAACATTGACATTTGTTGTCCACATTTCGGCAATAGAAGTCTTACTTTCTGTATGAAAATAGTTATGATTATATTCGAAAACAACAAGCAGAAAACAGAAAATAGATGTCGCTTGTTTTGATGACTCCAAAGCTACAATCAAACTTTTTAATGGTCCATCATTTGGTATGGGGAAATAAGTAAAATAGATCATATGAGTTAGTTGAAGTTTACGAAAAGCAAGCGGAATAAATGACTGGATTTAAAATTAAGGAATTCAAAATTACGATCAATAAAAAACTCATAAAACAAAGTTTATGTTTTATTTGTTTTTTTTTGCAATTTGGCATAAAACGCTAAATTCAAAAATGCCTCTCAACTTTAAAAAAATGGTTACAACAACCTTTTGTTATATAGTTCGACTTGAAGAATATTGACCTGATGTTTCATATTTTAATGTACACACATATGACTCAAGGGGAAGTAGAGACAAACTCGTTGTCAATTTCTTTTCACAAACCTATGTGTAGTTAAGAAAACGATATATGACATTTTTTTCCCTTTAAGGCAATTTTAATAATAAATAAACCAATGTCCTTCACGTATATTGCTTTTATACCATTTATCAATTTAACTATTAAAATTTGTTTGTTGTTGTAAGCGAAACCAGGTCAACTACATGAATTATAATCAATTTCAAGGAAGATTTCACTTCGAACCATCTTGACGTAATACATAGCTGCAGAACTACAACGAAAGAACAACCTTGATGATAAATATTAATGAAAACTTGAACAGTTGAAAGAACTTTTGTCTAATTTTCAATTGAGGTTTTAGTTCACGATGGTTTGAGGGAAAGCTAAGTCACAATCATATCACGAATGTCAAGTTAAATTTTATACTTTTCTGTGGCAGGAAGATGATATAAATGCAAATGGGTTTCCAAACGAATGAATAAAAAAAAAAACTGAAATTAGAGCAGATCTCTGTAAATTATCAGCGAAAAGGGTTGGTCGACACGACAACACACCACTACAACAACATCAAAGGAGAACGAAATTTAGTCAATGAGAATTTCCACACATTAACCTGGCAAAGACAATTACTTTTTTAATATAACATCGATTTTTATTTTAATCAAGCAATCACTTGTAATTAAATAAACTTTCCACAGCTAATAGCTAATTGCCTAATAAAAAGGCAAGCGATAAGCGAATTTTCATCAAGGCAAAGTTAAAATGATTTAATTTGCATAAACAACAATTAACAACGATAATAATTTTTGTGAATAACAAAAATTATATAAGTAAAGCGATGACACACACCGAGCTAATTTCATCGTACTCTCCCAACTAAAATGTCCTTTCAACTTGATATATGACATCACACTTGAGAGTTACACACCCGCTTTGACACTGACAAATAAGGATACACAAAGACACAAGAAGGCAACCGCGGCGTATCCTTACAACACTGAACACTGATAAAACTCCACACTCGAATGACGCATCATTGGGCACACAATTTTAATAGTATTGTCATGTCATTCAGTATGACAATCCAACACACTACACATATTGCGGGAGTAATCGATGGGAGGTCCTGTACAAACAAACGTCACTATTAATTTTCTAATACCTATCGACCTTTGCACTCAGTACAACCACCCCTCCCTCTCTTCTTCGGTCACAAATCGCGTGAATACCGACCGACATGAATATAAAGGCCATTTTCATTTTTAGATCTGTTCTTTTTTGAGTTTTGTGATGACAATTTTGAATGAAATAATAAACAAACCTTTCTTCAGGTGTTTCGATGTGCTCTTCCTGAAGACCAGCCTCCGTGCTCCCACTGGAGGATTCTGGCGTTGTCGGTGGGATAGGCCCTAAATCGATAGACGTCATCCCTTCCACCATGGCCATGCTGTTGTGTGTAAGCGATGAACTTGCTACTGCGAGCGCCAACCAAAATTTTCAATTATTATGTGATTAAACCCAAAAGAAAAAAGAATCCAAAAAAAAGGATTTTCTTCTTTTGCTAATCGATTGCGAGATTTGTTGTGTATAATAATTAATTCTATTAATACTACTGGGCCACTTTATTCGTTGTTTAACACTATTTACGTTTTATCAAGGGATGGTTTGCTTTTAGAATAAAAAAATTTATATTTTTTCTTCAGTAGTCTTTTCGGGTATATTTGGTGATTTATTTATTTTCTACGTCTCGTCGATGTGTGTACTAAATTTAAACTCAGACGCAGATCCAAAGAGGAATATGTGAAAATGTATTTCTTTTACTATTGACCGCTTTTGACTTTCGATTTCGTATCAAGTTTTTCTCGGAACACGTCGCGTTGAAGTGAACATCTGAACTGAATCGAATAGCCGTCTGGTTGTAGTAGCACCCACATTAGTAGCACAGCACACAGTAGTACGGGCGGGCAAGATGCTTCTTCTCTTTTTTCTTCTTCTTGTTAGTCAGAGCTCAGAGCAGAGCCAGAGACAACGAGCAACGAAGTGGGTGAGGCAAGGCGCAAGTGATATCACACACAAAGGGGGTTGAAATTTTGTTTATCATATTTTCCAACATTGTTTTTGAAAAATATTTATTTGCATTGGAAAAGTTGTTGTTTTTCTTTTTTCAATACGAACTTTTATTTTCTTAAATATTTTTAAATGAGTCGAGAGTTGGGACGGGGCACACGCATTGTTGAACTTATTCTCTGCGAAAGTCTCATCACTCTTGGGAGAGAAGTTTTTTGGTTTTTAGTACGCAAGCTCAGAATATAAACATACGATACGACTCTGACATTTTCGTGTAGAATATTGAAGTGGGCGATTTGGTCGAATGGAATTGCTCATAAAAGTTGAAAATTGGTCAGGATTTTCTAATGATTATGCATAAACAATGAAGGAGAAGAAAAACCTTGTAGGGTAGCAAGATAAATAAGAGTACACAGTACAAAAATAAATATTTGGTATTTAGATCGGATTTACGCCATAAATGCGTAATAGGAAAACTATTTTTAAGATTTTAAGACTGATAGACTTCAATGCAAAAAAGACAAAAGATAAAAAAAACTTAAAAGGATTTGGGAAAAATTATGATGAGCTTGTAGAATGCAAGCTTTTAGGACATCGATGGCCGAAACTAACAGAAACATAATTGTTTTTTAGATGGGCTACGTGGTGCAGGTGCAGAGCTTATAGTTTCTCCTTCTGTACTTAGATCAGACCTAAGCAGGCCATGAGATGCGAAGTGTATTTGGGGAGGTATTAGTACAAAACGCCTGAGAGGTGTGCGGAAATAGTCCCGTGTTCCGCCAATGACCGTGAGCCAGTGACTATATTCATCAAAAATGGCAAACTAAACTTACTACAGAGCCTTTGTAAGGCTATCAAGTCGGTTCACAATGTTGGCTTTTTTTTAAGTCCATTCACTTCGGTATTAGAGTAGCTTAAGTTGCATGTGAAATCCAATTTAATAGAAATACATTCTAATCATTTAGCAACGATATTTTGAATATTTTTCTGTTTTTAAAAGTTGAATTTTCATATTTCACAGCTGTTAAAATAAATAAAAAAAATAATGTAAAAGCAATTCGAACATCTTTACCTCATGAAATCAGTTGAAAAGTACCTGGGATAGCCTATCCGATAAGTTCTGAAAAGCATCCATTATGTTAAGAAGCAACAGATCAAATAAGTTACTTGAAAGGATATGCTGGTCAAAAGAAATGCTGGTCAAGTATAGAGTGCGGCAAAACGGACAGTGATATTTTGAAGAGTTAGTAAATTTAATATAAAGGGAGATGCATCCAACACGAGCTTAAAAACGTGTCATTTGAGTGGTAAAAAATAAGTTTAACATGATCTTTTGGGTGATTTGCGAGAAAAAACAGACATCGTGTCAATCGTGTTGGTTCGTTTCAAACGAAACCATTCGGTCATTTCTGATGAAAAGTTAATTTCTTTTGCTCAATCTGAAGTAAGCTTATTGCAGTCGTTTGTGTTGAAAACCTCATAGAGTAGCTCGTGTTAGATTTTTTTTACAACGAAATCATTAAGTCATTCCAGATGAACCCAACACGAGCTTATAAAAGTCTCATTTGAGTGGCCGTGAAGTTCTTTTTTGTTCGTTTAACATGATCTTTTTGGGTAATTTGCGAGAAAAAACAGACATCGTTTCATTCGTGTTAATTCGCTTCAAACGAAACTATTCGGTCATTTCTGACGAAAAGGTAATTGCTTTCTTTTGCTCACTCTGAAGCAATTTTATTGCAGTCGTCGGAGTTGAAAATCTCATAGACCTGTGAACCTCATAGAATTTAGCTCGTTTAAAACGAAATCACTCAGTCATTTGTGATAAAAAAATCTTTCTATTTGTGAAAATGAGCTGGTGTTGTCAGGACTGTGCTTTTTAAATGTGATTAAAAAAAAAAAAAAATTAAACTTTGCATTTCAATGACAGAGTGATCTCGTGGTAAACGAACGAACCCGCACGAATTACACGATACGATTCGATTGAGGTCGTGTTACACAAGTTAGCAAAACAAATACGAACTAAACAGACATCGGTTTAAGACTCAGCGCGTCAAAATAGATATAAATCATTGCGTCTGATCAAATGCAAATATTTTTTTCTGTTCCGGTGTTCCTCGGATTGCGGCAAAAACATTGGAAAGTCATGTTTTGCATTGTTAAGGGGTAAAACACAAAATATAAACGTTTTGGACGGCTTTTGGGTTTCAACAGAATGATGCAGTCACCCATTCCCCGGCCATGTATTTCCTGGGAACTGAAACCATCATTTGGTGTTCTTTTTTTCGAGACAGACCAGCGGATTGGGTGAAGAGGACTCTTATGATTTGACCATATAGACGTTGATTCTTTGATAACTATAGAGGAATAAACCTACTTAAAGTTGGATACCCCTTCAACAATCTGATGAGTCATTTTCAATCCGGTCTTATACCAGAAAAGTCCAGAAAAAAAACCCGAGAAGACATTATCGTAACCTAGTTTTGGCATCCCTGCAAAGTACTTAGCAAAAAAAGATTTTTAAACTGATAGATTTTAATGCAAAAAAGACAATATTTATATTTAGATAAAAAAAATCTTACAAAGACTCGAGAAAAACGATAATGAGGGCGAGAACGATGTATGCGCTCTCATCAAACAAGGTCAGAGAACAAAGACGAATTGGACTAAACGTCACAATAGACAGATATAACTTCGAGGTAGTACAGGACTTTGTCTACCTAAATCGCTATAGAGACGGAAAATAACGGAGATCAAACGGAGAACAATCGAGAAATAAAATCCCGTCTAAAAGCCAAGATAACCCTTGATAAGACCTTGACCATCCCACTCCTGCTATAAGTCGTAGAAGCATTGACTTTTTAAAGCGGATATCGTTGGTGGTTTCGAAAGAAAAATTAAATCATTAAATAAGATCAATGTTATGGCGAATTTTATAGAATCTTGTGCGATTTAAAAAAAGCTTTATAACCGATGAATCTGATGTGGAAATTTAATTGCTTCAGTCCTAAGCTTTCACCTTATATTTAGAACACGAAATGGATGTCAGTAGATCAAATTAGAAGCCAAATCTGCAACTGGCAACATTTTTCGTGAGTTACGCATCTTGTCTTTCTCAAAATGATCGGAAAATTAGTGCAAATTCAATCAACTTTGTTGTTAATTAAAATGGTTGCTCTATAGTCAAAAAAAGCTAGACTAAGCCTTAGACATTTTTCGTTCGAACGTTCCAGAAGGATATCACCACCTTAGCAATAAGAAAACTTATAGTACCTAGCAAAAAGTTCTTCGGTAGCTGTAGTTTCTTAAGAAATATCTACATACGTCTCATCATTGTCATGGAACTGTTAGTTCAATTTCACAAAGAAGCAACAATTTGAACTGATTTAAAGGCACAACTTTCTTACTACAAACTTTTGAGTTGAGTATATTCGCAAAAAGTTATCCTAAAGGATAAAAAAAATTAAGTCAACTTTTAAAAATCGAAGTAAACATTTATCATGAACAATGGCCAATTCTACAACAACTAAAACTATTTATTTATTTAATTTTACTGATGGCAGTTAATCACCCTTATTACGAATGGCGTTTTAATAAAACGCCAATAAGATGACTTATATCTAGGTGCCACAATTGCCGTTTAAATAAAATAACTTTTGAAGGAATGGTAAGAGCAATGAGGAACAGATAGAGGGCTGAACTTATATTTTTATGGATACAAAAATTATAGCGGCTAGAGCTCTGTCGTTTTTTAGGCGTTTTAGTGAAACGCCTATCGCAATAAGGGTGAATGGCTTAAGTTCGATCTATGCGACCTCAATATTATCTTAGACTTTTTGAGGTACAACCAAGCTCTTCTAACAATTGGAAGATGGTCATCCTTTGAGATGAGCTATCAGATTACTCAGTCACTGGGCGGTGATTAGGTACATGCACAGGCTTGCGTCTTCATTTATCTAAAAATTGTTTATAAGGCTTATTTTTCTTAAGCTAAAGCTTAAAAAAAATATAACAAAAAATTTATTATGATGAATTTTACAGTCCAAAATACACAAATATAGTTCAACAAAAAATCAACTACTGAAAAATACAAAGCATATTTTAATTGTTGTGCTGACAAGTTTCACTGATATGACTCAGATTTAAAACCCGTTGAAATATCTACAAAAAATCTCAACTTTGTGGCCCATTAGAAACCGAGTTGGGCAAGATCTTCAAAAATTCCATTTTTGTTAACGAAAACTAAGACAATGACACTTAGACTTTCGGAGTTATTTTTTACCAAAAAAAAAATCTCTTTTCAAGTAAGTATAGTAAGGTGATAAGCTAAGTCATTTCAATTCACTCACTGAAAAAGATAAGTCTCGGCACTGGCACTTGTTTCGATCGGATTTGTGAGAGTCGAGCTTTCATCAGATTTCGATGTTTCAAAGTTTTTTAAGTCAATTTTGACTATTTTCAGCTATACATAGATGTCCAATCAATAAGTTTAGTATGTAGTAGTAGTAGTTTTCGAATGTGTTATTAAGGACAAGCCAGTGCACGCTCAGAACTCATCCCTGGAATAAGAAGAGTTAATACTAGTTATGTGATAATAGCTGAATTTTGATGAGAAACAAATCAACTCACAACTCACAAATTTAAGTTTCCTTGTATCCAAACTTAAAATTTGCACAAGACGGACTTATAAACAAAAATGTCGGATTGTACATCGCCAGACGACAGCTTAGTATTACACTTAGTGGCCAATTTAAAATGTAGCTACTTATGCTCTACTCAACACCAAAATAGTGAACCCAATACTGTGTTTAGAATTGTAACAAACATATACATGGTTGGCCATCTATTGCTTCCCTTTTAGACCACAGATGGTTGACACTGACAGATGGTTCCAGCTCTGGACAGAAAGTCAGTATCAATATTCTAGCTTTCCGCTAGAACATTGCTGGCAAATATTGAAAACTTATCTGTGTAGCCCAAACAGTGAATTTTTTGAAAAGAAAGTTTCTTCTTTTTTGAAAAGAAGTTTTTGGCAAAACTAAAGCAACCACCGCTATTAGGAGCGACTTCACCCCTTTGCAACTCTTTTTTTGCAGGGAACTTCAAAGGATCTATATTAGGAAAACAATCAGAAACAATTAAAGAACTTTAAGCCATTATCATCTAAGTAATCCATGAGCTACAGCAACAATGTCGAAATTAATGGATGTTCTCTTACTTACTTACTTACTTACTTAGGTGGGCATTACAGTTCGGGGTGAACCTGGGCCTCAACCAACATCCTTCTATAACGACTTCGATTTCGGGCGAGCTCTCTCCAGTTTCGCACTCCAAGTCGGTTGAGGTCTTCATCCACTTGATTGCGCCACCTAAGACGAGGTCTTCCCCTTCCACGATTTCCCTGCAATGTGCTTTCGAACACCCGACGAGCCGGAGCGTTTGGGTCCATCCGCTCTACATGGCCCAACCATCGTAGCCTCGCGATACGTATTATTCTGGCTATGCCCATGTCGCGGTACAGCTCATACAGGTCGTTGTTGTATCTTCTTCTCTACACATTGTCTTCGAATACGGGACCAAAGATCATTCGCAGAATTTTTCTTTCGAAACGACCAAGGGTTTTCTCATCCGCTTTCGATAAGGTCCATGCTTCCGTGCAGGACTGGGATGATTAAGGTCTTATACAAGGTTACCTTGGTTTTTCTGGAGAGGGTTTTGTTTCTCAATTGCCTTCTTAACCCAAAGAAGCAACGGTTGGCAAGAGTTATTCTCCGTTTGATCTCCGCACTGATGTTGTTGTCCGTGTCTACAGCGGATCCTAGGAAGACGAAATCCTGTACTACCTCGAAGTTATGTCTGTCTATTGTGACGTTTTGTCCAACTCGTCGATGTTCTGTGTCTTTGTTTGATGACAGCATATACTTCGTTTTGCCCTCATTAACCATCAAACCCATTTTTGCCGCTTCTGTTCCAATACTCGCAAAAGCACCTATGATCACGATTTTTTCCTCCCATTACGTCAATATCGTCTGCATAGGCGAGTAATTGTACAGACTTTTGAAAGATTGTTCATCTGATGTTGACGTTTGGGTTTCTTACAATCTGTTCAAGTATGATGTTGAAGAAATCGCATGACAGTTTGTCGTCTTGCCTAAAACCTTTTTCGACATCAAAGGTCTCAGTGAGTTCTTTACCGACCTTGACGGAGCAGATAATCTCTTACAAACCAAAAAAAAAAAAAATTCAATATAAATCCTTTAATACGAGTTTTATGAGTGCACAGTATGAAATGCATCTATTCGCTTATTTGCGTTAGGTGCCGCACGTACCATCCCGACTATTGACGTTGGTGTTTAGGTTACTAAATGCTTAACTTGTAGCGTGAAAAAAATCTTTTATAATTAATTGGTTCCACATACGCCCGAGTGTATAGAGAACGCGAAAACACAGACTTGTGTTTGAGAAAAGCTTTGTTGAAATGTTATTATCGCTGAAAAAAAAAACTATTTGATTCAAGTCCATTGCTTTACAGAAAGTTCACAAGACCCCCATATCTTCCCTTTACAAGTTACAACAAAAAAAGTCCAAAGATAACGAAATATGCATCACATAGGTTTCTTCTTGACATACAAGGTTAGGCAGACATGAACAAAAGAATAATTTTTTTTTTTTTTTGTCAGCACCACGTCATGATAAGGCAATGCATCAAAGTTTGTGGGTGTGGGTGGCAGGCTATTCGAGGCCACCAAGTATCACTCATTACTATCACATATTTCAAGGTTAAGAACAAAGAATATTGAATGAAGGGCATCGAAAAAAAAAGTAATAACTGTGTAAGTTTTATTGCAATAGCGGTGCCTACATCATTTATTAGTCATGTGTATCATACTGACAGCATGAAAGAAATAAAAAACTCAAACCGTATACTAATTCCATAGGAAACCAACCAAAAGCGTGAGCGTTAATCCTTAGATGGAATGTTATTCCACGCAGAGGTATTGTTTTTCTGTAAAATAAGGGATGAAAAGTGCTGATACAGGGTTCGTTTTTGCTCGGTTAGCATGAGGTTGATAGAATAGTGTGAAGGATTAACAATTTAACCGTGTGTGTTGCTTAGATGTGTATGTACTTTGGCTTTCAATAATAAATTCTCCTGTTGAAGAATTCAACTCAACACACAATTTGCGGGCTTTCGAATTAATCAATTTTTGCTATACTTTAGGTGAAGCAATACTTTGTTGCTATTTGCTATGGAAAAGTTTTAAGTGACGTAACTTAAGTGGCAACTGGCAAGCCTAAGCTGACATGTTGCAAGAATAACGATGTTTTGGAAGCTGAAGTAGTTTTTATGGCGTCATTTGGAGGCACTCCTTGTCCAAGATTACATCAGCTAGACATTAGCTCATTCATACAAACAAAACATCTTTGGTGAATCATCGACATATGAACGATTATTATTTTTACATTTTCATTGAAATGTGAGAAAAGATTATATGGACTAGACCGGTCGATAGTCGCTAATCCATTGTCCCATAAACTAAAGGACAAAATATGACAAATACAAATTGGCAATAAAATGAAGAAAAATTTAATTTTGTCACCTTATTTTGCCTTCGAGAGTCTGCAAAAGCAAAGTCTTATTAATTTACAACGTCTTTACGTGGCTGCCTCGGCTGACTTGGCACTGCAGCTACTCTGTCACTCCAATTTTCCAAGGCCAAGGCTTGATATTCGTAACTTTTAAAACGAGTATCGTCTAAATTAAAGGAACTGTGTTTAGAAACATAAAAAAAGTTAGCAAACATATTAGGACCATAGTAAAATAGCATCCTTCAATCGATGAAACTAAGTCGCATGAAACAATCTTTTGACGAACAATCGACGATAGACAGTAATCCAGGCCCTTGATGGTTTCGTACTATAATGTTGGCCTTAAAAGCTCAATGCTTTATAAATTGTTGGTCGGTCCTTCAAGCTTTCCCACAAAAAAAGAAGTCCGAAGGGTTGCCTCATTCATTAATACAAAACAAAAATGATATGGATATTGTTTCAGTTACAAATTTGAGGAGTGTTTTTGAACATTCAAACGGCTATCAAAATACAAATTAGCCAAAAGCAATTTTTTGTTATACTTTTAACTCTTACAACTCGAACCAATAAAGGTTGGTATCAAACATGTTTTTTTTGTGAATTGCGCAGTTGTTTTTTGTGGTTGATGAGAAGAGCTTCAAGATATCTGACAAAAACTTTTATAGTTCCAAATATTTTTCATTATTTTTTATGAGTGTAATACTGTTATGTTGGTCACACTGCAAATTCAAGTTGATTGAGCAGTCTTTTTCTAAAAATTCACAAGTTCTGCCAATTAACAAGTGAACCTGTCAAAATGAACCACAAAGAGAAAAGATTTAAAAGTGCATTCGATCTGGGACGGAGTTACAGCACACGTGATCGAGTAATACGTGACTGAATTATGTGTTTTTGGCATTACTTCTCGCGTTATCGCTGAGTTTAACACCACAATTCGACATTCTTTATTGAGCGAGTTGAAATTGATAAATAAACAGCAAACTGACATTGTGTAATACAGAGCAAATTTTGAAAGAAAAATAGTACTCACTCACTCGATCACTGATGCGGTAATTCGATTCGACACCTGGTTTTGGTCAAGTTTGCCAGAATTTTAGTTAAAAAAGCATTGATTTTCGCAATTGCTTAGAAAGAGATTTACGGATTAAAAAAGGAATATTGTAAGACAAGTAGAGATCGATGAATGCATAACTGGGCCATTTTCACATTGTCATGTTTATTTTGTGGTGTATGTAAAACGATTTGGTGGTGCCTGTCATGTAATGGTTCGAGTCTCAGAAACATTCAAATCTTTTTCCAGGTCATTCACAAGAAAGTGACAAGTCCGAGACTTATAACACCTCCATGAAAGATCCTTTCCCTCTTAACCGTTAGGAATACACAAAAAATGTATACCGCTGAAATGAGTTGAGTCCCCAGACATTTTTAGATTTATTGCGCCTCCCTATTGATTTATTTATTTATTTTCATTTCTATTTTTGGGACTGATTACAAATTGTGTAAACTATTAAACCTTCATTTTTAGTTCACAGTGGAAGTCAATGTCTAAATTCTAAAAAAATCCCATGCGTGAAATCTTAAAATCAAGGTTCATATCAAACTTTTCAAGGATAATCTGCCACAAAATGGTGCGTCTTCATTTTTGGTTGGGTAATATGATCATTAGGATGTCCCATATTTTTAATGTAATTTTAGCTGTCGTCGTGGTAAAGTAAAATTTGGTATAAAAGTAGGCAGTTTGTTATGAGATGAGCGTATGATTTTCCAAAACTTACTTTGTATGTATCAGGCACCTAGACAGTACTAGTATCACAAAAGTATCACAAAGGCGTCTGATACTGAACATACAAACAATGATATTGAAACGAATACACTCACATCTCTCAAAAAGCTTCCAACTTTTCAAGTAGGCCACTAGTATACAGAATTTCAGTTTACTACGATGAAAGCATCTGAAAAATATTTTTGGTTACTTGATCGATTTCAAAATTCTTTCACAGAATGCAATTCATTCGCATATTCTCACGGAAATGTGATCGGGATCGGGAACATACACGGGAAACTAAAAATTGTTTGATCGATTTTAAAATTATTTCACTTTTACAATTGCAAATAATTTCCATATTTCCAGCGGCATAAAAACGGAACATACACGGGAACTTAGGAACTGCTTGACCCATTTCAAAATTCTACCATCGTTAAAACGCTACATTCTTAACAGTTGCATTAAATTTTTAAATACGTTGCCTTTGAATCTAAGGTACACATTTCACCATCAAATTCCGACGGTAATTGGAAATGGAAACTTAAGCTTTCAGTAACCCAGCTGGTGTTGCTGACAAATTTTTGGTTTTTTACCAATTTTGTGTGAAAAACGATTTTGAATAAGTTAGACCAGAGCAACGCCTCGCTTTCCGGTCAACTATAAGAATATTCTAGGCTCATTTTTTGGCTCGTTTGGCGGTTTACCTACTTAGGTGCATATCACAGACCAAAGTGAACCTGAGCCTCAACTATTAGTAGCAAGAACTTTAAATACTACCGACAGAAAAAAAACTTCTTCAGCATGGAAAAACCAGACTTTGGTTCAAATAGTGGAACTATTGTGTAGAATCTGTTCAATATATCATTTGATTTATACCTAAAATTTCTTAAGTAAGTACCTACTCAACGGGCACATTTAAATTTTAAAAGAATTTAAACCATACTTCAAAAAATTTAAACGTTTCATAAGTGTACTTACTTCTCCAAAGAAATATATTTTCTTCTTGTTTAATGTCTTACCTGAAATAAACAGAAACACAGATAAAATAATATTGTCTAAAATTTATTGTAAAAGATCATAAAACTATAATAAAATATTTCAATGCATGTTGTAAAATGACTTTAAATGTCTTTTAATACACTTTTGATGACACTGCATCGTAAAACGACTCTTTTTTCCATAACACTTTCTTATAGCTATGATCAAAAACAGGTTCAAATCTAGCGAATGGCATCAAAACGCTTTGCTTTCAAGTTTATTTTTGTAACACCATAAGGGATTGTAACTCTAACAAGACTCAATGAATTCATTCCTCCTACCAAAAAAAGGACTAAGTAAAGGCACAAGCACAGATTGGCTCAACTGAATTAATCTTCAAGTTGGGAACCATTAGGCTTAAAGGGCCAACTATAAAGCCTTGCGCAAACCAACGCGGTGAGTGCGTGCGATGCGATTGCGTTAAGTCAAATCTCTATGTAATCTTATGGACGTTTGACTTAATGCATAGAGATTTGACTTAACGCAATCGCATCGCACGGACTCACCCCGTTGGTTTGCGCAAGGCTTAATGCACTTTGCCGAGCTTACGCCTACTTACGCGAACGAGCCAATACACTATTTATATGACACTAACTATAATAGACGTTCTACTCAGTTTCGCGCAATTAAGCAGGAGCCATTGGATTGGCTCGAACTTACGTAATAATTCAAAGCGTATCAACCATAGAGAAATAAAGAAAAAGAGAGAAAACCAACGCTTCTCTTGCCCCACAACTTCCATTTATCTAATGTGTGGTGTGATTTGCCCACTTGTGTATCTCTTCTGTGGTATCAACTGAACTCAACTCAGCTCAACGCATGTTTACATGTTAAGTAGCCAGAATCCATTAGTTGCTTTATAGTTGTTTAACGAACACTTTCGGAAACTTTTCGCCTGGTTTTTGACACTAGTCTAAGCTCGGCTAAGTGTATTATATTTGGCCCTTAAAGCTTAGACTATAATTTCAGGGTCAGCGAATTCTATGTTCGCTGAGAATGTGAAATCTTATGTTTCTGGGTCTTTCGATCTTATTTTGTAGTAAAACATACGAAAATATTATCGTGTAGCAGTGATTTGGTATCAGTGACTAAATACAAAAAATACAGGCTAAACACACGCCACCAAAACAAAATGGCCGCTACAGTTTGGCAACCGCGAAACATCCCTGTGTTAGTATTGAAATGGAAGCCACAAACTTGAAAAGAAGCCATTGTTGAAAAGAAGCACATTTTCATCTCTCATTGCTGCCTTAAGACTTTTTTGCAAACAACGTCTGGATATTAAAAATGCGTTTGGAAGACGAAGGTGCTAAGTGACATTTTCCAGAATTTGAGTTAAATGCGCTCAAAGTTTATATTTTCATGCACTTTGTATGCAAATATGTAGCACTTTTAGCTTAAGAGAAATTCGTACCAGACCAAGTTTTAATATAGAAATTTTTTATTTCAAAGAAAAAACGAAAATTTTAAAAAATGTCACTTAGCATCTTCACCTTCTAAGCGTTTCAATTATTTATTCATTGAACTTCTAATTGTCTAATAATTCTCTCTTTTTTTAATCACATTGTTCTTATGATTTAATATTATTTTTCCTCTGAACATATCGGCCATTTGCAATGAACAAAAAACTAAGTAGATAATATGCTAAGTAAGAACTGCGGACAAAGATAATCTCTGTTTTTCATTTTCATCGGGTACGTAGTACGTACCTTTAGTTATTTATTACCTATCGAAAAGACAAACAACAAAAAATATTAATGTTGGAAAATTACCGTAAGGTTGCGTTTCAGCTATTCGGAAAACAAAACATTCTTATCTATGTCAGCCTATTTCCTCTGTGTGTGGCACATTTGGCCAATCGACAAAACAAAACAACACAGCCATGCAAATGACAATCAATATGTCATCATGGGGAGTATGCCCTTTCAGTCCAAACATTTTCAATTACTGACTTCGTTGACAGCCCCATTTGTTCATGAAAACTCAAAACAACAATGTGTTTGGTAAGGAAGGCAAGGAGTAAGAACTTTCAAGAAGTCATCCACCTTTATGTTCGTTGACATAACAAAACAAAGTCATGCGTATCGATTCAAGTGGAAAGATAATAAGTTCAAATGTGGCGTGGCATTTAACGTTTCCAATATTAATTTGATCTTAATTACGTCAGTCAGAGTCGGTGGAAGACAAATCCTATGCGAAGCCGGGAATTGTTTGCTATATCCATAGTCTAGTTGGCCTATTGCCATATTTCTTTGCAATGACAACGATGACGTATAGTTTATTTATTTGAAGTCCTTTTGTGGACATTTTTAATTGAATGGTTATTGCTCTACATTGGCAAGGGTCAGGTCACATGAATCTCACAAGACATTTGTCCCAGAAACAGATTTTATTTAGGTTTACTCTGTGTCTGCCTATGTCTGAATAAAAAAAGAAACTCAAATACAAGAGGTTGTAGATGTAGGAGTTTGTAGTAGGTAGAGGTACTTTAAGTTGTTGAATTTTTGTTTGAAAAATAATACTACAATCAACTAATTGGGTGTTTCTGGGAGCAGACATGGAAGGCAAATTTCCGACTGATTGAAAATTTGTAGCAATGCAGATGGATAGATTTTATCCGAGTTGATTTGAGGTTTTTATTTTTGATTTGTAAAGCGTCTTCACTTATTTTCCTGCAAAATGTGGGAGTGACATCGTGAAACAGATGAAAAAACGTAAAGGATGGAGGTGTGAAGGACGAATGTGTGTAACAGGAAACTGGGAGGCCATTAACATTTGATTTAAATTCAAATCAAAAAGTTTCCTCAAAAAGTCCTTCCACTTAACTGTTTTGCTGACGACTCGACCCTCAGCTTTTCATATTCGTTTCCAAATTCACGTCCCTGCTCTTCGGATGTGGAACTGGAACGGTTGCGTATGATAAGCTCATTGAATTCTGACCTTGACAGCATTGTTGCATGGGGTCTTATGAACCGAGTAGAATTCAATGCTTCGAAAACTCAATGCTGTCTCTTGTCGTTGAAGCTTAACATTCCCCCATTGCCATTATCCATGAATGGTACCTGCATCCAAGAAACCGAAAAGCTGTCAGTACTTGGTATGTATGTAAACGACGATCTTCGTTGGAATGAACACATATTTTAAGTCGCCAAAAACGCTGCTAAATGCTTAGGTTTCTTGAGACGATGCAGGAAGTTCTTCACCCCTTCTGATCTGGCTACAATTTATAAGGCTTTCATCCGCCCAAAACTGGAGTATAACTCCCATATCTGGTCAGGTGCTTCTCAAACTTCTTTGCGCCTACTTTATAGGGTACAAAATAGAGCGTTAAGATTGATAGGTGATAGTTCAATCGTAGAATCGATTGATTCTCTTGGACATCGTCGAAACGTCACCTGTCTCTGTCTCTTTTATCGTTTTTTCCACAAAAAGTGCTCTAGTGAAATAGCCAGCTGCATTCCTCCCTTGAAACAATTTAGCCGCAACACCCGCCTCGCTAGGAATGCTCATCAGTTCTGCCTTGAGCCCAACTTCGGGCGTACAGTCAAGTATAGAGATTCTTATTTTAGTCGCACCACCCGAATGTGGAATGCTTTACCTGGCTCTGTGTTTCCCCTGCATTACGATTTACAAAGATTCAAAAGCAACGTGCATCGGTGCCTCCTTTCAAATCCTCTCCTATTTTCCTAAATGCTCGCACTGTGTTTTTATAACATTATAAGGGTAGTCATAACCCCTTGATGTGCACGCCAATTATAAAAAAAAAAAAAAAAAAAAAAAAAAAAAAAAAAAAAAAAAAAAAAAAAAAAAAAGTAAGTTATCATCGTCTGGCATCTTAAACATAAAATAAACCGTTGGTTTTCGAAAGCAGTACGAAAGGTCTCTGGATCATCTTACAAAGCATTTTTGGAACGGGTTTTCTAAAATTTTAATTTTTTATCTTATTTTTATTGGGTCCTGCAATTCTGTCAGTCCGTATATGGATCTACAGCCAGAACTGCTAGACCAATTCGCAGTTAGGGTCTTTGAGGTAGCCTACATAGAGTTTTTTGGAATTGGGTATCCAGGCCTTGAAATATCGATACCTGCCATACCACCGATATGATAATACTTGTTTTTCTTGAAAACGGCTGCAATCATTTCGATAAAATTTTGTGTGAAAGATTAGTTTTAGGTTTTCTTTCTTATGATGTAAAAAATATTTTCGGAAAAAGTTTGAAAACGGTACCTCACATAGTAGTGTTTTTTTTTTAAACCCGACTTTCCCGTGAATGGCTGGCACGATTTAGACGAAATTTTATATTTAAGAAGTTCTATGTAGTTCGAAAAAGATTGCATATTTACATGTGAAAAATTTTAATTTTGGAATTTCTTATATTATTTAAAAACTAAGATTTTTTTATATAACTTCCAAACGGTTTTTAAAAATTTTTAGTTTTTTTAAATTTTTGGTCAAAAGATTGTGTTAAGATCTCAAACCCTGCCTACTAAAAACTAAAAACAGTGTTTAAAAAAACTGGTCCAACGATTTTGATTAAATTTTCAACGTTTATTGCATTTTTCCCTTAAAGTGTTCTCAAAAAAAGGAAAATTGAGATTTCGGAACATCCTCCCAGCTAAAAAAACTGCTCTTTAACGAAAAGACTTTGATTTCAGATTATGCAGTACCAAATTATGAGGGACACCGCATCTCAATTTTTATTCGAGACGCTTCACAAAAACTGCTGCCATTGCCGTATTTTTTATACTTCTTTATGAAATTTTCACACAGTATTCTTCAAATATTATAATTTGAAATGTCAATTAAAAAAATCACAAAAATATAAAATTTTTAGTGCTAATTAACTTTAGCCCCCTTTGAATGCCATAGTTATATTGTTTCGATCACGTTTGAGGTAAAAATAAATAAAAAAGAAGAAAAGAAAACACGTACAATACAGTCGAGGGACTTCCCGCAACTTGGATGAAAAAAAAAAAAAAAAAATTAACGTCCAATGCAATCGAGGGATTTTAGAAACATAAACGAAAAGTATTACAAACCAATTCTACAGCTTTTTTTTATTAAATAAGGAAAAAATGTTAAAAAAAAAAGTTTTAAAATCCCCTCTATACTAAAAAACTACTTTTTACAACCCCGACTTCTAAAATCCCCCTCGATTAAAATCATTATTTATTCAAATCCCGCCAATTCCGTTTTTATCCATTTTAATATTTTACAAACTAAGAAAAAAATAGACAAAAAATGAGTAAAACAGGTTTTTTACGTCGCATTGCTCATATCGTACAAAAAACCGCACGATTTTTTTAAATAAAACAACTAGTTTTGATTGCAAAAGCAGGATTTTCACAAACGGTATTTTAAAAAACGGTATTATTAGAGGCGGGATTTCAAAAAACGCTATTCTAGAAATCGGAATTTCAAAACCTTATAAGTGGGAATATAAAAACTGGGATTTTGAACCCAACCGGTTGACAAGATCCAAGCCCCAAAAATTGAGTTACGTAATACATAAACGCCCTCTCACTACTACTTTCCGTTTTTTCACGCACGTACTTTGTTTTCACTTCTTTTAATTGAAAACTTCTTTGGCACCGCTGTGATTTGAAATTTGATGAAACAAAAAAGCGACACATCAATTCATAAGAATTACCGTGGGAGAAAATGAGATAGAAAGCATTTTAAAGTGTTTCTTATGTTTTAGTTCTCTTTGTGCTCTGCTTCGTACTCCCTGTGCACGCGTGTAAATATTAGTATGTAGTTTAGTCAAGTAATGGTCCTGTAAAATTTGACCGGGGACTTTATTGGGAACAGGAACTTAGAAACTACTGGACCGTTTTTTAAAGTCTTTCAACATTAGGATGCTATACTATCTCTCTGGTAGACGGCCAAAGGCCAAACCCAATATGACTTTAGATTAAGCTTTAAATTGTAAAAAAAAAAAATTGTATTGAAATAAAAGTCAACTAACTACTATCGCTCAGTAACATACACCATATTTCATCACCATATTCCTGCGGGAATGGAAACTGACACGAGAATGGAAACGTTAAAACTACTTCCCTTCCGATTAAAAAGTCTGATTTATCTTAGAGCAAAAAAGGATTCGCTTCTACCACGTGCGAATTGCCTATACACCGTTATTTTTCTTTTCATGTGTTGCCATTGTGCCTAAAACCATCAAACGTTGCCTCTAAGCTTGAAAGAAAAATTACTCAAATAGTTTCCCTCAGTTTCAATAAAGTGTTGGGCGTAGTTTCAGAGCGTTAAAGTTCCATAGTACTCCTCATTTGAAAGCCTTAATGTAGAAAAAATAAAAAATTCGCCAGACCAGTTTCAGAATTAAACTTTGCATTTGATTCGAATTAAAGTATTGAAACTCTAGTCGTTATACAACGAAACATTTTTGTTGAATTAACATGAAATTCAATCACATTGATTTATTCAAATCAATTGCTTGAATGCACTTAGAAAGAATATTTTATGCCCGCTTCCATTCTCATCATCCACATGAACTCCGCGTCAGACGCGATAACTAAATTCTTTCAATCTCGCATAGAAATTAAACCAATTGTGAAATAAGGAATCCATCTATTTATCTATCTATTAAGTCTTGAGCAAAATGATAATCAGACGTAATTGATTTAAAAAAAAAACTAAAACACGCTCTCTAATCCGACATGATTATTTATAGTTTCACAGCATGTTCGCATCACCATCGGACCATTCATAAAATCTAATAAAATGCGCATAATTTAGACTGACTGACTAACTAAGTTGTAGCTGCAACGACCCATGAACAAATATTATGCCATTCAAGTAAATGACTTAATTGATTTGTATAAGTAGATACTTCATTCTGAATATAAACTCATAATTATTGCAGTTGCTACCTACGACCTCATTTTAACTTTCATTCAGACAACACGTTCAATTAAACGAAACAATATCAATTTCATATCAACCTGTGCTACATGAAACAATAAAAATAAATTTATATTCATGTTTACGAAAAAATAAAAACAAAAACAAATCAGGTTAAGCACAACCACAGATACCTTAAAATATATCATTAAACCAGCTCATTGAACTTTCAATGCAACACATTTTGGGCCATAATACCTGGGCGCACTACTGATTGTAGCTCGGCATCGTGTTGGGCTCACACATTTATTTATATTAAATGCGCGTCGCAGAGCTCCTTAATAATAACTATAATTTATGTTACAAATGTTTTGACATTCGCAGAGTATTTTCATACACAAAGTAAACCTGGAAATTTCGTTATAATAATTCAATTTGTTTCACACTTGAGAATAAGATGTATGATGTTTACCCTGCAAACACAAGGTAAAATCCACTTTAGGTGAAGAACAAAAATATATTTTCTCGGAAGCATTTAGCTCCATTTAATAATTCTCTATATACACATCAGCACGTGTGTATTTGTTTATACAAAATCCAGTGATTTCGAAGATCAAATAAATACGAACAACGTTTACTATTTTAGGAATCTGCGCTGCGCCATTCTCTTGATGAAATGATTAAAATGCGATTAATGCAAATAGATCTTGTTTTTCACTGAACTGACATTACTTCGACGAATTCTCAATGTGAAATTGTGTACTCCAAGGAGGAGAGGAGAGCAAACGAACGAATTTACCGAGGGCAATTAAGTCAATTTGTATAAATATGTAGACAGCAACACACGAATTTTTTTTCAATTTGGCCAAAACAAATTAATACAATATGGATGATTTGTTGGTTTATATACTCAAAAGAAGTCTGTTGTATCAAGGAAGGAAACAAACCGCCATTAACTCACCCACACATCATTACTTTAGTAACACCTTCAGAACGTTTATAAATATTTATCAAGCAGCTAGTTAAAGGACATACCTACTGTTTTTTAATCGATTGAACACTGATTGCAATGAAGGTGGAAATGCCTGTAATAATGGACTATTCATGAGTCTAACATTGACTTTGACATTGATTGGATGTTATAATGCTTTTTTTTTATCTTAATGACACATCTCAAATGTCAAGAAAATGAACTTTTATGCCCTAATGATCCTTTTGTAGTGTGTATATGGTTTGAAGCAGTAATAACGAACAGAACGATGATTGAAAAATACTTGCTCCTTCCTAATACTCAGTTAAAATGCTTATTATCCTCGAACTTGTCCCTCAAATAAAATGGAAGCATGGATTTTACCAACTCATATCGAGCTGCTTGTCCAAGAGTTAATCTGCACATACATACAAACCTCTTAGATTCAAGTTTAATTTAAGGAGAAAAAGTCAGTAGGAGTCTTTTTTTGTCTTTTTCTGTCTTTTCGTTTCAATTCAAATAAAGAATTACGAAAAAAGAGTCTTAATCAAATTTGTCTTTTGTGTCAATACAGATTAAATTACACACTCGTTTGGACCTACAAACTGCATTTTAGAATACATCTCAATTGTAACTATTTTAATTGCTATACTTATCCCAAACCAACACCAGAACACACGTGACGTATGACGTCGTATCCTACGAGTATAACAATTGTTGAATGACAATGGCAACATTCTAATAACTCTGGTTTCAGTATAATATGTCACAACTCGGTACCAGTGTGAAATGATTAGAACCAAACAAACGTCACATCGAAACAATCTGAAACAAACATGTGCATTTCAATGTGACAGTTATTATGCCGCAGTTTTGTCTCATTTTATAGCAACAACACGTTCCTACGAAAGATTTACGACTGCTCTGCTGAAATAAACAACTTCTTTCCACAAAAGGCTAGTGTGTGAGTGATTACCTTTTCAAGAATAATAAATTTATCTCGGTTAATTATACGATTAAGATAAATTATGAAGCAAACGATGAAAGCAGATGACATGGTCTCAAATAAATAAACATTAACAAAACAAAGTAGATTGAAATGCAGTGGATGTCCTTGACAAATTGATATCAAGTTTAGGCTAAATTAGTGAGTTTTCATAGCTGAGGGCTCACCCGAGAGTAATAATAAAAAAAAAAAATTCATTTAAAGGGTGTTTTTTTTAAGGTAAATCTGTGCTGAAAAGGTTAAAGCTCTTAAGTGCATTTTCAAAGTTTATCAGAAAACGAATTCTTAACTTTCAATCTCTATTTAAAAACATAGCTTAGACAATTTTAAATATGGTCATAACTTTCTTGTTTGTAAAGATAAGTCATTAGGAGTAAGATAAAAACTTAGGTTATGTTAACAGTATTTAAAAAAATGAAAAATAGCTGAAAGCACTTAAGTCGACTTAAGAGCTTTTACCTTTTCAGCACAGAAATAACTATAAGACCAAATAGAACGTAGATAAGTTCTAATAATTAACACAAAATAACTTAAAACAGAATATTGTAGTTGATATAATCCACGTGTTTTGCATCTAATCAATAAAAGATTAATTAAACTTTCAATGTGTTGTAATGCTAAAAATGTAACTAATCTCTTATTTATAAATAAGACAGTTGTTTAAGAGCAGATAGAAGAAACATTTACTTCAAGTCGTCAACAGTCTCTGGCTCAAATGTGTAGACAGACTAACAACTTCACATACCCCTGCAGAAAATAGTCTTACGATGTTAAGGGAGGTTTGGGTTTCAGCGTATAAAAAACACTCTCTGGAATTTTTTTTTTTAAGTATGGATAGATTATTTTCATTCGCACCTTTTGTACAATATTCTGCATACTTTGAGTTACTCTATAGTTTTACCAGGCAGAAATATTGACGCATGCATAACCCGGTAAAAGAGGAAACTGAATGCCTGAGGAAAAAACAATTTTGCGGTGTTCACAGTAACTTGGCTGGAAATCATCGGAAAAATAAGAACCATTAAAATTTAGGTAAATTATTATGAAATCTTCCAACAAACGTTCTCCTATAGCTTTTCCATTCATTTACTTTCATTTTTACAAACTTTTGGTGGCCATCTAAAGTGTAAACTGCTATTTTCAACTAAAAATTCCGCCATTTTGTAGATAGGAAATACCCTTAATGTAAAAACAAAATTGCTAACGTAACGAAGAGCGGAGGTATTTTATATCTGGAAAATGTATGTAAGGTTTGAAATAAATCGATCAAGCAGTTTTTAAATAGCGGAGAAGACCGACTTTGAAAAAGTAGTTTTGAG
This sequence comes from Melanostoma mellinum, assembly GCA_914767635.1. Taxonomy (NCBI): domain Eukaryota; kingdom Metazoa; phylum Arthropoda; class Insecta; order Diptera; family Syrphidae; genus Melanostoma; species Melanostoma mellinum. The sequence continues at coordinate 197,446,959 of OU612059.1, forward strand.
AAATACGAGTTTGAAAAATAAAGCTCACTGTTGTTTGAATTTGAGATCATGAGATTAGTAAGACAATAACTTCAAGTTTTTTGCTCAGATTAGCTTAAAATTTTAGTATTTTAATATTCTTGAAATCTTAAACAACTGTCTTATGTATAAATAAAATATTAGTTACATTTTTAACATTACAACACATTGATAGTTTAATCAATCTTTAATTTATTAGATGCAAAATACGTGGATTATATCAACTACAAAATTCTGTTTTATGTTATTTTATCTTTTATTACAATTCATCGGAGTTCTATTTGATCTTATAGTTCTATACCTCTAAAAAACACTCTTGGAATGAAAATTTGAAAAAAAAAAAGCTGGGAATAGAAATTGCCCAGGAGTCACTATAAATGAAGCCAACGACGATGCACGCTTCATAACAGGTGACGAAACATGAGTTTACGAATACGACATTGAATCTAAATGCACGGTATGCGTCATGTGATGGGTACTATTTCTGACTGTTAACCCTGAGGTTCTAAGTTCGAATCCCAACAGAGGCAAAAATGTGTTTCACGATTATCGCCTTTCGCGAGGAATTGGCAAGCCCTCCGATAGTAAATTCATTGCCATGAAAGGCGATTTCTCGATTCACGATTCGAAACCGGCAGAAAATTGTAGGTCCCATCCATGCTCTCACTAAGCCAATAGGGGTGAGAAATGAGCAAAGCCACGGTTTCCTCGCTCTGTTGCGCGACCAACCCTATTTATTTGTTTTTGTTTTTTTTCAGGAACATGTATACGAATATATAATAAAAAAAAAACATTTGATTTGCTGAACTCTTCAAACTCGCGAATTGTTAAGATTAACATCATTTTCTGAACACACCGCGAATATTGCCCCTAGAATTAAAAAAAAAAAACACTATGAAATTTACAAGTTTTAACATTGCCAGTCCAAGGACAAATGGAAGAAGAAAATCTGTCTGAATTTCAAAAGGTATTTTCTTTGAAATGCAGTGCCATTTTGGAAAAAATAAGGCATCTAAAATACAACTCAATCACACAGAAGTCAGATGGCTGTCAAAAGGAAAAGTATTGACAAGAGTTCTGGAATTAAAAACTGAATTAATTGATGTCCACATTTTTTTTGATTTCACCAGGCTTTAAAAACCACAGTTTCACACCTATCATTTTGATACTTAATATCTTGAATATATTGAATAAGAACCTCGAAGGGAAAGAAGAAAGCTTTTATGTAACTCCAAAAGGCAATACTTGTTTGTGATCAGAGTCTTTAAAAACAATTATACTGTTTACACACAATAAAAAATTAGAAAAATCAAACATGAAGTCAATTAAAAACAAATGGGAACAAAATCTTAAGATTGAGTAAAATGTTTAAGTATTCTTTTTTCATAATAAATTTGGTGGTACAGGGCTGCCAACTACACATTAATTATGAAAATTGTTTCAAAACAATTTCACGCAAATTTAATTAAAAAAAAATTAAAATAAATTTTCCAAAGGTTTCAAACGAAAACCTAAAAACACATTCTGCTAGAGTTTCTAATACATATATAAGCTGAAAATTTAATCAAAATCGTTGGACCAGTTCAAAAATTTATTTTTTACTTTTTTAAAAACTAGTTCTTTAAAAGTCAAGTAAGCAAAGTTTAAGATCTAACCAGAAGTTGTTTTGACAAAGAATTTGTTTTGAAGTTATTTCAAAAAATCTATAAACATTTCAAAAGTTAAAATTTTTTAAATGCTAATATGCAATCTTTCTTAAACAACCTACGATTTCTTAAATATAAAATATCGTCCTCTGTAGGCTTCCCCACAGAACCTAACTGCAAATTTTGAAGAAATTTGGTCCAGCGGTTCAGGCTGTAGATCTATATACGGACAGACAGATAGACAGACGGACAGACAGAATTGCAGGACTTACTTTTGTCCTATTCTCTATCATCGTAATGATAAATTTTGTTCCTGCACAATACAATTTTCTGCCGATTCCAAACGCCTGATCGAGAAAGCGCTTTTCATGACATAAATTAACTATCGGAGGACTTGGGAACTCCTCGCGAAAGGCAATACCTGTGGAAAAGACGGACGGATTTGAAGGTCACTTCTTCGTCTTGTCTATCATCAAATAATACAAATCAAGACTTTTTTCATTATCATTGTACTAACTGATCCACCCTGGGTTGCTCGGGTCTTACTCATATGTTAAAAGTGTTTTTCACTCAAAGGAACCATCTGTGGGCTAAACTTAAAATTGCCTGAAAGTTTGGTAACATGGGGATGAAATATTGTAACTAATATTGAAAAAGTCAAAGTCAGTTCACTGGAACGGGCCCGTAAACGGAAACGGGAGCCTAGAAACTACTTTCGGGGACTAAACCATTTTAATACTTAAAAGCAAAATTTATAATGTTGTTGGAAAACGTTCCTCTTAAAATTAAACAGCTTCACCGCGATTTTGTGGGCGAAAAATTACTTACAGCACCACAATCCAAACGAGTATACTACGAGTATGATAAGATATAATATGCGGCCTATCGATGTAACCGTCGGAGCGGAATTCGCTCCGATTTCCTACGATTTGGAGACATTTTACTTTGTGGTAGTTCTCCAATCGATCGGACGGACATTCTCTCCGACAAAATACAACGTTTGCCGTTTATATACGACGTTTTGCGATTAAGTACTTTTGTCGGCTTTATTTTTGACAGATAAAAACAAACATATTCTCCGACGTCCTCCGATACGTTTTTTCTGCGGAAAGTCTTTAGTTTTGGGAATGCAATGCGTTGTCGCATTTGAGAAAAATTTCTTACGATGGCAACTACTTCAAAGCAAAATTGAATCTCCTAAAAAGTATGCGTTGCGGAGAAAACGACGGTTACCTCGATAGGGCCGATGATTTATACGATGTTCTTCGCAAAGAGTCTATTATGTTTCAAGTGAGGGTAGGTCGCTCCTACTTATCTTTCTCCCTTAATCTTGTTAGCACATTTCGAACCGTTTCCATATTTTATTCACCCAAATGCAAAGATAAATATTTCCTCGAATAGAAATGGTTAGTAATTAAATTGTTTTTATTTCTTTGTATTTAGAAACAAAACAAAACTTTATGTGATGCTAATCTGTGCGAATGGATGCTCACACCCGAGAAAATATAACCAGCTCATATTATGATTCTACACACACAACGTGTATCATATTTCGCCTCAATCATTGTCGACTACTGTATTTAAATGAACTTAATAAACCAACTTACCTTTCTTGATGTTCTAGGCCTTCAAGTCCCTCTTCAATTACACTTTCGTAAACACCACTTCTCTGTCGGTCACCAAGTAAGCGCTGCCGATCTAGGTCCCCTTGCTAAAAATAAAAAACGGTAGATTTGCATGAGAGGAATACTTATTCATTAAGCCAGCAGCTTAAACAATATAGCTATCAAAGTTGTATAAAATTTAAATGCAACAACATAAACTACATAAGAAGCTCTTTTTTCTGGTTAAGCAACTAAATTTTACATATGAGTGACTCAGCAATTGTATCTTCCATTCTAACTGGAGTTGGAGTATCGATTTCTTCAGGAAAGTTGTCTATGCTGATGTCGATAAGACCAAGCATAGAATGCATGGTAATTATCATTTGTTATAAAAGGGTTTGAAAAATCTTACTAAGTAAGAATAATTTCGATGCGTGTGCATGAACGTAAGTTGTACTTTGATAGTACTACAGGTTTATACTACGAAAATATTTTCCCAATTAAAAAAAAACCTTAAAGAAACCTCATTAGTTGTATTTTTTGTTGGGGAACTGTTTTTTTTTTTTTTTTTTTTTTTTTTTTTAATATTTAGTTAATAATTTAGCTCTTCGTTCAAGGATCAAGTCCTTCTGGATTGGATTCATACCGTCTCGACGAGACAGTCGTGGCAACTTGAAGGCCATGTTAAGCAAGCTCAGTTCAGTTCCAATTAACAACAACAAGCCTTGAATATTGAAGGATCTCACAGAAGAGCCTAGAAGGCTGCAAGGCGGATCTACATTCAAGAAATGTGATTTGATATGATAGAGGCATATTGATCTTTACCAAAGCTTCCTTTTCCATTTGCAGTTTTGAGCTGTTTCTACATCAACAAAGATGTTCATGACGTTTAAAATTAAGGCTTTATTCGATTACGAAAATTTTCTGGGCATAAAAAAAGACAGTAACACTAAAGAAATGTTCTACGAGCAGCTAGACAAGGCATACGAGCATTGCCCTAGTTATGACATACAAATTTTATTGCTAGGTTATGAAGGGAAGGCATCTAAACCACCTCTGATGACGGATTCAGCTTGAACAACTTTGCAGCTAAGCAAACCATGGTAAGACTATTTCTCACTCTTCAACATTTGCAGGATCTACTGAACAATAAAGAGTCTACCAGATTAGTGATCGACGAAAAGAACTCCTCAAATATCATAGATGTCCGAACTTTTCGATATTTCGAACCCTTTCGTTCTGCACTTGTAAGCCACAAATTTGTTTTTTTTTCCTATCGTTTTCCGCAAGTACGTCATCGATATACACTTTTACTACTTTAAGGCCAAAATGCACAAAGCGCTATTTTGTTTAGTTGTATCATGACTTGAACCACTATCCTGTTGTATCCAAGCTACAATCGCAAGAAATCATCCTTTTGTTATATTTCATTCCTTCTTGAGAAGATTCTTGTTTCCAGTTTTAAATACTGAGAACCAGTGGCGACATTGCCAGAAGCTATAAGAGAAACCGCATGAGACATGTTGGTGCTGAGTCTACATGAAGTTTACACGGCAATTCCGAATAGGAACCTAAGCTTTAAGCGTGGATAGAGGAACACTGGCTTTTCAGAAAGAAAACAGGGAGCAGGGCAAGCAGTCCACCTGGACTTAAAGTTACATGATGGCAGAAATGAGACTTTCAATATTCACCAAGAGGTAATATAACCACCTTAGCCCTGCAAGGACGAGCAGCGGAGCAATATAGTAAAGCCATAGTCGATTTCAAGGATTTGAAATTACCACCTTGGCAGACTGCTCAACGCCTAAGATGATACAAATTAGACTGTCAGATAGAAATCAAAAATCAATGTCGACGTTAGTCAAAAACTTCCTCTTAAAGACCTGGAAAAAGCAAAAGACCTCTATCTAAAATGAAGTTTAATAAAGCTGCTGTAGCCGAAGATTTACTCAGAGTTGAAGGACAGGTGATTAGGTGGATATGGATTATTCTTTAATGAAGAGCAGTTCCTTCTTCATTTTTTTCACCTATTCGGTAGGGTTTCTGGAGATGGATCTCACGTCAACTATTTCTCTATTGTGCTAGTTCGTCTAAGAAGGCTCTTCGACCAACTCGCCTGCACGGATTTCATATTTAGCCAATAGTTTTAGCTTGGTCTTAAGGCTTCCCCTATTTTAGACAGCATTCCAAACGAAGACCTTATTTTCTTGCTTCAGTTGCATATATCTATTTCAGGTCCGTCTTCCGTAGAGACGATCTTATTTTTCTTTTTCCGGACGTCGTTACGAGCACCGCCATCTCGATAGGATCACTGCACTCCCATTTAACTGCTTCATCCGTAGAGACGATACTATCAAGAAGTTGAAATTTCTATAGGATCTCTACTGGTTGTCCAGAACTGTATACTTATAGATAAGGAAGCTCTGATCTTAAACCCAAAAATTTCAGCTTAAATCTCCCTCCTTGTTGTCATTGAATGAATCCTATGAGAGATTCAGCGTACGTCGTCGTCTGAATAGTCCAGATACTTGAGGTGTGATTGCAGAGTTTTAAATTCCTAAAGTTCCAGTTGATAAAGCTGCGGGCAATAGATCAGTTATCACCACCCAGCACAACTTTAGATTTCAAGATTAGCTTAAAACTTTCCTCCGTGCAAAACGAGACATTTGGATTAAATATACGAAGCCTTACAAGCAATCAATTTAGCTGGGATGTTCATTCCCAATTGAAATCGATGATGATCAGCCAGATGTTGATAGAGACTGCACAGGAATATCCCGTGTTGAATTAAGCTTGTTTGAGGTCGAACGTGTATCGTCTCTTATGGTATTGGCTTGACTATTTCAAGAAGGAAACTCCTCCAAAACTCCAGTTTTTGCAAGGTCCCCTTATTTGGGAGCTCATAAGGACTCATTTTTCTCTCCTTTTCAGATTGGGTGCAGTACCGTACTCGATGTTGTTGACGCTATATTCGTAAGAACTCAGAAACACCGTAAATTCACCCCCATTGTTGTCCTTCAGTTTTCTCATTGTGGTAATGATTTCTTCTCTAATGGGGGATACAGTGTGTATTTGAAATTGTTTTAATTCGTTCTGATTATCGGGCGTTCGGTTCAGTGTCCTGACGAAAACATAGAAAAGTACTTCTTTTAATAAAATGGTCTGCGAAACTAGCAGAGACTCGTATGTTTCTTTACCAAATGTTGTTTAAATCTGTGAGCATCTGAAAGCTCTTGGCTAGTTCAATAAATGGCCCAATACGGTCTTCAACAAACAGTCACATCTCTTTGTCCTTGGCCTTATATTATGCCACTGTAAATTTTTTCATCATTATGTTCGTTTCAATGCAATGTCAGAGCTTTGACGTGTTTTCATATTCCGTCATTTTCAAATTTCTTCAGAAAACCATGGACCATATTTTCTATTAATCTCAGCACCGGATACGAACATATTCACAAAACACCAACGATTTTCGATGTAAGTTGGTTTCAAATCATGGCCAGAGGAAACAGGAAATCGTAATCCACGAATGAAACTGCTTACCCGATCGTAAAGAGAGTAGAAATATGACGTTGCTAAGTAAGCTTCTCATCGGGTTTTAGTCGAGGGTGAGATAATATGTTGTAAGGATGAGTTTCAGATTTACTTCAACTAAAGTCTTATATGTCAAAATGCCCAAACTCGCGCACATTTATCAAAAACTAAGTTTGGTTTTCGTCGAAGCTTCAGGTGTGTTTCGTAAGATCGATAACTAATTTTGTTCTTGTTTTACGTAAACGTAGGTTTAGGTTAGTTTAAAATACAGGCAGTGACATTCTTAATTTTTCTGTGATTAACTCAAATGACTCATTTTTAAGCCACTAAATTAAAAACCGTATTGTAATTATTTTTGAAGAAAACTCTGTACAACAACTTCCTGTCTTTAGTTAAAATTGTTTGTCCTCTTATCATTTACGTTCAGGCCTTTTCATTATCAAACAAAGGGGTGGTTGTTGTTTTATTTTAAGATTCACGCACACAGAGCCGATTGATTTACATTCTACACCGCAGAAAAGTACTGATTGTTTTCCCATACATTAACATTTTAAATATTCAAATAAAATCAATTTATATCTCACCTGCATTTGGGCAAATGTGCTTTGACCATTGCTATGATAAGAATTCAGACTAAGTCCATTCAAGTCAGCCAGGCCGCATTCCACGTCTGAATTATTTCCGTCCATGTCGTGTGGATTGGAGTCTGATTCGTCGTCAGCTAAAATTGTCAAAAAAGAAGAAACGTGTTAAAAAACAAATTTAATACATAAACAAACTTGTATTTTAGATTTATATTTACAAGAGAACTGAAATGATTCGTTTATCATTTTGCGATGAAAGCGATGTGCTTCGGCAATCAAGCAAGAAGGTTATCAAGAATTTGATATTACAGAGATCACTGCAGTCAGTGGAATGTGATCGTTTTTGAATGTTCATGTATTACAAGATGCCTGTACACTGCAACTAAATCTGGGTAAATCACATTCACAACGTGCAAATCATGAAGAGTTAATGGAGATGTGCCGGCAGTTGCACTTTGCGAAGAACCAGAATATCAGAGTACCAGAACACGTAAAAGAGAGAAAGTAATAACGCGCGCTAGTGCGACTAACTACATGTAGACAGACACTGCTACAAAATTAGAAGTTTATCTTACTCGACTAACAATCTGTGCGGCGCGGGTGAACCATTTCAAGAATGTCGAGGAGTCTCTGTTATGAAATGAATGCCTGTGAGATGAAATTTATGTTGTTTTGCTTTCTGTTTTGCATTTCAGTTTTGTGACATCTTTGACGATGGAGTGTGTTCAAGATAACAAGAATATAATCTATTCAACAGAGGTAATGAGTAGCTAGCGAGGCTTTGAGCTTATTTACTTCATACTTTGCAATTGTGATAAAGTTTCTTTGTTGGATTACATTACATTGGTTTCAATTCCTTTTTTTTGTGGTTTTTTGTTAACCTCTCAAATGCCGGAAATACTAGCACATAGGCCCTATTGTTTATCAAGATTGTCATTTTAACAAAAATAATTTGGTAAAAAACTTCCAGACTCGTTTTAAGAAACCTAAACATTTAGTAGCATTTCAAGCGACTTCAGATGTGTGCGCACGCGCATGCCATCGAAGATTATAGTTTGCAGTTTCCATTCGATTCATGGATAATGACAATGAAGGAAAGTTGAGCTTTAGCAACAAAAGCTGGAACTGGGTTTTCGAAGAATTGAATTCTACTCGGTTTTTACTACCCCATGTGAAAATGACAGTATCTACAGAGACGAGTTGTCTAGTTTCGGCATCCCTACAAAACTCGTACGACTATGCAGGATGACTTTGGAGAATCCACGCTGCTCTGTCAAGGTCGGTAGAGAGCTCATCGAGAGCTTTGATGTTGAAAAAGCTTTTCAAGTCTACAAACTGTCATGCCATTTCTTCAACATCATAGCTGAAAAGATTGTACATAACTCAAACGTCAACACCAGAGGAACAATTTTTCAAAAGTCTGTACTCGCCAGCGCAGACGATATTGACGTAATGGGAAGAAGGAAGAGATCATCAATGAAAATAAAAAAGAGTCGGAACACTTACGGAAGTATGGGGTACACCAGCAACTATTAAGGGGGAGGGGGTGGCATCCCTTGCTCCATTCCGGGTTTATACCTGGGGCTAGATTCCGCAAGAGTGAATTTTTATTGTGTACACAAAAAATTGTGCACACTCTCTAATCTGAATTCCGCAAGGGTGAAGGTGAGTTTTTTTTTACAGAAGACGTGTACACTATCCTTCAAATTTATTCACGGTCTTTCAAAGCGTGAGTTTTCAGAGGGCCGTGAGTGTGAGTTTTTTATACTCACTTTTGCGGAATCTAGCCCCTGGGCGGCAGCTATTGCATTTTCCAAATCAAACTCTGCGTTTTTTAAACCGTTTTTCTGAGACTCAACCCGTGTGCATGATAACTCAAAATCTACTGGACGAAGCGCTTTAAACTTTTGCACAGTACTTCTTCACATCACTCGTCAGGTATTGCCGAGAGCTTTTTCGTGTTTTCAACAATTACTATTTTTTAACAACAAATTAGCCAATACTTTTTAAGGTTAATGTTCTTCACTCTCTGTGATAAACAGAGCTACTCTTGCTGTAAAGAATTACTTAAGGGGTCATATCAGCTGATGCGTCAACCTCTTTTGTGGAGAAATCATGGGAGCGTTTAATAATAATCGTATCCGGATAGCTTTTCGTTGTTGTTTAAGTGTAAAGCATTTAGCAGAGGCACACACCCAAAATGTATCCAAAGGCTCAAGTTATCAGCTGATAGAAAATTTATTGTTGTTTCCTTTCATGATGATTTTTTTATTTTGGTGTAGGCACGTTTATTTCAGAAATAAAGTCACTTTAGCTGGATGAGAATTCGAAAAATACGGATTCCAATAGTTTAGCAACGATATGTTGAATGTTTTTCTGTTTTCAAAAGTTGGAATTATATAATTTACAGCTGTTGTGGGCAGTAATCTGAAAAAAGTACATATTGATTTTGTGAAAAGCAACACAACGATTCTATAGATTATAGATGCTAATCTTAATATCCTTGGGTATTAAGTAAAAGGAAAGGGCGAGAGGGGTTCAGAAAAACGTAACGGCAGAAACGGAAAATGTTATCAAACAACAACAATAAAAATTTTTCGAAAAAATTGTAAAACATGTGTCTAGTTTCACAGTCAAAGTTCAACTGAATCTAAACTTCAGTTTTATCGGTAGCACACTCACCGGATTCTTACCGGTATAACAATCAGTTACAATAAACTACTTAAAAAATACATTTTTTTCCTCATCCTTCAAAACCTCAAAATTTGTTTTTCAGAGAGAAGCAAACTTCTCTCTATCCCTGGTAAGATTCTTCTCTTTAAATGTTTCTAAAGTTTTATCCCACAAAACAAGTCTTGCCTCCACTAATGAAATAAGGACATTATTGTCAATCGAATCAGCCATTGCACTTAATTAGAAAACGGAGTACCAAAACCAGCTTAAAACGTTGTACTTGTAGGTACCTACAATTTCACATACTGAATAAAGTGAGAGCAGTCGAATGGAATGGTCAGAAACAATCGGTGAGTATGCAAGCGTGTATTTTAATAACATACGCCACTACTTCCCGGTACTGCCGGCGATACAGTGACAGTGGACGGTTGGCCACCAGCATTTAACTAGTACCTGTCAGCGGTCGGTGTGTATGCCAGGTCCCATTACCACATATGGTTCACTATTGGATTTTGGATGAATGTCATAAAATCGGCCGTTGAAAACCGGTGTGTGTTCTTTAGGCCTAACAGCTTTCCCTCTCTTGTTCTTTATTCCTCTATCCTCTATGTTTTGAAGGCTAATTGGTGGCATTTTCAATTTTTCTTCAACATAATTTGGGCTACGAAACAAAGTAAACTTAGTAGCTCTGGTCTACAATCTTAAAATTCCTGTAAATAAACCCCTGCTTGGCATAAGTAGGCAATCTCCGTTCATATTTATGAAAAACCAGCACAGGCCTTACATATGGTCCGTTTCATTAATCTAGGAATTTGCAATAAATCTTTCTAATAAATGATACATTTTTTTTGTTAAGTTTGTAAAAAAAAAAAAAAAACAGAAGCATGTACATGTTTACATAAACATAAACCAATATCAAACACTTACATAGCTATACAAAAACGTGAAAGTGCAACAAACTCAATTACTTTTATTATTGCAATTTCAATCATTTGACACTTAAAAAAACATCAGTTGAATCGTTATCTAAAGTTCACATCCGACAAAAATTACAAATTTAACCATTAATTTGATATGGGTTCAAATGTCAACGAAACGTTTTATAAACAAACACTCCTCTCACTCGTCACATTCTGCATTCACTGAACTCGGAATGAAACTGGTTTGTAACTTCTTTTTTATTTTAATTAATTTTATTACTTAAGAATTTGTAGAAAACTTCTCTTTATTTTTGTTAATGTATCAATATTTCGATGTTACGGCATGACTTAGTTTCATTAAAGTAAGGTTTAGGGGATTTCGTTAATCATTCGAGTTGCAAGCCAAGCAAGACCAGTTTGAAAAGAAGTTTTTCAACAGCTGTTGAATTTCAAAGTTTTAAGAACATTGACTTTGAAAATCCAACAAACATTTAGTGTTGTTATCAGTTATTAAATTAATTTCCAATTCCATTAACAAGCAATCATCGGACTCGAATTTTCTTGCAATCCTTTTTTTGGCACGGTGAACTTTGTGACCAAATTATGTTGCGCTAATTGCAAGGCAAATTTTTATCCCCAAAACCCCACAAGCACTTATGATTTAGAAAAACGTTGATTCAAAACGCTGTTTAAGATCAATAAACATCACTCAAAGTACGCCCTGGCGTGTCACAAGTATAACGAAAAAAACATCATAAGCAGTTGATGACTTTAACATGATCATCTGGTTCGTTCGATGAAGCCCAGAGGTCGCCCTGTGGTCGCCAAAAAGCGTTTTTTGAAAAACCTTAACCAGACCTGAATGTCAAACTGAGTGTTTTTTGAGCCCTGGGGTTGACCTAGGTTTTCCCTCAACTCGCCCGGCCCTCCTGTGGCGAGTTGAGGACTATCAAATGGCAAAAACTTTTTTTTATAAATAACAGTGATGTGTGATGAATTGTGGTTTAGCGTTTTAGATTAGATTAGATTAGATTAGATTTTTCTTTATTTTCGTTTTCTTAAAGGTAACATAAGATATTTTCTATAAAGATTTACAAGCATGGCTTTTAAAGCCGTCTGCCGGATATTAACAAAACGTTTAATATAAGAGATTATACAATTTCTATTTAGATTTTATATATATAAATATTTTATAAAAAGACTGAATACCTGTGCTGCCCTTTTTCTGATCCAGACAAGCCTATTCCAGACATTTATTTGAATGGAAATGTGCTTCCCAAGTGTGAAAAGTTTAAATATCTGGGATCTATGATCAATAGTGAAGCATCTTGTGATGACGACATCAATCATCGAGTAAGCGTAGGGTGGATGAAGTGGCGAGAAAACTCCGCTATCTTCTGTGATCGAAAAATGCCCCCTAAGCTGAAGGGAAGACTCTACACAGCAGTTGTCCGTCCAGCTCTGACATACGGTTCACAATGTTGGACAATGTACAAAAAGTATGAGAGCAAATTGACGGCAGCCGAAATGAAGATGCTTCGGATGACAGCAGGAGTAACAAAGCTTGATCGAATTAGAAGTACTAAGATCCGTGGAAGCCTTCATGTCAAAAGTACCATCTTGGACAAAATTCAGCACGACCGGCTCAGTTGGTATTGTCATGTTCAAAGGAGAGATCCGCAGAACCCCGTCAAAAAGGCAATATCGTACAACGTTTCAACAAATTCGCGACGAAAAAGAAAAGGCAGGCCAAAACACTCCTGGTACAAGCAAATGCAAAAACAGCAGCATTTGGTTGGCCTCAGACATGGAACAATCCAAAACCGGGAGGCTTGCCGACGATTTCTGAGGTCAACGCGGCGTACCCCACAGGCGGATCACTAGTGTGAAGCAGCAAAGTGGGAGAGTTGTGATCGCTTCAAGATCACTACTCGTAACGCCGAAAATGAAGAAGAAGAAGATATATAAATATTTTATTTTTTTTACAAGAAAAGATCTAAGTTTGATTGATTATAGAAATTAAATTAACTTAGTTTTATTTTAACATGTTTTTTTTTTACAAAATAGATAATACATTATAGAGAATACAAAAGCAAGGTGGGCTTTTAGTTTAGCTAAAACAAAAATAATGCCGAGGAGGACAGGTGAAAAGCTGCAATTTTTTTTTTTTTTTTTTATGGGCTTTTAGTTTAGCTAAAACAAAAACTATCGATAAGCTCGAAACAACAAAAATTTGGTCTCTGTTGAGCTAAAACATAACGAGGATAATATTTCAAGAAAAAATTCAAAGCATATTCAAATAAGTATTCCTATAATTCCTGGCATGGAAAGAAAATTGTAATAGCAACCTCCAGCCACACTCTCCATTCAAGATTTTGGCGCATTCTTCAAAAGTCAGGAAACTTTTATTGAAATAGAGTCTACGAAACTCTTGAAAAATGGGGCAAACCCCCATAAAGTGAAACACATCTTCATTTTCATTAAGGTTGCAGAGTGAACAAATAGGTGATAAATCGTTTCTATGTGGCCTATAATTAAGTTCAATCATTTCCGTTCTCAATTTAAAAATCAAGCTCATTTCTGCAATTGTAAACTCTTCCCTGAAATAGTTATCTACACTCAAACAAAGATTTAAGCGTTTATATGTAGTTCTTGAAGATGAACCTCTAGCCCTACCAAGGCAGAGCTGAAATATGCTTTCGTCTACAATTGAAATGCAGTTGTAAAAATTGGTCTTCCATTCCTCCGTGTTGCCAAGACTCAGGGACAAAACAAAGTTATGACTTGTGGCGAGTTCATGCCAATTTTTGAATGGGGTATACCCACATCTAAGAGATATTAGAAGTATTTTTCTATGAAGGTTGGTTTCGGGTCTCTGCATAACTTTGATTATAAAATCTGCATTTGCCTTCAAATTATTAATAAAGATGTATGGAAGCCCTGATTCTACATGAATGGCATAGTTTGGAGTACTAGATGGCAATTTGAAAATACGTTTAAAAAAGTATCTTTGGATAGATTCAACTTCATCTAACTGCTGGAACCCATAGACCTCATTTGCATAGCAAAAACAGCTCTTGACTGTAGCGTCAAAAACCTTGAACTTAGACACTGGATCTACAAATTTGTTTTTAAAAAATTGCGACCACATTATATTGATAGCAGTTTTCGCATCTGCAAGTTTAAGCCTGATATGAGGCCGAATATTTAAGTTATTTGTTATCAGGAAGCCAAGGTATTTAAATTGAGTTACAACTTCAATGTTAACACCATCCAGAGTCCAGTTCCGAGCAGTACTTTCAGAACGGGCTTGCGATCTGAACACCATAATTTTTGACTTTTCTATGTTAATTTTGAGGTCCCAAGTATCACAATACTTTTTTAGTTTGTTTATTTGAAACTGCACTGCAAGTGGGCTATCTGCCAATAAAACAAGATCGTCTGCATATAGTAACACCTTTATAAATAAATCGCCAAAATAAACGCCACCGGGAATATGGTTTTCGATATCATTAATGAAAAGTGAAAAAATAAGTGGGCTCAAAACGCATCCCTGGGGGACACCTGTCTTAGAGCAAAATTGTTGTGATGTTTTATTTCCATTTCGCACAACTGCAACCATATTAGCAAGGAGTTGTTCGTAAATCCATATGAATTTTGTTGATAGACCTGTAGCAGCGAGCTTAAAAAGAAGAGATCTTCTGTTAACAGTGTCGAAAGCAGCTTTAAGGTCTACAAAAAAAGCATACAAAGGTTTCTTTTTTTCAATAAACCGTCTTGCCACGGATGTCAGAGCGAATATGTGGTCGACTGTCGAAAGGCCAGCACGAAAGCCTGCTTGGAAACAAGTGATGATTTCGCTACTTTCAACCCACCTATTCAGCCTGGTGTATAATACCTGCGCAAACAACTTTCTCAAAGAGCTTAACACTGCAATGCCTCTATAGTTTTCGGGAAGATTTGGGTTTCCCTTTTTAAAAATTGCTGTTATACTTGACGAAAGAAAACATTCTGGGAAAGTATGTTCATTGAACATTTTGTTAAAAAGACGAAGAATATGTTCCACGAGTTCAGGAGTTGCATTTTTGAAAAATTCAATTGGAATACCATCAGTGCCTGAAGCTTTATTATTTTTCATTTTTCCAACGCCGCAAGAAGCTCTTGCATAGTAAAATCAGAGTCCAACTCTGGGATAGTTATGTATGGTATTGCAAAACTAATTTGGGACTGGTTTGTGTCGGGTAGGAGAAGCTCTTGAAAAAACTCTGCCAGCACATCTAGATTTATATTAGACGCAGTAGACTTATTGCGACCACTAAGCACTTGAACGTTCTGCCAGAAAGATTTTGAGTCCCTGCAATTAGAAAGTTTATTCGCCGCTTTCCGTAAATATTGATTTTTTTTGCTACTGCAGAGGTCTTTGTATACTTTGTTTGCTTGCAAATAGAGTTGTTTAAAAGATTCATTATTTGTGTCTCTGAAAAGTTTTAAGAACTTGAAGGATTTTATTCTGCTGATCTTACAATCTTCATCATACCAATAAGTTTTTGAAAAAGGGCTGGTCAAAGTTGGGTTGGACACCGCAGACTGCCTCACAATCTGTAAAACTTGTTGTGTTTCGTCCTCCACAGAGCGCGTAAGTTCAAGGTTTACAGAGGTTATATTTTGATTTAGTTTGTGCCTGTAAGTTCTTAAACGTTTATCCGCCCATCTTAATCTTCTAACCCTTGTGTCACCTTCAACCTGAGTTTCATTACCTTGAGAATAAAGCTCACAATCTACTTTAATAGGAAGATGACTAGAGTAATTTGCTGGAAATACTTCAAAATCTTTAACAATATTGACCCAATCTCCCCTAACCAAACAATAATCTATGACAGAACATCCTTGAGCGGAAACAAACGTATAGCAACCCTTTACATCGCTTTGAGAGACACCATTTAGAACGAAAAAACCGAAGTCTTCAATCATTTCAATAAGCACCTTTCCGTTTGTGTTTAAAGTCTCGTCGAAAGAATTTCTTTTATAGAAAAACTCGCCATTATTCATAAACGAAGAGTTTTGGAAATTGCTTATACGACCATTTAGGTCACCGATTATCATCATATTTTCATGACTATAATTTAACAAAAAATTTTGTAACTCTTCAAAATCTGTGTTCCACCCACTAAAGTTTAGGTAAATAGGAATTATTTGAAAATGTTTGGAATCAATTAAAACATCAATGATTATTTTTTAAGTTTATATTTTTATTTAAAGTTAATATTTGGTATGTTTTGCTTAAGGCCACACAATATGCCACCACTAGCTCTTCCAAGATTATTATTTCGAATAGCGGGAATACTTTTAAGATTATACTCTGAAAAGTATTTAAAATATTGCAGCTCCTTTCCTTCTTCCAAAAAAGCGTTTAGCGTTTTTTGAGGACTGGGAAACCCTGGGTCAAACCTGGGTAAAGTTCATTGAACGAACCTATTACTTCCCAGCAATGAGGGACAATTTTTAAAAAAACTCAACTCAAGTCCTGTCAGGGCTTTCACATTGGCATAATGAACCAAAAATATGCGTTTTGAACGCCTTGACAGGGATCTAAATGAACCATATACAAAACTTGTTCATTTCGGACTACTTTGAAGATAAAGGCGCGTATACATTTATGGGCAGCCAAAAGGGAATCACAGATGAAATACTTCATTTACAAACTTACTGTAAGAGACTTTTCTCTTATAATCATTTAATTAATACATAATATACTTGGCAAAGTGGCAACCCATTTACGATATTATGCACTTGCAAAAATGTCAAATAAAAGCTTTTAAATGTTTCGTTCAAATCAAACACACATAATTATGTATGTATTCATTTTTGTGATTTCTCTTAAGTAACAGAATTATCGCACGTTTGGACAGTTTGTAATCTTAGCTTACTGCATTGTATTACAGTTTACAGTAACTAACAGATTAGAATATGTTCTCTCTATTTTATAACGTTGTTATCTTGTTATATCGAGTCAGTCTCAATAAAGCCTTTGCAAGAAAAAGAAGTGGTCTTATGAATTTATTGGAATTTCAAGTTCATTTTTGGATCTATTGAGTTTAATTTAAAGTCTTACATTACATTTGTCAAAAAGGAACAAGAGAGAAAACAAGTAAAAATGCTAGTAAAAAAAATTGATAGTAATAGAAGCTCATTGAAGTGGATTCGAAAGAATTCTCCGAAAATTTAAAGGAGTATGTGAAGAAGGTTACACCACATGTCCAAAGTCAAACGGACGTTTCCTTTTTTAGCTTATATTGGTAGTTCACAGAAGCAATGGTAGCATCAGACTCAGCTGCAGTGATTGTACCATTTAACCCTGAAACAAAGCCCACTTCGACTAAAATCTATATCTCACTCCCTACCTTCAACTGTCAAATTTATTCGAATACAGAAGGCAATCGGACAATCATTACATCTACTATACAGCTTAAAGAAGGGGTCTTCTGAAAACTTGGTCGGATACATTCTGCTTGATAGCAGCAGTTTTAGCAGATCCAATTACAATATAACTTTGAAAAGTACTTTGACCAAAACAGATTTTAAAACAGTCGTTGACAGTCAATCCGTCATACCAAAACCAACTGTGAAACACCCAAAGTTACGTTGGCGCAGAACAGCGCAAAGTATTTGAACTGTAGACAATAACATGATTTATTCACAGAACTGGTTCTAAATCAAAAATATGTCAGGTACTTCTTTTTACCTTCAGATTAATTTTGCAAGTCTACTTATATTGTATTTTACGAGATGTTCAACACCAATTCAGTGCTGCATGGAAGTTAAACACGGATAATTATGAAAACCTCCAGTTGTTAGTGACAGGGCTTATAAAGCTATAATGATACACGGAAAACAAAGCCATATAAAGAAAATACACTACACTTTCCTATTATTAATAATTGCTTAGCTTGCAAAGCCTACAGACGCTACCAATTAATCAGAATATTCAAACATTCTACTCTAAGTAAAAATAGTTCACTAGTTAATTCACCCGGCGGTGGTATTGCTCGGGTCAGAATTAATCAAAGCGCTGTTCACACGAAATTGTCAGAAAACCAAAAACTGTAGGGAACACCACTGAATTTCAACCACTGTCAAAAAAAACATCAGAAATTTGAACTTTATAAACCAAAAACTTGACATTCTCTTGAAGACTGAGCTCATCTCATATGCCTTGCAAGCACGCAAAAAAGAGAGCACATGTCACCAAAGATTTCCATCAAATTAAATATATTTATTTTGTGGTACCCGCGGCGTGATGGTTAGCATGTCTGCTTGTTGACCCTGAGGTTCATGGTTCGAATCCCAACAGAAGCCAACAATGTTTTTCCACGGTTATCGCCTTTCGCGAGGAATTGGCAAGTCCTTCTTTAGTATATTCATTTCCATGAAAACCGCTTTCTCCATTAGCAATTCGGAACCGAAAGAAAATTGTAAGTACCCTAAATTCCCTCACAAGGCATGGTTGTGTTGTGACAAATGCGTAAGGCACTGGGACTCCTCGTTCTGTTGCGAAACAATATTTATTTATTTTACCCAGGGTTGACCCAGGTTTCCTTAACAACCCTAAGAGTTGTCAAAAATACCTAGTTTTTCCAAATCTCAAAAAACGCTAAATATCACTACATATCCCTGTCATTTGAACACAAATACATGCCATTTGCCAGCCCTGTTCATTACCTAAACTCACCCCAGAAAAAACCTAGGGCGAGTTGAGGGAAAACCCAGGGCTCAACAAACACTCAATTTGACATTCATGGCGAGTGTGGGTTTTTCAAAAAACGATTTGTGGCGACCACAGGGCGACCCCAGAGAATAAACGAACGAACCTATTTTGTAATACTGTCTATCAGGCTCTTTGAGTGCAACGAAACACCTTTACCAAACTTCACATATAAAGAACAATGTTAACATATGCTTCTTTAACTCAATCCCCCTTTAGAAGCTAACAATATTTTATAGATGTGTCCACAAGGATTTGCCTTTTCATATCTAAATTGCACGACAACATAAGAAGAAGTAGAATGATGACGGAAAGTTTTTTGGCGAATAGATGGAAAATTAGGTAAATTTTGTGTCATCGATGCAACCAACTTGGAAAAAAAAATTCAACTTGGAATTTGAAAAGAAAAGCAGACCTTCATCCAACACTTATCCACAACACCACTACCGTCCGCAATAACTGATAACGAAACAACACCAACAAAAAACCTCAGGTGTACTCTCCCAACAATACTCATCAGTTTGTAATCCCAAACTTTTTATCATAGTACTAGAACCACTACATGATTGAAAGAAGAACTGTATGTATTATATTCTTGAAGAAATTGTTTCGGTCCATTGGAAAATGTTTAAATTAACATTAGAAAACGCTTTGCCATAAAGATGACAAGTTTTCTTTGTTCGAAAAATTCAAAGCATATCCATACTGCGTACTCGAAACAGAACTTGCTGTTTGCTTTTCATATAAACACAGCCCTCCTGTTATCTTTGTGAGTAAACTATTTGGTCTATGTTTAGATCGCCTGATTTGTTATTTTATGAGAACAGATCGTTCAATATCATCGTAAATTTAACAAAAATACTTTCGATATAACGTTGTGAGTACATCTCGAAGGTTTTTTGCTAATGACATAAAGAAAATTATTTTATTTTATTTTATTTAACTACTAACTTCTCATGACACTGCAGTTTACTTTGTATAAAAACAAAACACAAACGAAACTTCTAAAAAAAACTACCGATCTTAGCTAGTCACAAACAAAACTGAACTTTTCTGTGTAATAATAAGAAGCGTCTGATTCAAAGTGTGTCTACATGTCTATATCTTTATGCCAATCGTAAAACGTCAATGTATGTTATCTTATCGAAATAAAGTTTGATAAGTAAAGAAAAAAAAGAGGGACACAACAATTATTAACAAGAAGTGTACTTACTATGCCTCATTATGACTGTGTGTTGGGGATTGCGTATAATACGAATCTGACGATCTGGATGATGGGGTTCACCAAATTCACCTCCTATATCCTTGGGCAATTGCCAAAGTGCACTGCTCTCTTCTAGTTGATCCCTTGGAAAATATAATGGAGCTAATACTTCATAGATACCACGTTCGTGTGCATCAACACACAATATCACAATTTCCGAATGAAATCTTTCTAAAAATCTACGAATAGTGCCTGAAAGAGAATGAATTTGTTTAAATTATGCAATTGTAATCGAATGTAAGGTTTTACTACTAACGTAATGCTATGTGAGCTTCTAAATCCGCTGGAAAGTTCCTTTGAATTGTACTTATATTACATAAAGCGATTGTTTTAAGTTTCAGTTCTTTTGCTTTGTATAGAACGTTTCTGGAAAATAAAAAAAATAGAAAAAATAAATTAAATATTGAAGGCATAGTTGTTAAAAATATCGTAAGACCTCTAGCTTACTTTCTAAGAAATAAAGCGTTCGTGAGATAATAAATTAAAAACAATAATATGACGCATTTTGAAAATGACGATTAAATTTGCTATCGGTTGACTTAAGATTACAAATGACAAGTGAGTAACTGGATAAACAATCTAATCTGAGGTTACGATATGAATTAACTAAAAATAGTATAAACAAATTCCAAAATAGTTGAGTTCCACTGTAGGTGATTAGATGCAACTGCACACAAGAGCAGAACGACAAGCGTTTGTTTTTAAAACGATTGAAGTCGTAAAAGTCATTCTTCGTCTAGTTTAGACTCTTACAATTTTAAGAAGAGTTAGTGGGTAACGAAAACGATGCAAAAGTTGTATTAGGTTCGTTCGTTGAAGCACTGTGGTTGCCCTGCGGCCTTTACAAAACTTTTTTTTAAAAACAATAGACTCGACCTGAATGTCTAACTCACAGTGTTTTTTGAGCACGACCTGAAGTTCCTAGGCTTTTGCTGGGGCGTGTTCAGGTAATGGACATGCTTTTCAAATGGCATGTTGTATTTTTTTTTTTTTTTTTTAAATGACAGGGATGTGTGGTGGTTTAGCGTTTTTTGAGAACTGAAAAACCACGTTTTTTTTACAACTGATAGGTTTGCCAAGGAAACCTGAGTCAACCCTAGGTAAAATTCAACGAACGAGACTATTTATTCGGTAGAAGAATCATTACGCTGGGTGTTTAGTACATCAAAATGATGATGAACTATGAAGAGCTATAGCAATGATCAGTAAGAAGAAAGCGATTTTATCAACGCATGACCGAAAATACCCTCAAATAATGGAGATGAAAATGCTCGCTTCGAAGTGAAACACAGAAGCTGCAAGAAAAAAGCGAAGAAGAACTGTTCCCACCTCCGAGCAAACAGCACGGTGGACTGGAACTGGAAAAAATATCTACCCGGGCTGCTAGTGCAAGCCAAATTATTCAAGAAATACGAGAAAACAACTTAAATAACAACACGGCGGCAAACTAAGAAATATGTATTCTAATTTTGCCGCGCTGTTGCTCAGTTAGTGACTATCTTCAAAATACAATCTTAAAGAAGGAGAAATGATCAGGCGATTCGTCCGCTGAAGTTCATTAACGATGCTCAAGGACAGCTTCTTGTGGATAACGACAAATTTCTACACAGGTGGTATTATCGCCACCATGGATTGTGATGGTCTATTCAACGAACATTTTTCTCGAGAGCACTTTCCAGAAGCTGAAACTAACTTAACACAAACACTCGACATAACAGTCGAAGAAGTTAAAAAAGTGGTGTTGGGTCAGACGAGATGCCATATGATTATTTGAAAACAATGGGAGACATCGGGTATAGATGGCTCACCTCCAAGCTTATAGAAGGTTATAATGTACCAATGCACAAAGGAAAGGAAGTATACGATTTTGTGATGATTTCAATTCCATCAAGCTGATGCTGTTAAATCGTCGAGCTAATACGACTAAAGCAGGGGCAAATTCTAAAGATCCTTACGGATCGTAATTATTTAGACAGGATTTGCAAGTGGCGAAAAAGCATTCGATAGAAACCGCGAGATCTAATGTGAGTGAGGGTGGAGTTTCTGAAGCTTATATGCAGATGATCAAGGATGTGTATGAAGAAACAGTGACGGAGGCAGTATATTCAGATGCAGTCATTGATGATTTCTAAGTCATAGTAGGTTTACACCAAGGAAGCTTTTTTGGTACTTTCCTCTTTAGCATATACCTATCGAACACGAAACATCATATTGTTCTTTGCAATGGAGTCATTATCAACGAGTACCCTACATATCTGCCTTTTTTTGGTATTATTTTGAATAGAAATGAGAAATGAGAAATGAAAATGCAACAAATTAAATATCTAGCAATTATTATCGATAGTGAAGCAATTTGAGAAGACGACAACAGACATCGAGGTTGATTGAAGTTGCCTGAAAGCCAGGGAAGAATCTACACCGCACAGCGGAAGAATAATTTCTGACAGAATATTTCCTAAAGGAAATGCAATTTTTTTCCTTGTTTACCAACTAAAATAGCCGAAAAAGACATGTCACAGAATTTAAAAAATTTATTCATCTATCCGGACAAAATTATTAATTTTATTAAAACCTTCGAAAACTGTAGAAAGAAAGGAAAAACAAATATGTACAATCATTTATTCTGTGCATCTACGTTACTTCAAATTCGTAGGCTTTTCACCTATTGCCCGTCTAACATAGAAGTTTACAGATTAGATCAGCGTTGCCTTAAGTCACAAAATGTAAGCATAAGAATAAATAAATAAACAGAGTGGCGCAACAGAGCGCGGAACCCCGGCGGCCAGCACATTTCTAGCAACCATGCCTTGTGGGGGAAATGGAAGGGACCTACAATTTTCTGCTGATTCTGATCAGCCAAATCGGAAAACATGAGAGTCCCAACATGTAAAAGGAGTTGAACGATCAATTGGCAGCATAATTTGACTTCTCCTTTTTACCGAAGTGTCTGCGCCTCATATGGATATTGTGCTTATGCTATGGTTCTTCTAATAATAACCGTCTAGCTGACATAGTGCGGAGGAGAATAATACTCTGAATACTAACCAACATTTTGTTCTGACAGTCTTCTCTATATCGCACGTTCAGTAACTACATTCTCTCTTGAGTACAAATTCTAGTTGTTGTAAAAATGTGATCTTTCTGTATATTTTTGACAGTAAAGTGGTTTTCTCAATCGGAAGTACATCGATGTAGATGGAAATACAGTTGAATTTACAGGGAAAATACCCACTTGCGAAAAAATATTCATCACGGAATAGCACTGTACAAAGGTGGGCGGAAAGTTCCAAGTTAATACGAAAAACGCTATTACTCAAACTTAAAGGCTGACAGAGAAGAATTATTTCCACGAATATTAAACAACACCTTAAATAATTACAGACTGTAAAGATCTGCTTTCTGACTGTGTAATTTGAAAAAGTGAAGAATATACACAGTTTGAGCCATTGCTTCTAAAAGTCAAATATACGAAAGGAATAATTAATGATAAAATGAATTCGGATTGTTTTTGTAACTAACCATACAGAGAACACAAAAGTGATTTGTTTTGATTAATGTTTGTTCGTTCAGCCCTAAAAACGAAAAAGAAATATCGTTTCGCAATTACACAAATTGTTTTTGGATGAAAGGATTTAAACATTGACAAGGAAATGCAATTTAATCCACAAAAAAAGAACCAGGTTGGGACAAAGAAAAAAAGCAAATCATCAGTGACCTTTTTGTTTAAGAGTAGAGCGTTTTGAATGACTTGATGGCAATATAATCGTACAAAGCCTACAGAATGGTGTGCCTAATGAAAAGGTTAGATTGTGTGCTTGAAGTACACGATTAAAAAATTTCAATATCGTACTACGGGCAATGTAGGCAATGAAAACCATTGCAGCAGCCAACCGTAAACTTTTCGTTATGCAACAAAGTTCATGAGTTTGTGATGAACACACTTGCGGGCTCTTCAGCAGCGAGCTATTACAAAAGAAAATCTCCTCCAGCGTTAACGCCCTATTGATGTGAATACCATGTCATGGAATAGTTTAAACGAAAATAGACTGCAGATAGAAAGCTTCAGCTGAATAGACCGACCACCAACACAAAAATTAAAAACAAAATGAAAAAACCTTTTCAAACCAAATGATTTTTGCATGGTCGGCAAATAAAACAGCAATTCCAATTACTGAATTTTTTTTTTTTTTTTTTTGAATTTGAAATAACCCACATCCTTCAAATTAAACCAAATTTAATTACGCTTAAAAAAAGAACCTCATCTTTTGTTTGTTGTTTTGAATTTTATAAATTGGATTTTGTTATTAATCTCACCTATAGCAGCAATGCAATGTGTTTTCTGCAGCAGTTTTAAATTTGTTTTTATAAATGGGCCCGACAGTATGAATGATATAAAGCGCTGGCAAGTTGTACCCCTTTGTTACCTGAACTTCCCCAGTGCGGCACTCTGTGAAGCAAGCGGCAAAGCGCAAAACAAGTTAACATTAGCTTAATGATACTGAAGATACTACTCAAAATATAGATATCCAAACAAAAAAAAACCTTTTATGTGATTTTGGATTTCGTCCTTGAGCTGGTTGCCGGCCGCAGCAAGTATTCTATCTGATATGATATTGCTTTCGGTCAGAGTTTCATCAGTGGTATTTGTGATAGCATCTACTTCGAGAAGTGTTATATCACCATCCCTGTGGGTAAGGAAATAAATAAATGAATTTAGAAGCAAGATGAGGATAGATGTAAAAAAAAACTTACCAAATTATTAAACGACTATTGATACTTTCTGATACAGGAAAGGGACTGGAGCTATGACGTGGCAGCACAACACTTGAGTAATTGGTTAAGGGCACCCTTGTGAGATTCTTTTCCAATCCGCCCCACTTGGATAGTGTTTCTATTTTTATTTTCTAAAATAAAAACACCACTGAATTAGTTTGGGAATTGTTACAAATACATTCAAATACTCACATTTAATTTAGCACCTAAGGATTTGAAATCTTCATTGGAGTTAGAGTCAAGTCGCATCTCTCTGTAATTCAAAGAAAATAAAACAAATTGTGATAAGTGACGATAAATAAAACATCAATCGAAATTCATTGGGCTAAGTTATTATTGATGGCAATTTTGAATAATAACCATTGGGTAAATATGGGTAATAATGACATTTAATGACTGCATCAGAGCGCTATATACTTTACGATGTAGTTTTAATTGATTAAACCGAAATGAGTTACTAGGAGTGACGTGCGTGTTGAAAATAAATAGTTGACACATTTGTTTGAACAAACTCGAAGGGGAAGTGCGTATAACGCTCTTTATTATGTAACCAGAAGTATTTAATATCAAACAATGAATAAATAAATAGAATAGGGTTGACTAGTTTGGAGATCCTTGAGGCCTAGGGCATTTAAAGAATCTAATATAATTTTATATAAATTACAAACGGCTAAGTGAGAAAGCACTTTTCATGGCAGTGTAACGCTGAAAAAATTCCACATGTCTTTTGAGACCAACATTTACATTCCGTTTAAATGGACATCAAAATTTTATTTTTAAAAACTCAAGAGTTTTGACATAAAAATGGATTGCGAACTGCTTTCCCATTAAGTAATTATATTTTTAGCTTTTAAAGGGTGGTTAAATTTTAAGCGTCGATGTTAGTTTTGAAAAAAACAATTTAGGAAATTTTTCATTTCTTTTTATCATGATAATATTGGTATGGTTCAATAATGTTTGGAACAAAATATCGGTTAAATGGCCGGCGTAACCTCGACGGCACACTTCCTCCGATGGTCAAAATTTTCGATGACGCTGAGGTTCTATGCCGTTAATGTGCCGAATTATCTCATTCTTTAGCTCATGAATTGTTGCTGGCTTATCGACGTACACCTTTTCTTTCAAAGAAGTCCAACGGTGCCAAATCATATGATCTTGGCGGCCAATTGACATCGCCACCACGTGAGATACCACGACTATTGAATTTGTCGCGCAAAAGAGCCATTGTTTCGTTAGCTGTGTGGCAAGTGGCATCGTCCTGTTGAAACCTCTTATCGTCCACATCCATTTCATCCGATTTAGACCATAAAAAGATCATTATCATCTCACCTTAGCGAACACCACTCATAGTAACTGCCAGACAGGCAGACCAAAATAAGCAAAACAAATCATATGCTACCCTAAAAATTCCGCAGTAAAAACAACAAAACAAGGAAAATTATATGATACACAAAGCACTAAAGAGTTGAGAGTTCGTTCAAAATGTTATAGTTCACAGTGAGTTGGCTCCAAAAGGGCAGAAAAAATCAAACAAAACGAGTATGTCCTCTGTGGCGACCGTGAGCGTTTAGGAGAGGTACTGGTGACCATAATAGTGCCCAGTTTTATCTCCCTATGAAATTAGCACCCAATGCTATCTCGCTGTGAATTTAGAGTTTAGTGCCACGGCAAAGAGACCAAGTCTGCGCCTAGTATCTGTGATTTGATACGAGAGAGGACATTTACAGAGGAAGTGCTCTGCTGTGTCCTCATCAACACGTTTAAATGCTTGGCAAAAGACGCCAAAAAGCTTTTCACAGTCTTTTCTGTTAAGGGATAGCAAAAATGTTGCAGTCTTCGAGCATACCTTCGGTCTGTCTGCATCCAATGGAAGCATCCCATCTACCGTTGTGCTCTTGATAGATCGAATCGTTGATTGAAGCCCTAACAGAGGATCCCGGCAGACCAAGCGCCGTTTTAGGTCCTGAGAAAGCTGTTTGAGATCCTTGCCTCCCACGTTCATCGGCGATTTCATTTCCAGTTATGCCGTGATGGCCTAAAACCCAAACGAGACTCAAAGAACTTAGTCTTCCGACTGCATTCAGAGAGCTCTCCCACTCCTGGATCAATTTCGAAGTAGTTAGAGGGTTGAGAAGGGCCTTAAGCACAACTTTGCTGTCTCTGCAAACACAGATACTTCTACCCATCCAGCCATTGTTCCTAACGTGGCTTATAGCCAATTGGATAGCATACACCCCCGCTTGGAAACGGATGCGTATGCGTATGTGTCTCAAGAGGCGTACAGTCGTATGTTATCGCTCCCTAAAAAGGCACCATCACCCGATCCCATCATCGGTTTTGGAACGATCTTTGATAACAATCTATTCCTGGCTAAGATTCTAGATTCTTACAGTCCTACACCGAAAGCAAAGTTGACTGTGTATATTTGACGCAGTTCGAGCATTGCGATCACGTGTCGTACGGAATATCCATTAGACGTGAGTCAAAAGATATGCTGCTTCGTGTTTCCCAAGAGACCACATATGGTCTTGAGAGTACACCCCTAATTAACGTTCTGAAAGACCAGAAACCCAGAACCGTCATCATCTTAGCATATTTATTTGAACCAAATCGTGAAGCCCAGAGTCACCGCATCACCGTTCGAGTACCAACTGTAAGATTTAAAAGCCTGACTTGTCATCAACTCAGAACAAAGTTGTAAAACCCAAAATTACAACCAACCCAGCTCAAAAAGAGTCGAACCTTTTACTAACTGAACTGATACATGATTATAACTGTACGAATTAATAAGCCTACTTTTCAAAAACATTGAAATATAAGATAAACTTCAATAGACTTAAGCCTTGCGCAAACTTGAGCGATAAGTGCGTGCGATGCGATTGCGTTAAGTCAAACCTTCATAAGGTTACATGTATTTCATTTTGACAGAAATCGCATCGAACGACGTTATCGCGCTGGTTTGCGCAAGGCTTTAAGCTTAGCTGTTCTTTAGTAAACGTTTATTCGATTAACTGACTACAGCACTTTCCGCTTTTTCAAATTCGCTGTCAGATTTACATCTTTGTTCTTTGGATGTGGATATATGGAACTTCAAATGGAGAGTATGATAACCTCGTTCCATTCTGGTCAAGATATTGTCCAACGGTAAACCAAAAACCACGAAGAATTTATGCCTGAATCATAATCAAACTTCGCCTTCAGCTTCGACCCCGTAACGCACGAGCGCTTTGTTTTTACTTTCAGTTGACGTTAAGACTTCGTTGTTGTTTTAAATAAAAAATTTATGTAATTTTTAGTGCTTTTTTTACAAGGAAAAATATTTTATCTATCAGTTTCAGAGTCTTCTCTAAATTTTTATATTTTCATGCACTTTGATTTGACTCTGTTAACTGTTTTTTTTTTTAATCAGATTTTATTGTATTTTGCAAGACCGTCTGATTACAAAATAATGAACTTGATAATTTTGTCCCATTATGAACTTACACAACCATATCGTACTCTTACGTTTATCCTTCTTGTGTGGAGGCAGAAACCAGAAAGTTCAATTAAAACCAAAGCCAAGTGAACTGCATTACCATGAATATGCATGAGGGCTATAGACAGAATACCAAGAAGTTTATAATTTTTACTCAAACAAGGTCAAACTTATTCTGTCAAGGACACAATTTCACAATCAATACAAAAAACACAATGCAGTTGTAGTGCACAGTTGTGGAGGATTGCACTACTGTCTCCAGCTCAAATCCTGATAAATTGTTGTGTCAATTTGTGTATATGTAATTGGGCACAGAAGCACGTTCCAAAAAAAAAAAAAAAAATATCCCATTCCATCCAATTCTACTTTTACAAGAGGCCGATTTCAATTAGACCGCAGTATTTCACAGTGGGGGTGAGCATTGAGCAACGAGAGATGATGTTATGAGAAAAATTTCCAATTCCGGTAGTGTGATGGGTAAGTACTTGGATGCATCGATTGGACGGTAGCCAATTTGGAAAAGCACTATATATAAGCTGTCATGACAAACAATTCACCGTAGCTTCACAAAAGGAAGTCGTAGGCACATATGGATTCAAGCACAAGTGAAAAAAGGATTGCAAAAAATAAATTCGCTTTAGCTAAGTATGAACTGCATGTGCGGTTAAATTGAAAGCATGGCTTTCACGAAGAGCCTTTTAGTAAACAAAATATGGTTTAGAAACCTTTTATGACAAAGTATATGGAATAGAATTAATTTGCTTTAGAGTTTGGCTATACAAACTCCTGTGTTATACTTTGTGGGTTTTAAACTAAACAAATTGCAAAACATTGTATGTAACAATTTTTGGGATACGAGTAGGTACAACATGAAGATCGAAAATTGTATTACGGATATTTTGTGACTTAGCACTTTGTAAAGCCAAGCAAATTTGATTGATTATAGATTCCTGTACATGTTGTATTCAGGACTCCATCTTGTTGTTGGACATTTTGTGGTGGTTTTTTGTTTGTTAAAATATTTTTCTGTGCGATTGTTCGTTTTTGAATATCGAAAAATTCAATTTCCAAAGAGCCGCATGGTATATCTTTCTATTTTTCATACAATTTAAGGGCGTCTGCTACTTTTGTGAGTATTCAAGGTGTTGAGACTTTTCCATCAATTTGCATATCCTGCCAGGTGATCCCCAAACATCTTTGCACCTACTTGATAGGGTACAAAACATATCGTTGAGATTGATAGGCGATAGTTAAATCATAGAATCGTTAGTTTCTCTTGAACATCTCTTTTATCGCATTTTTACCATACAGTTCTCTAGTGAAATAGCCAGTTGCATTCATTCCCTGTGACAATTTAGCAGCAGCGCCCGCCTCGCTAGCAGTGCTCATCAATTTTACCTTGAGTCCAACTTCGGACGTAAAGTAAAGTTTAAAGATTCATATTTTAGTCGTACCACCCGAATACTTTGTCAGACTCTGTTTTTCCCCCGGCCGGCATTAACAATTCACTATCTCTCTCCTATTGAATCTTTTCCTATTTCCCTAAATGCTCGCACTGTGTTTAAAAATGTTTTAAAACATTAGAAGGGTATTCACAACCCCTTGATGAGTGAGCTAATTATAAAAAAAAGGTTGAAAGGAATATAGGATAGGTAGTGAAACATTTATCAATGAATACTACACGTACACGCCTTTCCAGAGATATTGGCCGTCTCTAAATGGTTTGCTCCTCGTTGGAATTACTCGTGTGTATTTTAAAATATTAAATGATTTTCTGTTCTCCCACCAAGAGAGCAGCGTCAAAGTCCTGTTTCATAGGAACATAGATTTTGTTTTTAATCGCTGTTTAATATTCAACTCCTGTTTCTGAGTTTGTTTCGAAGAATCGAAAAGGATAGAAAATATATTTGAGGTCAGACTGAGGAGAACAGACAATATATGATTCATTGTTTTACGAACCAACCCAAATGATTGAACAGGTTCCTTCAGACAAGCCAAAGCTGAGGCCTTCTTTACTTTTTCTTAACTATTTTTTGATTATTTCGATAAAAAAGCACAACAAAGTAAGTAAATAACTTGGTTGAGTGGATTTGTTGTAATACCTAATAAAGATTTTTTAAACTTTTGAAAAAGTAAGGCTGTCAAAAAACTCAAGGAATTCAATGATTTGGCTCTTAAGAAGCTTATTGTTACCAATTCTAAAAGAAATGGCAAAGCCGTTAAATGCTAGCATATTCTAGTTTCAACATCCAGATATTCCTAAACGCACCACAAATATCTTTTTTTGTCAAAAACTAAAAAAAAGTAGGGCTTATGAACCTAAAAGCGTTGGTTTCTATTAGAACACCGTAATTAAATCGAAATGAGCCTTGTTGTAGGCAAGGTACGCATGATGATATCTTGTTAACGACTTGCACGAACTGTGAAGCGAAACGACGTAAGAAAGCTACAATCGCAAGAGATTGCCAGCACCTTTTCCAATCCAGTGTCCCTCCAATTGTCCTTGAATCGTATTCCGCCAGCATTAAGCATTGAAGACCAATGGGAACAATGCGAAGAAGCCATCAGAACCGCAGCCTATGAGGTTCTGGGATTCATTCGGACCCCAAAAAGAAACTCATGGTTCGATTAATTGCAGAAGAATGCAGGCAGGCAGCCAATGCAGCCAAACAAAAGAACGACAAATATTGATGCAAAAGCCAACAAAGGCTGCTTAAGATCAGTATAACGAGATTTGCAAGGAGAAAAGAAAGGAAGAACACCGAATTCTTAAAAATAAAAAGAAGCAGTATGGTAAGCCCCGAACTCAAGCCTGAAAGACCAGCAGGGAAACATAGTAATAGAGTCACAGTCGCTACTGGGGATCTGGAAAGATCACTTCTGCAGACTGCTTAACGGTAAAGAAGACACAAATTCCACTGTCAGGCAGATTGCCCCATTCAGCTTGGAAGATGATCAAGAATGCCGTCCTCCCGACTTAGAAGAAGTTAAATTTGCCATTTGCAAACTTAAATCAAATAAGACTGCGGGTGCAGATGGCCTTGAATCCGAACTTTTCAAAGCAGCCGGAGACCAGTTGGAAAGAAGCATGCACCAGCTGGTCGGAAGAAAGAATGCCCGATGAATGGAACCTCAGTATAGTATGCCCGATCCTAAAGAAGGGAGACCCTCACAATTGCGCCAATTATAGAGGGATAAGCCTCCTTAACGTCGCTTTTAAAATCTTGCCTACTGTAATATGTGAACGTCTGAAACCACACGTCAACAACTTGATAGGTCCTTATCAATGTGGTTTTAGACCAGAGAAGTCCACTATAGACCAAATTTTCACATTACGGCAGATCTTGGAAAAAACCTGAGAATATAATATCGATATTCACCGCATCTCTTTATCGATTTCAAGGCCGCGTATGACAGTTTCTACAGAGTCGAGCTGTACAGTCTAGTTTCGGCATCCCTACAAAACTCTTACAACTATGCAGGATGACTTTGGAGAATTCAAGCCGTTCCGACAAGGCCGGCCTTTGATGTCGAAAAAGGCTTTCGACAAAGGCGACACCCTGTCATGCGATTCGTTTAACATTATAAACAGCGTTGTTTTTTCAGACGCCTTGTTTTCAAGAAAAAATAAAAGGCATACAGTTTAATGGTATGGCCAAGTATTAGATAAGGCTTTGTCAATATGTTTTAAAATGATTTCTGGCAAATGGCCGCCGCGGCTGGTTCGAATAGATTCCAAATAAGAGGCTCAATTTTCGATTACTTTTGCATTATTTGCGGCCGTATGTCAGCAATAACGCGCCGAATATCCTCTTCCAAGGTGTCAATCGCCTTGGGCTAATCTGCGTATACAAGCGCCTTAACATAACACCACAAAAAAAGTCCAGTGAGGTAGCTCACTGATGTAGAGATGTCAAACCAAACTGAGCATAAATCAAGTGACAGCTGTCAGAAAAACCAACTTAGAGCATTGTCAGATTGAAAACCACACGTCTAAAAAAAGGCATAACCTTTCAAAAATCTGAACAGTTACCCGCTAACGCAGACGCAATGAGAAGAAGTTAACGTGTTGTCATTGGTGCTCTTGCGAGCATTGTTGAAACAGATGCGTTCAAGGCAAAAAGAAGTATTTGCTATCTTCAAACAAGGACGGGAAAGAACATCGACGAAGTGGACCAAACTTAACAATTGACAGACATAACTGTTGAGGTAGTACAAAATTTCGTCTACCTAGGACTCAATATAGACACAGAAAACAACATCACTGCGAAAATCAACATAATCGCCCGAAATCGAAGCCTTTATAAAAGGATGTTGGATGAGGCCCAGGTTAGCCCCGTACTGTAATGCCCGCACCTAAGAAAGTAAGTAACCGCTGCTTCTTTGGGTTAAGAAGGTAATTGAGATATTAAACCCTCCCCAGAAAAGCCAAGATAACCCAGTAGGTATTGGGGGACCACGGCGTGGGAAAATTTTGGATGGTATGGTGCCCTTGAATTCGTTTGAGGTCACCGCGGTGTTTATTTAATGGGATGTTAATGGGGTGTTTAATGGGTGTTTAATGGGTTTATGTTTTGTTTGAGGTGGCCGCCGCTGCGCTATGGGTGATTTTGGAATTTAATTTAAATTGAAATAAAAATGCACACTGCCGAGGCTGAGATTTGAACCGGGGCCTCTGGCGTGTCGCTCGAGTGACAGTTTAGTTTTAAATTCATTTTTATTAATTCTCTCTTAAAACTACTTATATGCTAACAAAAATGATTAAACTAGCTTATTAATAACTTAATTAACTTACTGACCCTAGGCGGGTACTCTAAATTATACAATAACTTATTTCTAATGCCTTTCGGCCTAAAGATATCATGTATCTATTTCAAACTATAACTAATTAATAACTAAGAAAATTTAACAAAAACTTGGTTTTATAGATCATTTTTTTTTATGTTTTTCTTAAAATTACTTACAACTAATTAAAACTACTTAAAACTAATTAAAACTACTTAAAACTAGAGCAGCCACAGTAGCTTTTCTTTGTTTTTTTTTTTTTTTTTTTTTTTTTTTTTTTTTTTTTTTTTTTTTTGTTTTTTGTGTTTTGTAATTTTTTTTTTGGTTTTTCTATTTTTTTCTATTTTTTTTGGATTTTGGGACGCACAAATTTTTACATTTTTTTTTGATTTTCATTTTTTACAATTTTTTTTGATTTTCGACGCAGCTTAGTTTTTTTTTTTTTTTTTTTGCATTTTTGTATTTTTAAAATTTTTTTGGTTTTTTTTTTTGTTACGTATTTTAAATTTTTTTTTGTTGCCACTGTGTCTACCCCCTACACCCTAAGTCTTACACACTAAGTCTGTGCAAGCCAGCCATTGGCGACTCGCTATTGGTATCATTTTCTGTCTGTTGCTCAGACAGCCACCAGAACTGTTCTGACGTTCTAACAACGTCTCGTCGATCGCGATCTGATACCGCCCTACTGAACCGGAGGAGCTCTTCAGCTTCTCCGCCTACTGCGGCGACGTCCCGGCCATAAAGGAGCCGTCGTTCCACGGACTTACGGCAGACGTGGTAGATCAACGGAACCGCCGATCTGTCCTGTATCAACCCTATCATGTCAAAATAGAGGAAAGCCTCCGGTGGGACAAATCCACTGAAACGTGTTCTCTCCATATATTCTAAGTTGGGGTAGTAAGCCCCAAATATCAGGCCATTGTTCGAAGACATCGACCTTGCAATGTGACCCCGCGTCAGTTTTATCATGAAGTTGTCGATTCTGTTTATATGAGCCCCGTTGTAAAGGACCTCATTAGGATAATATTTTCTGTACTCCGACTCTGGTGTTCTGTGCAATCCAAGACAGGTACGCAGACACTGTCTCTCAAACACCCGAATCTTTTCCATTTGAGACGCTGTAACATTGAACCATACAGGGCACCCATAGACAATCATTGGCCTTATGAGGGCCATGTAGCAAATCACCTTCACTCTGCTATCAAGTTGACTGCTGTGAAACAGTCGCCTTGTCAGACCAAAAGCTCCTCTAGCCCTGGCCAGAGCTGCATCCATATGTTTGTTAAAATATAGATACTGATCTAGCCAGATGCCCAGGTATTTGACTACTACTTTGCTTGGCAGTGGGTGGCCATATAGATCAACGATCACCAGCTTTCGCCAGTTCTTTCTCGTATCCCTTGAGGCCCGAGCCAACGAGGTTCTAAACACAATTGTTTCCGATTTCTGAAAGTTGATTTTCAACTTCCAGTCATCGCAATATTGCTGAATCTTATCGAAGTCACGCTGCAAGAGTATTCTGATGACCTCGATCTTTGGACCTGTTCTGTACGCGATTAGGTCGTCGGCGTACGCGATAGCATGGTGAAGTGAACCAATTAGATCGCCGGTGAAAATGCTAAACAAAATAGGCGAATTCACCGCTCCTTGTTGCAGACCATTCTGTATTTTAAAAGTTCTGGTAGAAGTTTTATTGCAACTTTTCACAACAAACGTTCTACCATGAAGCATGTCATTCAGAATATATAGTAGTGGTTTACTCATGCCATATCTGATTAACTTATAAAAAAGACCGTCTAGCCAAACGGTATCGAAAGCCTTCTCCAAGTCAACCAGACATGCACCCGTACACTGATTTTTAGCTTTGTTCCATTGAATATCTGATACTAGTTTAGACGCGGCATGTGTGGTATCATGGCCCGCCTTAAAACCGAACTGATTTTCTGGAATAATATGTTTGTCCTCAGCCCATGTGGACAGAGCTCTATTGAGAACTTTCTCGAATACTTTGCTGATACTCGGAAGAAGACTAATTGACCGAAGATTTGCTGGATTGGAACCATCCTTACCTTTTTTAAGGAGAGGATGGACCACTGCCGTCTTCCAACGAACTGGATAATATGCATTATTCAGAGCATTGTTGAACAACGTGGTGTACATGTCCACCGCTTCCGAAGGGAGGTTTCGCAGCACAACATTGGGTATGCCGTCGACACCTGCTGACTTCTTTTTCTTTATTGTGTGAAAGATGTCCAAGAGGTCCATCTTAGAAACGAACAGGGTGTTATCCCCGTTTCGCTGGGCGATGACTGCATTTGCAGGTCGGTCGTCATTGAACCTAGTGAAACCAGGATTCTCGGATCGCCAATGCGAGATCTCGTCTCTAAGATAGAAGTGTCCAACGAAGGCTCTATTCTCAAGGTCGTAATTCGGGCGAATGCACTCATTCACCTTATATACTCGCTCGAAAACAGCACCCACAGTCTCTACCTTCTCCTGAGCATCTTCCACTATAAAGTGGTCATCATCCAAGATGGCCTCATCCGGATCTATCCCTACTGTCAAAAGTAAGTTTTTGTTTTCTGTCGTCCTTTGGAGTTTAATACCCTGAAGTTCATTTTGATCTTTTCTCCTAAAAATTTTATTTATTTCCGGAAACATACTCGGGTTGTTGGATTGTACAGCCCGAATTTTATTGTTCCAGAAAAGCGATATAGAGATTCTGTAATTTTCTTTAATTAACTGTTGGAGATTTTTGATCTGTGACTTCAGAGTTCTAATCTCCAAATCGTGTCGGTCCGTAAACCTCCTGTGCAAGAATTTGAGTCTCGACAGGAGTCTACTTTTTTGTTTGTAAAGTGCGTCTATTGTCGCGTTTCTGTACATGTTCGTAGAGTCATGTTGCCTATATTTAGGAATTGTCCTGTCCATTGTGCTACGGATTGCATCCTCCATACGTTGCAGGTACCCATCGATTTCAACGTTCGACAGATTCCTGTTACATGGCGGCGCAATACCGTTCGAACGAAGTTCCCTTGCTACGGCCCCGGAAAAGCGCGGCCAACGTGTCTTACCGTAGTTGTAAGAGTGCGTCGGCACGTACTCCTCCAGTTCCACAAGGTTGTTCGGGAGCATTATGACTGCGGCGAGTCCACAGTGGTCACTGTCGTACTCAACCGTCGTCAAACAATTTTTCGTCCGTCGAAGAATGTCGTCGGTCAGTTTGAGTCTTGAGTCTAAAAGCAATAGATCCAAATAAGAGCCACTTCGAGGATACGAAGGCCTGTCAGTAGCCAGCAGATCGACTTTACACTCAATGCTGTGGAGCCCCAGCCAATTGAATAGCTGGGTCCCCCTTGGATTGGATAATTGATTTCCCCAATCTTGGTGTTTAGCATTGTAATCACCGGCCAAAAGGAAATAGTTGTCGCTCGAGTGACAGATGCACTAGGCTATCGGGGTAGTTGTAGGTTGATGTGTAAAAAGTCTACTTATGCGTACAAAAAAGTTATTTATAGAATCTTTTGGTATGTTGAGGCTTATAAAAAGTGTGACGTTTGGTGGTGGTTTGAATTTGTTTTTTTGTTTAGCTTTAAGATAGAGAATTTGTCACGATCGATTTTTGGTTGTGCATTGATTGTGGATGAACAGCATGTCATTTTACAGCTTATCATGAGGTTTCTTTCTTTCAGACATAGACACTGTTAGTTGTTCTATTTTTAGATTTAGATTTCAGAACTGAAAATTTGAATTTGAAAAATAATCTGTCTGCTGTTAGTTGTTCTATTTTTAGATCTTGTTGAAGGGGATTGTGGGTGATTTTGGAATTTAATTTAAATTGAAATAAAAATGCACACTGCCGAGGCTGAGATTTGAACCGGGGCCTCTGGCGTGTCGCGCGTGTGACAGATGCACTAGGCTATCGGGGTAGTTGTAGATTGATGTGTAAAAAGTCTACTTATGCGTACAAAAAAGTTATTTATAGAATCTTTTGGTATGTTGAGGCTTATAAAAAGTGTGACGGTTGGTGGTGGTTTGAATTTGTTTTTTTTGTTTAGCTTTAAGATAGAGAATTTGTCACGATCGATTTTTGGTTGTGCATTGATTGTGGATGAACAGCATGTCATTTTACAGCTTATCATGAGGTTTCTTTCTTTCAGGCATAGACAATGTTAGTTGTTCTATTTTTAGATTTTGTTGAAGGGAATTGTGACTTGGGAGCAGGGATGAATATGAGCAACCCAAAATATGTAGCAGAATCCTCAAAAAATCGAAGTAGATTTACAAAAAATGTAGCAGATAGTAAAAAATGGCATAAAATTGTTAAATAACAATATTTTCTCATCAAATAAAAGAAAAACTAAATAATAATAGCTCTAACAATTTATTTTTATAACAATGTTTTCTTACAAGATTGTACATATGCATCAAACTGTTTTTAAATTTATAAAAAAAAAGATATTTTTTGCTTGAACCATTACAGCAAAGTAAAAAGTAGAAGTAGGTATTGAAAAGTTGTATTTTAAGCAAAAACTAAACGAAGTAGAAAAAATTTGCTACGTAGTAAGAGAAGAATTTGAAAAAAATGAAGTAAATCTGCTACATATGTAGCAAATATTCATCCCTGCTTGGGAGTATCGTTTTTGCGTATTGTGTTTGCTGGACTGGGAGGGGAAGTAAAATATGAAAGGAAAGATTATGATGACAATGTATGTAGGGTTTTTTTGTTGTGAATTTCGATGGGTTGATATGGTATGGTAGCCAGAATGTGTAGGTAGAGAATTTCGAGCGATGTTCGATTGTGCATAGATTGCGTATTGTCAAGAAGATGCTCTGCAACTCAACTTGACCTAGAATTGCATACAAACAGCGAGTGGCCGTTGGTTGCGGATTTTTATTTTTTTACTTTGGGGGGTTAGATTTCAGAACTGAAAATTTGAATTTGAAAAATAATATGTCGGCTATTAGTTGTTCTATTTTTAGATCTTGTTGAAGGGGACGCCGCGCCGCGTGCTGCAGCAAAGAATATTTTTGGAGTTGAAATTTTAAAATAAAAATTTTTTAAAAACTATAAAAAATCATGTTTTTTTCTTCTTATCAGAGAGAGAATTCTTTGAAAAGTGTTTAGGCTTAGGTACTTACGGTGTGCTTTTTCCTTCGACTTTTATTACAGTATTGGGCGGCTACCGTGTTTATCTTAAACATCTCATATATCTTCATACATCTTCAGAGCTGTGAGCTGGGGTTTTGTAGAATCTTATGGGGATGACTGTGTTTATTGAATTTTAAGTCCAATGCATCATGAAAAAATATTATTTTTATGTCTACAATTAATCTAAAACTCAATTGTTTGTTATCAGTAAAAGTAATAATTTATTTCCTTATGTAGGTATTGAGATTACATAGTTAGTTTTTCTTAAATGTCTTAGGAATCCATGAGTTGTGTTTGGATGAAAACCCAAGCCATTTAACAAATATCTGATTTTTTTTCGTTTGAAGAACTTTTTCAATTAGGAATGTGTCGGGAAATTTTGTTTTTTGTAGTTCAAGTTCGTAGAATCCACCCTTAATTGGGGTACCTTCATAGTCTTCTAGTAGATATGTGACAGGATTTGTATGTTGCACTTTGATTATTTTGAAGATTTCCGTTGTCCAATTCGGTGTGTATCCTTTATCAAATACATGTTTGCATTTACTTATTCTTACGAAATCTCCAATTCTAAATTTCGGGGGAATATGAATTTTTATATGATTATATACTGTTGAGAGTAAATGCCTTTCATTTGCAGCATTTACCTCGGATGGTTTTATTTTGATTGTTCGATGAATAGAATTATTATATTTTTTAGTAAGCATATCTATTAAACCAATCCACCGATATGAACCACTTGCACTGAATTCCTTCCACATAAGTGTTTTTAAGGTACGATTAAATCTTTCAACAATAGATGCCTTAAGTGAAGTAAATGATGAATAATGATTGATTTTATATTTTTTCATGAGACTTTGAAAAGAGGCGTTGAAAAATTCTTTCCCATCATCAGTTTGTAAGTTTTTTGGGGTACGTGTGTCTTTACTGAAAATATGTTGCATAGCAATAGTGACATTGTGCCCTGTTTTGTTTTTGATGGGAACTGTCCAAGCAAACTTGGAAAATGTATCAATAACCGTGAGAAGATATCGGAAATTTTCATTATCATTTGAATAGACACCCATTTCAACTAGATCAGCTTGCCATAAATCATCTAATCCCTTAATAATAACTCGCCTTTTTTTAAAATTCCTCCGAGCAGGTTTATGTAATTCATTGACAACATCTCTTTTACTCATCTTTCTTTAAACTGATTGAAAAGAAAAAAACATTTCATTCTTATATTTGTTTATTTTGTAATCTTTTATATAATAGTATCAATTTTTTCATTCTTAATAATTTATTCTCAAGTATATAGCAAGCACATGTGTCTGGGCCTTCCTTACATTGATTCGAGGACCATGGGCAATTTATAAAATGACATCCATTGACAGACTCTGACGATGATACACCTTCAAACTGGTTCAAAAAACTCATAGTGTTCAGAAATTCCTCATAATGTTCCTCTAATAAGATATTCTGATTATACTTAAGCAAGTTTAA
Organism: Melanostoma mellinum; assembly: GCA_914767635.1. NCBI lineage: Eukaryota > Metazoa > Arthropoda > Insecta > Diptera > Syrphidae > Melanostoma > Melanostoma mellinum. The sequence goes on from OU612059.1 coordinate 197,486,631, forward strand.
AATATCTTCAATAATCAAAGTATATTTAATGTTAGACATAACGAATGAATTGTGACTTGACACTATGATGTCTATAATTAAACTGATTTTACTTTCCAGTTGCTGAATCTTTCACCACAATATATGCATTTTTTAAAAACTGTTGTCGTAAATGATGGATTTCGTTTTGAAAGCTTCGCTGCATGTGCTCAATTTTTTCATCGACATAGGTTTTGGAAGTAGCGTCTCTCTTATCATAGGGTTCCTGAATATTTTGTAATCTTTTCAATTTTAAATCGTAATCTCCAGCTTCTGTTTTGAAGAATCCTTCGCCAGGTGGTCCTGGTATACCTTGTGGACCCCGCTCTCCCTGCAATCCTCGCGGCCCAATCTTTACTCTAGCTCTATTGGAAAAACGACCAAATTTGTCTTTACTCATAATATGTCTTTATACAATTATGTTATTCTCTTTTAATTCTTCAACAATAGAGACAATTTCATTAGAGTGATTATTATTCCCTGCTTGTTGTGACCCGATTAAAAGCTTCAATCGATCTACAAGTTCATTCGGATCATCCCAATATATAAAGTCTTTCTTCATGCTTGATAATGTCATTAATCCACTTCCTAATGATGGTGTGGTATTCGCAAATAAATGTTTTATTATGTTGTATTTAGCACCACGATTACCTCGTACTTGTTTCTCTGAATCATGGGAATCTCTATGCGAATTGGTATCCGTTAATATAGTTTTATAGTTGTTTAAGTCTTCACTATTATATATTTTTTCGTTTGGTCTTTTCATGAATAGGAGCTCGTATAATCCATGTGTCCCTTTAAAGTTCTTAGTTTTTACATGTATATCATTTCCTTGAACTTTGAACTCACCATCTCCAATATATAACTTTCCATTTTTCAAGTATATACCATATATATTATCAATTAAATTGGAATTGTTAATAAATAGATCCAGATATTTTTTAGGAATGTCGGAAAATTCTTCATGAGATAACTGCTCTGCAAAATTCCGATGCTTAATGCGTTGACTTTTTCTAGTCTTCGAAAGTTCTAAATGGGTTCTTGGAGTACTATTATTGTTATCTGTAATGGCGTAACTAATGGAAGGTGACGGTGTAATAAATTCTTCTTCCTTTTTAGTGGGTTCAATTTTCTTTGTAGAACTTTGAAAAATATTTTTCTCATGATCTTCCTCTTGCTTAACTAATTTATTAAGTGGAGTAGTAATTGGTCTTAAAGCATCCTCTAATTGAGTTTCGTAAGCTTCTTTACCCCGTTTAAGAGCTTTGTATTTTTTTCGTAGTGCTTCTGTGGTTTTAATAAGTTCTTGTTTAAGTTTCACATCTATATGCATCATTTTTATTTGTTTGCTTTTTTATAAAAACAATCCGTAAATAAGGTTCGTATACATCGAAATAATCGAATTAATGGATTTAAGTTAAGAAAGATATTACAGGTACTTGTCTTAATTGATGAACTTTGATCATTGAACTGTGTGAATCGATTTTTAACTGTAGTATTGTGTTCATTAAACTGTAACGAAGTGTTCTCATAGAACATTTCTGCACATATGACACAAAATGATAATGTGTTTTGTTTTATAGGGAAGGGGTAAGACCGCTTTAAACAGAACTTTAGAAAAGGCTCCGAACAGCTTCAAAACGCTTTTTAAACAGCTCGTAACAGCTCCAAACCGCTTTTCAAACAGCCCCAAACAGCTTCAAACCGCTTTTCAAACCGCTCCGAACAGCTCGTAACAGCTCCAAACCGCTTTTCAAACAGCCCCAAACAGCTTCAAACCGCTTTTCAAACCGCTCCGAACAGCTCGTAACAGCTCCAAACCGCTTTTCAAACAGCCCCAAACAGCTTCAAACCGCTTTCAAACCGCTCGTAACAGCTGCAAACCGCTTTTCGAACTTTTGAACTGTATATTTACACTGTATTTAGTTTCAGAAAACTATCAAAGCCTTTCCTATAACGACCTTTGTTCAAAGACATATCTTTATCAATAACTAAAAAACCATGTTTAATGTTCCAACATTCTGCACATAATTTTTGAAATGTTGAAAACGACATATCTGAATTTACATGATCATTGTAGATATGTTTTAAGTTCATATCATCCTGTTTAAAGACGATTAGAAAATTAGCATTGTCTCTAATTAAGTGTTTGGGTATTCTGGTATATGTCTGGCCCAAATAAAAACTATCAATGTTATGATGTCGCCCCATGCTAAAGTATGTTCGAATAGTGTCTTGTTTTTCACAGGCAATATCATCAAATATAAATATAGAGTTTGGTTTAGCTTCTTCAGGTGGTATAACTTCACTGTTATTAGAAAAAGTAAAGAACCCCATATGCTTTATTGGTTGGACGGCTCTTCGTAGAAATTCATATTTTGGCTGTTGTAAAGATTTTGAATAAATATATATATTTTCAAATTTCAAGCCATTTGGATGTTGTAGCAAAGTCATCATTACATTAGTTTTTCCGCAATTTGATGGACCTGTTATCAAACCTCTTATGCTATTGGGCAATAATATACTGTGCTTTTTTGTTTCAATTCTTTTAACCAAATCCATGTTTTTTATTGGTAGCTGATGTTGTTGTTTTATGAATCGCATGATGACAAAAACTAAATGATTTTCCCATATATATCAAGGTTTTATTGAAAAAATGTCATAACATTATTAGTGACCTCTGCAAATCGTTGTATACCTAATAAAATGATAGATTTTTCTAATCAACCTAATAGTCAACGAAAAATTGTGAAAGGAGAAGGTTTATTGAATTCTGTAATTAATAAACTACCATTTGAACTTCACTTACCAGGTTACCAGTACTGTGGGCCTGGAACAAAATTGGAAGAACGTTTAGCTAAAGGCGATCCTGGGATAAACTTACTTGATCAAGCTTGTAAACAGCACGATATTTCATATTCCAAATTAAAGAATACACCTGAACGACATATAGCAGATAAAATTTTAGCTGAAAAAGCTTGGCAAAGAGTTAAATCAAAAGACGCAGGTATAAGAGAACGAGCAAACGCATTATTAGTCACCAACTTGATGAAAGCTAAAGTAAAGTTTGGAATGGGTATAACTGATAAAAAAAACTAAAAAGAGCAAGTGTAAGCTCACATTTAACAAATCAATTAAAGATGTGGGAAAAATTGTTATTACTAAAAAACCCTACAATTTAAACAGTGCTATTAAAATAGCTTTGTCAGCGGCTAAGAGAATAATTAAGCGAAACAAAAATATTAAGACACCAAGAGTTATATCTGTACCTAAATCAGGTGGAATAGTACCATTCCTTGTTCCTCTTTTTGCAGGACTTTCAGCACTAGGTGCATTATCTGGAGGTGCTGCAGGTATAGCTAAAGCTGTGAATGAGGCTTTTAATGCTAAAAAAGATCTAGAAGAAAAGAAACGTCATAATACAAAGATGGAATCTATTGCAATGGGTAATGGACTACATCTAAAACCTTATAAGAAGGGTCTTGGATTATTTTTACATGTGCAGCCAAAAAACTTTTAGATTCGCTACCCAAACGTGCATTGAATGAATTGGATATAATTCATTTTGCAAAAATGAATATTCCTCATTTTCGTGGTGTTTTTATGCGAGATAATTTACCCCGGTATAAGCCATGGAAAAATGAATGTGGAATCGTTAATCTAGATTCTTTAAAAGGACCAGGAACACATTGGGTAGCATATTGTAAAAAAGGCAAACTAATTAAATATTTTGATAGTTTTGGGAATCTTCAACCTCCTATTGAAGTAATTCATTATTTAGGTTTAAATATCAAATACAATTATACTAAGTACCAAGATTTCAATACCACTAATTGTGGTCATTTATGTTTGAAATTCTTATATGATTGTTACTTCTAATAAATAAAAAGATTATTTTTTTGAAAAAATATTCATTGTTTATTTCATCGTCATGGCATTGACACTTACACTAAGCGGGGAAACTTCCTATCTATCAGCTGAATATTTCCCACCATTAAACTTGAATAGGAATTACGTTTGTGGCCTCGTAGATTTTCAAACATATAACTCAATTCCAAATGTGGATGAACGAAACAATTTGTTCCATATTGGAGAAAACGAAATCGAAATTCCAGTAGGATCCTATGAAATAGATGACATTGCGTTCTTGATTTCTAAGACATTGTTAATGCAAAATTCTACCGCCAAGGTAAAGATAGAAGCAAACAATAATACATTAAAAGCAGAAGTTGAGAGTAATGAGATAATTTACTTCGATAGACCTAGGTCTATTGGAACATTATTGGGCTTTGGTAAGCGTGTACTTGAACAAGGTATAACTCATATGTCAGATTTAGCGGTTGACATTAATAAAGTAAACGTCATAAGAATTGAGTGCAACATAATTGTTGGTTCCTATTTTAATAATACTCCTGTACACACTATTCATGAATTTTCACCGGAAGCAGGAGCAGGGTATAAAATCATAGAGGTTCCAAAAAATGTCATCTATTTACCTGTGAACGTTAAGCAAATAACTTCTTTATCATTAAGGCTTGTAGATCAAGACGGTGATCTAATAAATTTTAGAGGAGAAACAATAACCATTCGATTACATTTAAAACCGAAATCAACGTAATGTTACTCTATAATAATTATATATCTGACATCAAAGTTGATCATTCAATTAGTTCTGAAAAGACGTCAAACCGATCAAGATCAAGATTGTCTCTTGAAAACAAAGCATTTCTACTATCACTAGGATTTGTCCTGAAAGAATAAAAAGAAAAAATAATAATAAAATGAGTCAAATACTAAATATTAGTCACTGTCCTAATTATGATAATAGCATTACAAAATTTGAGTATCATAGTTATTCAGCATTTCTTCAATCCTTCAATACCAGTGATGAAATACGTATCCCTATACAACAGCAGGATCTGTGCATTTTACCCAGTGAAAGTTTCATTTATGTAGAAGGAAGTCTGACAAAAGCAGATGGCGGAGTTTCTTCCACAGCAAAACTATGTAACAATGCTATACCATTTCTTTTTGAGGAAATACATTATGAACTCAATGGTATCGATATTGAAAACAATAAAAATGTTGGTATTACAACATTATTAAAAAATTTTATATCATTAAATGAGAATGAAAGTAAAAGTTTGGAAAATTCTTCATGGACTGGAAAGGATAGTATTTCACTTTCATCGGGTAGTTTTAACTTTTGCATTCCATTGAAAAATCTTTTAGGATTTGCTGAGGATTATAAGAAAATCATTATAAACGCAAGACATGAATTGATTTTAATTCGAACTCGAACTGATGAAAATGCCTACATTAATACAGAAAAAGAAAATTTAAAAATGGCAATCCATAAACTACAATGGAGGGTTCCTCACATTACCTTATCCGATTCCAATAAATTAGTACTATTGAAACAAATTCAATCGAAACCAATTAAAATGCATTTTAGAAATTGGGAAATGTATGAATATCCTACTCTACCTACTAACACGGATCATGTGTGGACAGTTAAAACCTCAACACAACTTGAAAAACCTAGATATATTATAATTGCACTACAAACAGCGCGTAAGAACTATCTAAACAAAGATGCTAGTAAATTCGATCATTGCGATGTTAGCAATGTGAAAGTATATTTGAACTCAGAAGCATATCCTCGTGAAGATTTAAATTTGAAGTTTAATCTAAATCAATATGCTATTCTCTATGAGATGTACAGCAAGTTTCAACAATCATATTATCAGAAGCCACCACTACCACTCTTATCTCCACAAGAATATAAAGACATTGCTCCAATTATGGTTATTGACTGTTCTCGTCAAAATGAATCAATTAAAAACGGACCTGTCGATGTAAGAATTGAACTCAAAACGTCCACCCCTGTTCCAGATTTAACAACAATGTATTGTCTTATTCTTCACGATCGTATAGTTGAATACAATCCAATGACAGGAGAAGTTCAAAAACTTATCTAACACGTGACAATTTGTATACCTTTTTCAATAATAAAATATTTTATTACTCTATAAAAAAACATGGTGGTTTATTTTATTTATATTTTTATTTTCAAAAAGTCAAGAAGAAGAAGAAAAACATAATTGAATTACAAAATTATCTTTTGAATCCTCTTTTAAATCCATATGGCAATGAACTGTAATTGCTAAGAAAACGTCTCACTTTTATTCATCGCGTAGGCGGGTCGATTGCTTCCCTAGCTTATCTTAAAATTAAAATTTCAACTCCAAAAATATTCTTTGCTGCAGCACGCAGCGCGGCGTCCCCTTCAACAAGATCTAAAAATAGAACAACTAACAGCAGACAGATTATTTTTCAAATTCAAATTTTCAGTTCTGAAATCTAAATCTAAAAATAGAACAACTAACAGTGTCTATGCCTGAAAGAAAGAAACCTCATGATAAGCTGTAAAATGACATGCTGTTCATCCACAATCAATACACAACCAAAAATCGATCGTGACAAATTCTCTATCTTAAAGCTAAACAAAAAAACAAATTCAAACCACCACCAACCGTCACACTTTTTATAAGCCTCAACATACCAAAAGATTCTATAAATAACTTTTTTGTACGCATAAGTAGACTTTTTACACATCAACCTACAACTACCCCGATAGCCTAGTGCATCTGTCACTCGAGCGACACGCCAGAGGCCCCGGTTCAAATCTCAGCCTCGGCAGTGTGCATTTTTATTTCAATTTAAATTAAATTCCAAAATCACCCATAGCGCAGCGGCGGCCACCTCAAACAAAACATAAACCCATTAAACACCCATTAAACACCCCATTAACATCCATTAAATAAACACCGCGGTGACCTCAAACGAATTCAAGGGCACCATACCATCCAAAATTTTCCCAAGCCGTGGTCCCCCAATACCTACTTAACCCTTTAAAAGATCTTGACCATCCCAGTCCTGCAATATAACGCAGAAGCAACCTTTGGGTGTTTCGAAAGAAAAATACTCCGGGGAATGATATTTAGTCCCGTATGTGACGACGATGTGTGGAGAAGAAGATTCCACAACGAACTATAAGAACTGTACCGCGAAATGAGCATGGCTAGAAGAGTATTCGTCACGAGACAACAAAGGCTGGACTGTACAGCGGATGGTTTTTTCAAAGCACATTGCATCGGGGAAGTCAGGGAATGGGAAGACCTCGTCTCAGGTAGCGCAATTAAGTGAAAGAAGCCATCAACCAACCGACTTAGAGTGCGAAACCGGATAAAACTCCGCCTCGAAAGATGTTGGTCGAGGTCCAGGCTCACTCCCAACTGATATACCCAACAAATTAAGTTAGTAAAAGCAGCTTGCAAATCGAATAATTTACTTAAAAAAAAAGAGCTTTGTACCTTTTTTGTGTCTTTTTTCTTCCTACTTAAAAAAAAAATTATGTCTCACTGTATTCGATAAATAATACCACTCGCTTCCGAATTGGCAATAACACTGTACTAACATTTCCTTTCTTTAATTTCTCTTTTAAACTACGTAGCATTTTACAGTAAATCAGAGCTTGAAATGTCCGATTTCCGAACGAGCACAGGGCTCCAGATGTGATATGTTTACTTTCAAGAGAAGGAAGGACATTTCTTTTGATTTTGATAATGTTCTACACTCAAACTGAGTTAAATCCTCTCACTGGTCTTATCGACTTAAAAGCTTTGGATCATTAGCAGTGAAACGAGAAATACTAAGTCTAAATCCTTTGCAGATAACCTGTGCCTGTGCACGACTTCAAATTCCCTAAGGTCGAACTTTTGTCAACGAATATTGTAGTTTGTCCGTCTCAAATGAAAGATAATTACAAACACAAAATAGAGTCTGCTTCCAAATCGAAATATTAGTTGTAGCTGGCAATGGCAGTATCTGTTAGATAAAATGTTTTTTTTCCCCTTTATATGAAAGTGTGCCAAGTGCCAAGCGGAGCCAATACACTAGAGAGTCAGTGGGAGACAATACAGAGTCACTTCTGTATTTACAAACCGATGGGTTGCAATCAATATCACCTGAAAGTGTGATGAATGGATGTGAAGGTTCCCCGGCACCCATTCCCATTGTACCCCCGTCGCGTCGGCGACGAGTGCCGTCATATAAAGTCAGGCGACTGGTGGTAAATTTAATTAAGCACCCTTTGTTGGGTCTGCTTTGTGTGCTATTCAAGTGTGTGTGAGTGTGAATGTGTGCTGTGTTGTAGTTCGTTTTGATTGTTGTATCTTGTATGTTGGCATGTTTCTTCATTATCAGGTGTTGCCCTCCCCAGCCCCCCTCCCAATAACTGAAGGCTTGCATAATTGAAAAAGAGGCTTTTATTGTTGCGGTTATTGAGATTTTAATAAACGTTAAAGGTCTTCTTTCCTCTACCCTCACTGCGCCGTTTTCCCAAACGGACCAGCGCCAGCCCCAGCGTCTGGTTGTATGCAAGTAGTTTTTATTTTAATCTCTCTCCCTCTACCCTGGAGCTTGGTGTTTTGTAAAAAGATCTGAGTGGTTTTTCAACTGTAAAGCTTAAATGGATTCTTTGAAATGGGGTAATGGGAATCTAAGCTTTACAAGGATATTTTTATTTCACATTGTGAGTCGAGGAATAAAGCCATGCCATTAATTTCGTTCTGTAGAAAGGTACACCAGATGCAAGTAAATATATGCAAATTCTAACTAAGAGACTTACGTGGGTTGTAGTAGGTGTCATGGAAGGTGTTAAGTGAATATGTTTACCTATACACTTGAGGGCTTGCATTTACAATTGAGATTGGAGATGGTGGTTTTACTTTGCAAACGATAGCCGAGTGAGTGCGAACATAAAGAATGACCGTTCTCTAAATAATCTACATAGGTATAACATCTTTTTTAATGTAGGAGTAAGTATACGTGGATGGACAAAGTGGATTTCATTTGTTTCTAAACATGCTTTTTTGTGTGTGTTCACTAATGGTATTTTAGTAAACGGAATTACGTTTAGATATCCGATTAAAGATTATGTCTACTAAGAAAAGTAAGAACAAAGGGTAGCAATCATTGCAATCTGACTAAAACAATCATCGATTGGAAAAAAGAAATTGAGAGTAAGAGTATACTGTGTCAATGACCGTTTTCTTTTGACGAAATGGTGAAAGCAGTCGGGTGGTTTTCCCTTTTTTATGCCTGTGCGATGTTATGTCTGTGTAGTGTTTACGCACGGAAGCGAGTGAGTTTGGATAAACGGTATTAAAAACAAACAAAGAAAACCTATCATTGTCTGCGAGACTACAAGTCTAGCCATCATTAGTAAGCTTTGAAACTTTTGCGTTTTGTATTTGTTTTGGCCAGTAAACTTTGGACTGGACTTTCAAGTGGACAAGTCTCCTTTCTTCTTTTCAATACACTAAGTGTGTATCGATTAAAAATCAACTGAGAGGGTTAAGAGATCAACAGATTCAATTTGTTACGTCGATTATTTATGATTATTTCTTTTTCTAAATCAACTTGTTGTGGTACCCGTGGCGTGATGGTTAGCATGTCCACAAAGAGGTTCGAGGTTCGAATCCGAGCAGAGAAAAGAATGTTTTTTCACGGGTATCGCCTTTCGCGTAAAGTTAGTAAATTCCATTGCCAAGAAAAGCGCTTTCTCAATTAGCCGTTCGGAACCGGCAGAAAATTGTAGGTCCCCTCCATTCCCTCACAAGGTATGGTTGTGAGAAATGTGCTAGGCCCAGGGGATCCTCGCTCTGTTGCGCCACCCTATTTATTTATTTTAAATCAACTTGTTTTGTTGTACACGAGAACTTTAAAAAATGAGCACATCTTACAGATCAAGTTATTAAAGTTTAATTTTTAAGACGTGCGGTTTTCAATCTGGCAATTCTCGGAGTATATACTTTTTGACAGCTGTCACTTGATTTATGCTCAGTTTTGTTTCCCATTGTATCGTGGAAGAATTAAAGCCGCAAGACCACAAAAAACTGGGTACGTTCCGTAAATTGTCTAGAAACGAAATCGCTGTTCAAGCCGAATCTTACATAATTTCGAGCTTTCTACCTCCAAAAGTGGGCTAATTTTTGTGGTGTTTTGTGAAGACGCTAGTCTACGCAGATAAGCACGAGACGATTGACGGCCTTGAAAGAGAATATTCGGCACATTATTGCAGACTAAAGGTTCCAAATGCATGCTGCAAAAAGTGGTCGAAAATTGGTTCCTCGGCCAACCACGGCCATTTTTAAAACATAATGGTAAATCCTCGTTTTTATAATAAAGCTAAGTTCTTGGCCATTTTATTTCTTTTTGAAAACCTAACAATAAAAAACACCTTTTATGATCGAAATAGTTCGCGTCTTGGGTCCTGATCACTTGGTGGAAAAAAGGACGGAACACTAAGGTATACACCAAATATTCTTTTCTTACGATGAAGCCAATTAAAGTAAGTTCTTAATAAAATACCCCTTAGGCTGAAGGGAAGTCTCTACATCGCGGCTGTGAGCCCACAGCACTCACATACGGGTCACAATGATTGAACAAAGTTCCAAATCATGAAAATAAGCTCACCGTCAAAAAGACAATATCAAAAAACACTTCTGGTACTCATTTGTGAGTACAACACCATCTGCATTTGGTTTGCCTCAGGAAAGGAACAATCTAAAACCTGGAGTTGGCATTCCAAGCACTTTAAACCAAATGGATTAATCGCCGGATGGAAAAACAAAAAATATTGTTAGCTATGGAAATCTTAGGGCCTGACGCTTTTCCAGGATCAATTTTATGTCGATTCCGAACGGCCAATTAAAAAGCGGTAAGGACTTTGCCAAGTCGAAACCTTGAACCTCCCACGTAACAAGCAGACAAGCTCATGTCTGAGTCTTAAGGGCGAAGGCAAGACATCTTTACTAGCACGTCGACCTGAAAGGTCTTTTGTGCTGTTCCCTTAAGCTAGTCCTAAACGACGAACATGCTCGCCGAGCATGCTCGTTTGCATTACTCCATAGACGGCGAACAATTTTGCCGAACATTCATTTGATGTTGATTCCCCACAGCGTAAACGTGTGTATTCTTCTATTAAATTGTGGCTGTCTGTTGCCTTTTTACTTTATGCGCGATATGCACACGACGACGTCCACAGCAGAAATGAGGTTTGCTTCATAGTAAAAAACCGGTTTGCTCGCGAGCATAGCCCCACATGACAAACAACGAAGCCAACGAACATGACAAAATCGAAATTTTTCGCCAACAGCGAGCGGCTCGCCAACTGCTCGCCAACCAACCCCTAGACGATGAAAATAAGGCGAGCACGAGCATGCTCGGCGAGCATGTTCGTCGTTTAGGACTACCTTTAGGTTTAAACACGTAAAGTGTGGAGTTGTTCATTCGAAGTTGAGCTCATTTTAGAACCTAAGAACATTCGAGGAATAGGTGTTTCTTCTGTTCTATTTATCAAGAGGACTAGCGAATCCTTTATTGAATATCTTTAGCCTGGATCTGGTTATGGCAGGCCATTCACACCTTTCACTGTCAGAATTTACCATTTAGAACATTTTTGAACCTTTTAGATCAGTTTGAGAACTACTTTACATTTTGAGATCGGGAATCGCTTAGAATGGGTTCGTGAAGTGATAAAATGAAAAAACTGTGTGGAAACTGAAATGATATTTTTTTCACTTCACAGCTTCACAGTTCGGGAATTGGCCCCCTGTTCGCGTTTGATGCTACTGATTGGGAGACCGCAGTAAGGTTCCTGGCCTTTGAATTGGGATTGAGAGCCAAGTCTAGCTAGGCGGTCAGCCTCTTCGGTATCCTGTACGCCTTCATGTGCAGGCACTCAGGAAAGAGTTATTTTATTGTGGGTGGCTAATTGAGATAAACATTTCAGGCAGTCCCGAACTAATTTGATTAAATTAGATCAAATTATCATATCCTTAATCTCTTCTAATGCATAACCTAACACATAATTCTATAGCTGCTTGAAAGATAGTTGTGCTACCAAGGTGATGTTGTGCTAATAGGTGATGTGAAGTTGGGACCGAAAATGTACATACACCTCTGTTAATTTTTGAACCGTCAGAGTCATTTGTAAAAATTACAGGCTTCTTCCATGCAGAGCGGTTAGGAAAGATTACTTTGAAGGGATGGTGTAACGGTGCCGTTCCATGTGCTAAGCGACATTATGCCAAATGCATAAGGAATTTGGCAAAATGACGCTTTGGTCAAGTGACATTGGGCCGAACATTAGCGTTTGGTACAGTGTCGCTTTTGTAAAGCGTCATAAACCCAATTTGATACCCTGACGCTTTTTTACGATTTTTTTTACCGTGATAGCACAAAATTAAATTTGCAATGCATGATTGAAAAAAATTTATTTCAAAAAACCATAAATAGAAGAAAAATTGAGAATATTAATTTTAACAATAAATTCTTGTGCTATTTTTAACAGTTTGCCTAAAAATTGGACACAGAGTATTGCAGTATTGTTTGCTGTAAAAAATTCGCCTATGTGTGTAAAAAATGTGTTTTTACTTAGTTCAATTTTAAGATATAAGCGGGGAACTTAAAAAAAAAATCTGTTGCCGCCGCCTGAAGTACAGAAGAGGAACCTAAAAGCGAAGCGGAAAACAATTTGGCAAGGGGAGGAATGGTTTGTGTTCTGAAAATAAAAAATTCGTCTCCGAATCGATGGTATCAGCCGCAAATCATTTTCATTATGACCACACACCACACCTTCACAGAATTTAATTTTTGATGTGTTAAAATTTTAGTTTCTCGAACTAATACAATAGCTAATACTTTTAGTATACTGTTAAAGTCGACATAAAAAACTGTGGCCGAATTACCACACACGTGATCGGGTAATAGGTGGCTGAATTATATGCTTTGGTATTACTTCTAGCGTTTTCGAACACTTTAGAACCACAGTTTAACATTCTTCAATCAGTATTTGAACGAATTGAAGTCAACAAATGAACACCAGACTGATGTTGTTTAATTTAGAGCGAATTTTGAAAGAAAAAAAGTACTCAGTCATTCGATCACTAATGCGGTAATTCGCCCTCTGTCTTCATATATAAACTTGGTGTGTTTTTCAATGATTTCTGCAGAAGCTGCATGGACGAAGAAGAGGAAGAAACCGTTCAACACCTTCTTTGCTCATGCCCTGCACTACTTCATAGAAGGAAAACTCATCTCGGTGAATTCTTCTTCGATGGTACTAGCGACTTAGCTTACATAGACCCTAAAAGTCTTTCGAAATACATTAAAAGTTCCGCGGCTAGTCCCGTAATGGAAGATAAATGGGTGATCAACTCGTTAATCTTAAAACGTGTTTCTGAGATCAGTAGGTGATTAACTTGCTGATCTCTGAGGTATCACAATGGGCCCTTGCGGCTTAAGTGTGTCAGGCAATGTACGAAGGCATTACTCATATGGCTGACAGCCACTTCCACCTAACCTAACCATTCATACCTATATAAAAACCCCATGAATTATTAAAATTTATTTTTTTCCGTGTAGACAAAACAAAATAAGACCTGCCTCATAGAAAAAAAACCCAAAAACTTCCACTCTCATAATTTTCAAACAACTAATTCCCCTTTACCGTCTAATTTTCTTCTTCTTTTGAAAACCCCAACAAAAAAAAAAAGTTCTGTTTGATACTGAAGCACAAAAATAAACATCAACTTATGTTTCCACATCCGAACAGAGTTGAAAAAAAAAAATGCTTTTAATTATTAGACCCGCTGTTGGTTGTGTATACTTGCTAAAGGTCGGGAATATCTGTCAATCCAATTATTGTGCTGTGCGTAGTTGAAAAAGTAGATATACAGACACTACAGACACAAATATATGCTTTCCATTTGTTTGAATTTTGCTCTTTTCGTTTCGTTTCCCTCGTCCTCGGCGGTAATTTTCTTCAATGCTTAGGTAAAAATAATGTGCCATTGTACGTATGTGCACATTAAAAGTGCTAGAAAAAGGATTCAAATGAAAACAAATTCTGTATATTCATTGAATCGAAAAAAGTAGAAAACGTCAAAGTTATTATACTACAGAATTCCGTACCCAAAGCTGTACAAAATCATTCACGGTATACGTACGCGAACACAACATTTTCGTTTGTTTGCGCATTCAAATGAGTTGATAGGCATATGTGGGTCCGTATCCGTAGATGTTAGCTTTTTGTCTGAAAAGGGAGGTATGTTCATGTATGTATGTATTAAGCAGCACCTGTTGACGCAGTTTGTGTTTCATGACAAAAAAAAAGTAAACAAACGAAAGAAGCTATTAATTACAATTTTAATCACGTTTCTAGGCAGCAATCACTTTAAGCACGACAATCTAGGTACTTAAAAAAAATATTCCACAATTCGGAATGTTAATGAACCAAAACATTTTATGATAACCTTTATTGGAATAGTCGTTGTTCCAAGTGCTGGAAAATTAATTTTCTGCCACTCGGTAATAAAGCAAAAATGTTCTCATGCTTGGCTTTAACTGAAGAAGAAATTTTTGCGGTGTAACCGTATTTTTCTATTGCATGCCATCTTCAATAGACAGCCTCATCTTTTTCGTGGGTAAAAAAAAAAATATTTGTAAAGGAAGAACCTTGACATCATCATAGTCAAAAGCATTTGTGTGTTATTTGAATGAGGAGTGGTCAAAACAAGATAAAAACTTTTTGCATCCTTTCATTTTGATGAAATCAAGAGGAAAAAAATAATAACTTGAGTTCTATTCATTCACAATCTGAATGGCATAGGAAGGAACTTTTCGCTAACTACTTTGGGTTTCAAATTGCAAAATTTCCAAGGCAAAAGTGTATCAAATGTCAGCTTTTCTTTACCACATTTTCTCGACCTCGGTTTTTTTTATACAAATTCAATACAAAAAATAAAAAAAACGTCGCGTTCATTTATGTCGTTGGTTCTAAATAAAAGATATTCTTATGTCTTTAGTGGTTAGGAACGTTTTCGAGAATATTGGCTTCATGGCTCTCTCGATTGACGCTCAGTCGGAAAGTCCAATTTTCGAGTAACTTGGGGCCATTTAACGCCATAGCCAATTTAAAAACGAAGTCCATAGAAAAATACTACGAGAACCAGCCACGCATTGCATTGGCTAATTTTAACTTTGTTCAGATATCGAAAACCCCTCTAAAGATTTTGAATAAATTTACTATACACGGGTTTTTAAGGTTTCATTTCTAGAACAACTCGTTCTTCGTGTTTTCCATGCTTCCACGCTAATATTCCAATGCTCCTTTATATGATCGTGGCGCCACACGGTTTTCAAATTCGTAAAAAAACGCAAAATTTTAAATAAAAACACTTTGGCCTCTGTGGTAAATACCTCGTAACAGCTACATTTCTTGATTTTTAGGCCCCTCCGTTGATTGCAACACAGTGGGTAATCATTAAAGTACTAGACACGAAGATATTTTCCAAAACCCGCGTTCGTTCAACTGACTGCTGATTAGATTGAAACATGTTTTTCTTAAAACAATAGAAGCATGCGTCAACCTGTGCGGAATGTTTGAAAGGCAGAACATTCATTTTTTATTTTTCCTAGAAAAGCTATTACAAAACCACGACTTATAGCCGCGATTCAAAGAATAGGAGACTTGTCTGAAAGACAATATGGCTTCAGGAAGAGGCGCTCTACAATAGGAGCAAAAGAAGAAGTAACTCGAAAATGCTCAACAAGGGAGCAAAAACACCAAGAAAATCGTACTGCTGGTAACGCATGATGTCCGAAACGCTTTTAATTCAGCCCAATGCGATGGTCAAATATGACTGATGCACTTGAAAGAAGATTCAAAATTCCAGAATATCTCTAACGAATGATGAAAAATTATCTCAAAGAACGAGAACTTATCTACCAAACCACTGAAAGAATGATACGAAAAGATATCACAACTGGAGCAGCACAGGGATCTATCATTGGACCAGACCTCTGGAACATCTCCTTTGATAACATTCTCTGTATGGAAATGCCCGAAAACTGCTTTCTAGTTGGATACGCTGATGACGTTGCTGCTGGTGATATTTGCAGGGGACACCGAAAGCGCACAGAGAAAGTTTAACCAAGTGGACAAATTCCTGTATGAAGGAACATGGGTCTGTCTTTGGCTACTGAGAAGACTGAAGTAGTCCTTCTGAAAAAAAACGAATTAACACGGTTATTGAATTCCACATCATAACCGAGCTTATAAAAAATAAAACGTGGTAAAATATTTGGGATAATATTCGACACGAAACTGAGCTTTTTGGGACCAGATAAGGACGGCTGCTGAACGCGCATTCAAGGTTACAAGTCAAAGTCACCTATCTAGGTTGATGGCAAATGTAGGTGGACCATCCGCAAACTAACGAAGACTTCTTTTCGCAACAACACATTCAATTCTGCTGTACGGAAGCGACTAGCATCGGACCGAGGCACGGTGCCCTGCGAATAGCGAGCTCATACCGCACAGTGTCTGAGCCAGCAGTTCTTGTAGTTGCGAAAACCGAAAACGGGTATTTCAACGAAGAAGCCTTTTGTGCCCTTACCGAAATTCGCCAACAGACGACGCTTATCATAAGGTGTCCGAGTGTAGTAGATGGGGCTCTCCCCGTCAGGAAATAAACAGAGTTATCGACAAGCTCAGCCCAAATAATATCGTCCATGAGATGCTGACAGACGAGGAGAGTTGGAGGTGCATTAGCATATATCAGACGCAGATTCTGAAACCAAAGAAACAAGAAGAGGTAGTTGTAGGTAGTAGGTAGTCGAGAAACAAGAACCCGCCACCTACACAAGCCTAGAAGAAATGCGCAAGTTGTCCCGAGGAAAAAATCAGCGATAAACTTTTATGCCAAGCTTAGTACACCTTGGAGAGTCCGGCACAAGGGGAAGTATGGATAGATAAAAAAATATCTTTTGCGTCTTTCTGGATCTCTCTAATTCAGCTGCGTACTTCGTGGATAGAAGTGAACGAAGTCGGTTAATGACTTCCAGATTAGACGCGTTATCTCAATGTTGACATTGAAATAAAACAAAACATTTTAACTCTCTTTTAGTTTTCTAGGTGATGAGACATGAGACATACCACCGGTCGAAAACTGATTTGCAATACTCAAGACAGTTTCGACGAAAAAAGGTAACAGATTTGATCCGCGTGATAAATCGCCTCCTAGTCGAAGTATTGCTTAATTTAAATGACAAAAGTGTATTTTAAAACTGTAATTTGAAGCCAAATGTCTCAGTCCAGCATCCGCATCAGAAGTTGAGGATGCTGCTGTCGTTGTTCACAATCATGGACTTTCAAGTGAGGCTGACAAGGACTTTGAAGTCATTAAAATTGATTAGGAGAAGAGACGGTTTCAAGAAAAGAAGTTCGTTGGATTTTATTTAAAAATAGTCCTTGTTCTAGAATTAATCCTTGAGTTGCTCCATTTTTAGGTCACTGCATTTTGAATATAAAATAAATAAACAGGGTGGCGCAACAGATCAAAGAGATCTGGGGCCAAGATCATTTCTCACAAACTATGTGAGGGAATGGAAGGGACCTACAATTACCTGCCAATTCCGAACGAACAAGAAAGTGCTTTGTTAATTGCAATGAATTTACTATCAATGGACTTGCCAATTCCTCGCAATAGGCGACCCGTGGAAAAACATGCTTTCCTCTGTTGGGATTTGAACCACGATCCTCTGGGTTAACAGGCAGACATGATGGTTAGCATGCCACGGGTACCAGTGCACTTTTCACTTTATTGGCGACAAACGTTTACTACAGCAGCTTTAAATGGAGTTTTTATAATTAAAACGGCAAACTCGAAAATATCGAAAAAATCTTCACTTTTCTTAAACGTATTTCAAACGAAATGACGACCGCCGAGGTCCTCGGTCCAGTATTTAGTTTATGAACAAAATGTGAGACTTCTTTGACGAAGTTTACCTTCTGTAGTCTGTATTATCTGCTCTGTAGCCCATGAACCATATATTATGTTCACAACTTTACTTCAGTTGAAACAAATTTCCCTCGAAAACCGGAAAACACATTTCTTTTAACGATGCAAATTCGTTTAAAGTTAGTTTAGTGAATCCCGCTACGGCTGTGCATCGAATATCAATTTTTGAATTTAGAGTAGAATCCAAAATTAACTACTTCCCTAAATACCTTTTCAAAAAATAGCCTTACTGTACATAGGTCTATTTTCACAGCTATAGGCACTATGTGCATATAAATGCACACGATAATGTTGCATAAGAACTATCATTAGTATAATCACGTAAACAAACATATATCAGCTAATGCATTAAACGTGCGTATAGCAATTGCTGGGTTACAGCTATGTTTTTATTTGGTTCTTAAATTCATGATGAGGCGTATTTTCTACTTGACATGCACAACACGAAAGCTAAGCAAATACATATATATTCAAATTACCGGACAGTTAAGGTAAATACGGTGGATGAGGTAATGTCAAAGTAATAGCAACGAGACTGTTGGTTAAAAATGCGCATTGTCTTCTACACTTTTTTTTTCTATTGTTATATCTATTTCTTGGATTTTGTAACACATGTATGGGTAAGTATACGTATACAAATGTGAAGACTGCAAGAAATCAATAACACTGACTACATGATAAATACCATAAATCTATTCATTGAACATATCCTTGTAAAAGGGTGTTTTTTAGAGGTATAAAAATTCAAAATGAAATAAAACATGTAAAAGTAAATTTTATTATATTGAAAGATATTCGGAACCGGCAGAAAATTGTAGGTCCCCTCCATTCCCTCACAAGGCATATGGTTGTGAGAAATGCGCTAGGCTCTGGGACTCCTCGCTCTGCTGCGCTACCCTACTTCTTTAATTTATTTTTATTATTATTACTGCCTAAACACGATTTCGGTCAAATTGGGCCCACAGCAGGCTCGAACAAAACTTAATCGGAAGTTAAAATTTTCGACAACTTTTTGAAGCAATTGGGGCCGAATTTCGGCAACAACAACTTACAAATGTCTGAAGTAAGTTTATTCACTGTAAATTGGCAAAACATACTGACCGCAAATATACCGCTTGTCTTTAAATAGACAATCACTAGAAAAAGTGTTGACATTTCAAAAACCAATCCCCAAAAAAAAACACCCTTCTATAACGTGAAAATTGAAGCAATTATCAAAAACAGTCGTACAAATCTTCCTTAGACATTTGCTTTATGTTTTGTAATTTTAAGTAAAACTCGCAGTATTCCACTAGGCATGCGACAGTAGAGTTTACAACAATATTCCAACCTCGACTGCCTAATTGAAGACCTATATCGAAGAAGAAAGGGCGAACTATTGCAAGAGCAATGTTGAACCGAATTTTCGATTAATAGGAGAAGTGTTCGCCGCGCGATGACGCACATCATGAGAATGTCATTTTTAAAAAATAGCTTACCCGTATATCTTTTTTTAATACATGAAAGATTTGTTTGCATAATTGTCGCTTAAGACTTTTTTTTTCAAATCCACCCAATATTCTCCACAATTTTTCTGTAAAAATTTGTTGCATAAATCATTCATCGAAGCCCTTGTGAATTGTTCATAAGAGCCTGTGCTTAATTTCATCAAAATCGGTTGAATAGTTCTCGAGAAATCAAAACAGCCGGTTGTCAAAAACACAGATAAGAGAAAAACGCGTTTCAAGTTTTGAGTGAGTAGGCCTAGCAGACCTCGAGTGTGTAACTTCTCGGGGCTTTATCTCCAAAGCTATTTCTCGTATCAAATCGAAACTAAAGGAGAATGTTTAAAAAATATTATTTCATACCCCAATCTTCAATCAGCTATTCGTCCCATCCCTCATGGCACCACCGAACTACCAGTGGCCAAGGCCCCTGCTACCAAGGAAGAGATTCCAAGTTCTGACGAAGATGGTCCTGTATCCAAACCCGATGACCAGTCAAGTGTTAAATTTGAAGATGACAGAAATTCGAAATTGTTTTCCCAGGGGGAGCTTAATGATTTGGTAAGAAACTTGAATCTTCCCAAAAACGCTGCTGAGTTGCTTGGATCAAGGCTCAAAAGCAGGAACTTACTTTTGCCGGGAGTGTCTTCCTCCAGGTTTAGATATCGTGAGAAGCAGTTTACTTCCTACTTTGCTCAAGAGGACGAGTTGGTTTATTGTACCAATATTGAAGGTTTGATGGATACATTTAAGATCTCATACGACCCAGCAGAGTGGGGTATTTTCATAGATTCTTCAAAAAGAAGCCTTAAAGCAGTTCTGCTTCACAACGACAGGCGGTTTCTATGCTTCCATTTGTGTCGGTCATTCCGTACACCTCAAGGAAACCTACAAAAATTTGGAATTGATCCTTTGCAAATTAAAATATAAAGACCACGGTTGGCAAGTGTGGGGTGATTTCAAAATCTTGCACATGGCGCTCGGACAACAATCTGGGTTTACCAAATTCCATTGCTTGAGACACAGATATTAGGCGGCTAATGGCCTAACTATTCATCACAACTATGACAGATCCTCAAAGAGAATGGTGGATTGCCTTTAACGAAGTCATAACGAAATTTTTAGGCAATAAAAAAGACCCTAACTACAAACAAATCGTCAAAAGAATGTTAAAAGGATTTCAAGCTTTAGGTTGCTCAATGAGCTTAAATACATTTTCTTCATTCCCATATCGACTACTTTCCACAAAATTTAGGAGACGTGAGTGAAGAGCAAGGTGAACGATTTCACCAAGATATTAAGGAGATGGAAAAAAGATACCAGGGAAGATGGGGCGTCTCAATGATGGCAGACTACTGCTGGAATCTTCAAAGAGACCTTCCAGATGCTTCTCACAAGCGAAAATGTACCAAAAGGAGTCTCACTGGGAAAAAGAAACGTGTTTAGTGCTTACTAATTAATATATTTTAGATAAAAAAAATAAGTTTGGTTACGAAATGTTAATTTTGTTAGTTTTGTTTTAAATTTTTCATGTTTTATTTTAAGATGATAACTTGTTTAACATAGACACCTACATTGTGAGAAAACGTGACGTTCTAGGACAAAATGAAAGTTATTTTCGAGTTCAGCACACCCGAAAACATAAGAATTACACAAAATAATGAAAACAGCTCTCAATTTTTTTTTTTGTAGACCTGTGAAATAATTTTAATTTAATAATTTATATTTAAGACTTTTATTAACAGGTTTTGTGAAATTGCTCCATTCCCTCACAAGGCATGGTTGTGAGAAATGCGCTAGGCCCAGGGGCTCCCCGCTCTGTTGCGCCACCCTATTCATTTATTTTTTATTGTGAAATTGCTGATCTACGAAGATAAGCCCGAGACGATTGACGCCTTGGAAGAGAATATTCGGCGCGTTATTGCTGACATACGGCGCCAAATGCTCTAATAAGTGGTCGAAAGCTAGGCCTCTCGGCTGAAATTTATTCAAGCCAGTCGCGGCGGATACTTGCCCGAAATCAATTTTAAAATACAATGGCAAGCCCCTATCTTTAAAATAAATCTTAATTCTTGTCCATAAAATTAAATGATATGCGTTTTGATTCTTCTTGAAAACAACACGTCGAAAAGAACACGCGTACCCGAATTTTCTCGGGTTATTGTCGATGATCGAAACTCCCAAACGCTTTATAAAAAGAAACCTGGCATGTTGGTTATCCGAATCAGAAACAAATGATGTAAAATTAGAGTATTAACTTACTAAGTAGAGTAGTCCTTAAAAAATCCGTTTGCAGTATTCGAAAAGACTTTATGACTCGCAAAGAATAAAGAACTTTACGCCGCAGATCGCTTTCTCTATTTGAATTTTTCTGTAAGTTTACAACTCTCTCAAATTTTTTCATTCAATTTCAAATGCATATCAACACTCTTCATCACCAACTTTCTAATTAAGCTATAAGCACATTTGACATGAGTGAAACATATCCTCAAATAATCGTCAATGTGGGTAGATATAATGGCATAGTGTTGTTGCACTTTCTGCAATTACAAAAAAGTGTAAATTATTGAGCAAACAATCTGATTTTCATCCACATAATACCCACTCTATACACTTATCAATTAAATTGATAAAAAAATTAATTGAAGCCGCAAACATAAAAATAATAACTTCAATTAAATGACATGTTGCCTGAAGGTGTGGACACTTAAATGCATTAAATATGAACATGCACTTTAATAACTCTGCTGGCCAAGTGCGCTATGCAGTGCAATGCAGCTGTGTGCCCATTTTAACTTATTGCGTATTGCCATTACCACCATATGCAGTATGTAGGCGCCCGCTTGTTGCTAAAACGTACCCAATGGATTTTATGCTTTCAGAGCAACTAAATCACTCAGTATACTAACAGCTTAAATCGAAAAAAAACCTTCATTATCCAAACTTAATCACTTCGACATAGTACAAGGTCACAGAGGTATAATTAAGGTAAGTGATACAATGTTCCAGACAAATTACAATTTATATGGGCAGGGAGAAAAATTCAGAGCTTAGTTAAGTAGTGCGTAGTTTAGAGATAAACCTTCAATGCAAATTATGTTCAAGACTGGTATAGAGTGATGGAACTGGTTAACAGTGGGGTTTATGTGTATATGTATTACGAAAAGATGTAGCGAACATAAGTACTGCAGAAAGTGGACAGCTCTTTCCCTACAGAGTTATCTTAGTTAATCGCTTAGTTTACCGCTGATTTATTTATTAATTGATTAAAACAAAGCAATAATGACGGTATTGTTTGGCGAATAACAATCGACCAAAACCGAAACTTTTCAGCGATGCAGTTGACTTCATTTTATGTGAGAAGAACATTTTTTGCTAACTCTTCAATAAAATTGATCAGATATTTTTAATAGGTAACAAAAAAAAAATTGATAGAAAAACACTTAATGGGAATACCTCGCAAACAGGTGGACCTGGTGACCTTTGGCCTACTTTAAGGCCATTTTTTTTATTTTCTTGTTACAAGTACCAGAAAAATTCAAAAAAATGAGGCAAATTGACGTCTTCTAATTTCCAGAAGTTCAAGACATGGTCCATATCGCTCTTGGATTTCAATATTTTCACTCGAAATTCTGACAATTCACATGAATATATAAAACTCGTAAGATTACAGAATGTTTGAAGCTATTTTTTTTTCAGGCCTTCGAAAAATCACCTTCATTTGAGCTCGTGAAACTAGCCGAGCCCTTTAAGATATTTATCCTTTAAACACAGTTTTACCTACTTTCAAGCCTAGGTAATAAAGTCTCGACATAACCTTTGCAATTGAAATATGAGACAGTCTTTGAGACTATGTTCTGAGTACGACAGAAAAACAATGTAAACCAAAAATAGAACCTTGCTTCTCTAATGGACTTTAATGCGCTGAATTCAAAAGCTTGAATCATTAAGGCTTTAAAAGTGTTGAATTCAAAATCAGTCAAAAGATTGTGCTATCAAGTGAGGATCTTGAGATTAGGACTTTTGAAAGTAAAAACAACAAATAATTTATTTCTCAAAGACCTGACATCATAGAGCAATCCGGTGCCAAGGCTTAAGTTCGGCACATCAAAGACCTTTGGAAATGTGTTAAAGTATTCATAATCATGATTAAACTATCATCTATCATCTATCATCTATCATGAGAGATCATCAAATGTCGACGAAATAATGGCAAAACATTTTCCACTGCAGTGCAAGCCTTTTCAAACGAATGTGCACAAATTTTCGCTTCACCATTGCAGATTTGTAACATCCAACCATTTGAATGATACAATAGAAAGTACTATATTTGCAATTCCTACAGATATACATATAGATACGCAGCATGGTAATATCTCTTGGTGAAAATAAGTCGCCAGGAATTGTGGAAGTTAGAATAGCTGATATCAGAAAGCACATAGAAATTTTTGCTCCAATTTTGTAAGCTCATCAATTTAAGCCTGACACAGTCTAAAACACCGTCAATAATGAAAGCAGCTGCTGTAAGGCCAATATATAAAGGTGAAGTTAGCAATCAGCTCAGTAATTACAGACCGATTTCGATACTTCCTGTAGTTGAATTACAAAGTTTTATTGACAAACACTCCCTTATAAATAAAAGCCAATACAGATTTAAAAAAAAAAAAAAGCAGTGGAAAACTTATAGGTGAATTTGTGAATTGTGTCAATGAAAGCTTAAATAAAATTCACCATGTTCTGGTCATTTTCATGGATTTTAGTAAAGCTTCGATACTTTAAACCATACAAAACTGATAAAAGCACTAAATAGTATTGGAATAAGAGGAGTAATGGCCGATTGGATGATGGACTATTTTTGCACAACAGGTCGTTTGTGGTCAAGATTAAATACGTGAAGAGTGAGAAAGAGTACGTGTAATATGGTGTTCCTCAAGGATCTAAGCTTGGTCCGATCCTGTTCATTCTTTACACAAACGAATTACTTCGGGTCTTTATGAAGGGCATTCCTTTCGCCTTTGCTGATGATACAGCGATTATGGTTCATCACAGATTTTTGGACGTGGCGACAGTGATAATGCAGGAGGAGTTCAATGCTGCTGTTGATGGCTTGTTCATCAACGCCTCTAAAACCAAGATGATGCACATCCGCAACCCACAGTTCAAATCCACACAAAGAAGAATACTAGTAAAGAATGATGTCTGTCCCAACACCCCAATTGAAACTATAGAAATTGTAGAAACCTACAAATATCTTGGAGTGATTATCGACTGTCATTTTCTATGGAGCCAACACATCGACAAGCTGCGCATGGATCTTAAAAAGGCCTTATATGCACTATCCCATTTAGTGTATTATGCATGTCCAAGCTTCGGTATGGCATACTTGCTTTGGGGGAATGCAGCAACAACTCACATCCAAAAAATACAAAAATTTCACAACTCAACATTGAAAATTTCAAAACCAGAAAATAACATATTAAAAATTTCTTTTTAAACACACAATGAGTAAAATCATAATAGTATCTTTTTTTATAATTTTATGTAATTATTAATATAACGTAAAATCTTGCTTTAAATT
This sequence comes from Melanostoma mellinum, assembly GCA_914767635.1. Taxonomy (NCBI): domain Eukaryota; kingdom Metazoa; phylum Arthropoda; class Insecta; order Diptera; family Syrphidae; genus Melanostoma; species Melanostoma mellinum. The sequence continues at coordinate 197,511,644 of OU612059.1, forward strand.
TTTATTTTGTGAAACACAATCTCCTGCAGACAAGCCAAAAGGCTTCGCGGGAACTTATAATTTTGTTAAAAACTTTTTCATACATGAATAAATTAAAGTCTAAAAAAAAGTCATTTATCATTTATCATCTATCAGCTTTCATATTTAAACTTTCATCTTCTACTTCCATTTTCTATCTTCAATCTTCTATCATTCATCTTTCCTAGCAATGAATGTGGAAATCATCAATGTCTGTAATTGACGCTTTGCTCTGTACTCTTTGCTTGTACTCACTCTATTGTTACTCAAAGAGATCATTGAGGTTCTAATAAAGTACAAAAATAGTGTACAAAAAAGCGAACAACTGTATTTTCTTTTTGTTTTGTTAGAAGAGAGGATAATCCTAACCGATATTGTAAATTGTTCGCACACACGAAAACGTTTGTTCGCTTTTTACATACAGAATGTCACCCTAGCTTTGTGGGGGTTCCAAAAATCTAAAAACTATGTTGAGTACGATTTGAGGTAGTTCTTTTACAAATTTATAGGTGTCTTCCTTTGAACATTGAGACAGTCGATCTAAGGAATCAATTATTTTCAAAAACGTTAAATATTTAAACTCTTCTTGGAGTACTGAACTTTAAAACACAAAAATCAGTTAAATGAAAAGTTTAGTAAGAATTTTCAACTACAAAACTCATCAAAAATCAGTTTAAAAAAACATTTTCCTCATTCGTCCATATATTTCGCACCAAGGCACCGGTTAACCGATTCGACAGGGACACCATGCCAGGAAGATTATTGAGCACTTTTTGTAGAGTTACATAACTTTAGCCAGAGTACGGAAACTAAAGAGATTGGCTAGTGCCGTTTTCTTGTAGGTATAGCCAAGAAAGATTACATTTTTCAATAAGCTTAGTGTAGATATTGGCGTCAACAACCTATTACACCAGAACTGACATAAAAAAAAAACTACTTACTGCAACTAAGCTATCTATCTATCTTATAATTACTTATAATTGTAAGCTCCTAAGCTCCAAGGCAATTTTTCTTCATAAAAAGACTAAACGATGATGAAAAAAGCATGTCAGCCAATTACTGATTTTAGGTTACAAAGCAAAGCTTCAAACATCACAAAAAAACCGGAATGGCGTCACGTCCGCCATTCACAATTTCAATTTACAAAAAAGTAGAAAATAGAAAAAAAAAACTACAAAGAACTCCAGTAGGTAATCGATTCTAATTAAAAGTTCGACAATGCACCTTTACGCAACATTGTAGTATCCACCTCCGTCGATTGCTGCCGGCCGCCCGTTGAGCCGAGCCGGCCCATGAATAATTAATTTAATGAGACTTACTTTCTTACTACACAACACACAACACACACGCACACATAAATGTACATAGAAGAAAATTGAAGAGAAAAAAAGAAACAAAACAGCCAAAAAAATTGTTTATTGATCAGAAATTAGTTGCAAATCATTCCCGGTGAAACGTTTACATTCGTAGATACATTGTACATGCTGCCAATTCGATAGGGGGATATTGTCTTTGAAGGTTTGTTGTTTAAGTGCTGTTGTATCAGCCAACGAACCGTGAATACGTTGAACTATGACTAGATGACATATTCACAACTAACTAGTTTTGACAGTGTTGTAGTGGGACCAGTTTGAGCTCAATTTCGTACGCAAAACCATACCAGGTAAGGTAATTACCAACAACTATGCTCGAATGAGTAGAGGAAGTATAATACCGAAGTACATTCTGCTGTATGCAAAACCACATCGTTGTTAAATATCAGCTTCATCTTCATCTAACATGCCAGCAACATTGACATTTTAGATATTTGTTAGTTGATAGTCGTTATATTAAGCGTGAGGGATAAGGATAGGATAGAACGGAGGGATAAATAATGTATTCAAAAACTGTACCGCATATGTGTACACAAAGTAAATGATTTATTTGTAGGTGTGTTTGTGCTAAAGCTTAAGTCCTTTACTTAAAAACAAGCTATTTTTGAATAAAATGTGCGTACTGTTTTTAACTTCTAAACTAATACGATTATGTACCTACTATGAAAATCTTACAATGTTATGAAACTGTGTTTCGAACGTTAGGAAACTAGGGAAAAGACTAATCATAGTATTACTATGCAACGCAGAGACAAAACATAATTAATTACACCATCCAACAATCGGGCTCTGCAGCTAGAATATGAATATATATACCCAACTGAATTTCCGAAATAAGGTTCATGGTACAACTGATTTGCTTTTCTAGCGAGGCGAGTGTTGCGGCGGAATTGTTCCAGGATGGCCGTTCCCGTTCCACATCCGAAGGACGATAATTAGAAATATGAGATTCTGGAAGTTGAGACGTCAGCAAAATAGTTAAGAGAATTAAAAGCTTCAAGCAAGATATCGCTTGGTTTATGACAAAAAAGAGTCGGAGACAATACGGAGCCCTGGGGCAAACCATTTATAAAGTAAGTAGCAGACTTAAAACGATTCAACACAATTATTGAATGGTCGGAAATGTAGTTTCTGATTTAACAAAGAAAAGAATCATCAATACAAAAAGCACACGCATTTTAGATAAGGCTGCGCTAAAGCGATGCGATACGGGAAGGGTTCGAATCCAGAAAAATGATTAAATGTAAGGTAATTCATGTGCGTACAGTGAAGAGATATTTCATGCGACGCACGGTTCTAATGCACTTGGTAGAGGAAATCTATCAAATGCATTAAAAATATCAAGAGCAGTAATCCTATTCTTTCCAAAAAAAAAAAAGGATTGGCTCCACTTTTCGTGAGATATGCCACCAAATCACCAATGGATCATTCGCTAAAAAAGTCAGTGGTTCTCCTAGCGTAGAAAATCACTTCTTTGGATAACGACAGGGATACCATCTGGAGCACAGGATTTATGTGTCTTGGCCACAGCGGTCCAATTTTCAATCACTTTTTCGAGCATTTGCCGTATAAAAACACCACGAATGCTGGCTTCCAAGCCCCTTAACGTTTCTGGTTTCTTAACGTAGACGAGCAACTTCACACATCCTCAAAGAAAATATTCCAATCGTGTCAAATCACACTATCTTGATGGCCAATTGACAGGCAAATCACGACGCAGTGCATGGTCTTGCGGTTTTGATTCTTGGCGCAAGATCTTCCATAAAGTTGATGGACAAAGCTCCAATTGGTGTGCACAGTGGCGAATCGATTCATTCAGCATTTAACAAAGTCAGTAACCTACCTCGCAATTACAACGGCACTGCACAGCCTTCAGTTCCTCAGCACACTGCGTGAGCTGACAAATCTTTTGGTAAAAAAAAGAGGGAGAATCAACTAAACTTTAGAGTTTAGAAGTTGTATCTACCAAAAGAAACTTTACCTCATTCACGGCATATTGACAAAACAAAACAATTTGCAGATACCAATTTGAAGTAATTTTTGAAGCGGCTATAATATATAAAACGCAAATTTACTAAACCACTTACCACCAATTGTGACACACGGTTATTCACCGCTCCCAAACTACTTCCTCCATTCAACACACTCACTCACAATAAAAGGTAAAGTTTTTTTTGGCAAACAAAGAAAGCTACCGCAGCAAAAGAGCGCTCAGTTCAGCTCAAATCAACGCCTGTCACGGAAGACTTAGTTTTGGTTTAAAAACTGGTTATGTCATTTGGACGTCGTCATCATCGTCTCATCGCAGATATGAAGACAACCAACCAACACTACTTGTCGGATTTCATTATGGAATTTGAATCTTCTTAGTGGCAAATTATAACCAGAAAGTTAGCAAGGGGATGCCAAAGTCGTTAAAAATCTCAATGAAAATGTTTCAATTTCTCCACTGATTTGTTTATAATGTCATAAACTTGAGATATCGCATGGGTGCCTACGCAGTTCGATAAGTAAACATTGCAAAGTTTGTCTTTCATTTATCAGATTTGCAAGTACAAATGAGCACAAGGTATAGATATGGCTGGAGTTTTTAAGTAATGAAGTCATCATCTTTTTCTAATGAAGCTTTTTCGAAGTTTTCAAATAAGAACGTAGAGACTTCCAAATCGTAATGCTAATGCCGTGAATTTTATAAGTGTCGGTACAATCTACAATCCGACCAAAAATTTGCGTCGCAGAAGGGTAAGACAACATCTAACTGCTGAGCCCACTCTAGTAAATGGGCGAAACGCTATTTTTTGCAATTAAGGTCACTGGATCTTTTGATCTTCCTCTTTTGTTTTTAGAAAAACATGTTTACAAAATATCATGCGATTTCTTATCAAACCAATATGTCCAAAGAAGCGAGTAATCTAGTTTCAAATGGGATTCTTTTTGAATCGGTGGTAAACTAAAATTCAAAACTTTAGTAGTGTAAGAACTAAGAAGCAAGGGTTCTAAAAAAAGAGCTTGGGGAGAAATCTGCGAAATCGTAGTGTTGAGAAAATAAAAAATACAAAACAATGAGTTTAAAACTCACTCGACTGATATTTGAATCAGTTACTAAATTCATGAACAAATTTTGTTTCAATTGCTGATAAGTTCTGGTTCACATCATAAAATGATGCCTTTGAAAATTTTGTTTTGGTAAAGTCAAACGCTGTTCCCACTGACGGTCTTCAGCAGCTGTTGTTATCATGGCGTTACTCTTTATAGTTTTGTTTAGCATAAGACTTTTGGTTATTTGAATGGGGCTCCATGGTTGCGAGGCTTCAAAAAAGGAGTTTTTAGAGGTTTTCTTTTGAAAGGTTTTTTTTAGTATTTCATTAAATGTTTACAAAATAAACGATCTGACAACTAGAGGTCTCTTCTTCGTGCACATCAAGAGGTTATGAATACCCTTATAATAGTACAGGTCTCCTAATTCATGCAGTGGTGTGCCACCCTTCCCAGCCTAGGTCAAAAAAAAAAAACCGTCTTGGCGGTGTTAATTGACTTGTTTTCAATTAGAACTGCGATAAGGGTTGCCAAATGTGGCGATTAGTCGCCAAACCAGCGATTTTATGTTTCATTCGACGACACGAAACTTGGTTTGGCGATTTAAGTCGAAAATCTCGAATTTGTTTTTAGCTTTGCGATTTTTATTTTTCTTGTCAGGCAAGCGTGAGCATTATTCCAAAGTGAAAAGAATTCGTTGCAACAATTTTCATTTACTAGAACGCTATCGTTTCCGGCAGTCAATTTAACAATTTTTTGAAAAAGCTTTTATTGGGTTCGGCTTACCACAATTTCCGACCGATTTTCTTAAATTTTTTAATGGCTCGACCTGTATATTTAACATCGTGTAATAATTTTCAATGTACGGAATGTAGGCAACGAACGCCTCCATTGTGAAGGAAGAATTTGGAAGTTTTAGATAAATTTTTTAAGTGGTACTCCTGTATATAAACGATATTGTGGATATTTTGAATAAGAAAAGGTCTTAGGCAATTTCGAAGCACACCAGAAAAAGAGAGAAGAGGGAGAATATATGGAGAGAGAGTAGAAGGAGAGAGAGAAAGAGTTCAAAAAGTGATAGTATAGAACGAGTAGAGAGAGAGGAAGTAGAAATAGATAGAGTAGAAAGATAGAATACAAAGAAAGAGTAGAAAGAGGAATAGAAAAATAGAGCAAAAAGAGAGAAAAGGAGGGAGAGAGAGAGGGAGGCAGAGAGCGAGGGATAGAGAGGGGGAAAGAAAGAGAGATAGAGGATAAGAGAGATAGAATTAGAACTGGTGAATGAAATAAATAAATAAACACCCCAACGAAAAATTAGCAAAGGCAAAAGCTGCAATCAATGCGACGTAGAAAGGATGTTTTTCAAATGGAGCAATTGCTCATAGCAGTAAATATAGTCTTTGAAGCAGTTGCTGAATCAGTTTGGGTCTATGGGGCACAAGTGTTGGGATACAAAGAACATGAAGCAGTAGAGAAGCTCCTACGGTATATAAAACGAACTTTCCATATTCCTGCTAATGCACCAAATCATCTGTTGATGATCGAAACACGACTTTCACCTTTGTTTATAAAAACATTAAAGTTGCAGATAGACTACATACTGAAGGTAATGAAAGCGGCATTAAAAGCGGTGGAAAACAAGTCAAGCTGGTACGCGGAATGGATTGATCTGGAGCTTCAATGCAAGATGGAGGTTGATCCAAGCATTGGGAATAAAGATAACTGGGGTTCAATCTTATATCAGCTGGTAGAGAAAGTTGATGAACTAAAGCTACTGGAGTACAGAGAAGAAGCAAAAGCTTCGGTACATAGAGCAGTTACAGTCGCTTGGACCACAATTTGATAGAACAACTATTTCCATGATAAAAATAAAAATAGTGTTCAAGCTATATCAATGATGATGAGGTTGAGAGGTGAAATTATAAACCTGAATTACATACCACATAGTGAAGATCTACCATGTCTGTGTGATCTATGCAACACGAGAAGATGTCTTACATTTCATTGGGAAATGTCCAATACTAAGTGAAGTCAGGCGTCAGGTATTCGGAAAAAACTACCTTTCGGACGAAGAGACTATAACGGAGTTAACGGAGTTAAACGAGCTGAATGTTGAAAAACTTTTTAATTTTGCCAAAAATGCGATATCTTATAGGAATAAAATAAGGAGTGGGAACTTCTAATATTACTTACTTATTGTAATTTTTAAATGATCTATGGCGATCATGAATAAAAGTCGATCGGACAGACGGCATAATGACATGCATATATGTTTTTGTAATATTTTAAAGTAGTAAGAAATAAAAATAAAAATTAAAATAAATAGGGGGAAAGAGAGAAAGACAGAGAGAGAGAGAGAGAGAGAGAGAGAGAGAGAGAGAGAGAGAGAGAGAGAGAGAGAGAGAGAGAGAGAGAGATAGAGATAGAGACAGAGACAGAGAGAGACAGAGAGGGAAAGAGAGAGACAGAGACAGAGAGACAGATAGAAGAGAGAGGGGGAAAGAGACAAAGAGGGAAAGATTGAGAGAAAGGGAAAGAGAGAGAAATAGAAAGAGAAAGAGAGAGGTAAAGAGAGAGAGAGAGAGAAAGGGAAAGAGAAAGGACTAGAGGGAGTGTAATGAGACAGTGAGAACAAAGAGAGTAAAGAGAAAAAAATAGAAAAATAAATACTAAACTTAAAAAAGCGAAACTAAATTTTTAAAATTTTTAATAAATATTTTCTTCACTACCGACGTTTGAAGATACATCAAGACTTGACCCGAGGTAGCCTACTTATATCAGCGCCTTACAACGAAGACACTTTTTTTCAAGATTTAAAGTTTTACTTGTCCATTATTGATCTGAGTAGTAGATCTCAACAGGGACGGTGTAGTGGATGCCATTTTTGCAAATACCATACATACTTTTTTACATCATACGCCCTAAATTTAGCATCATTAGCTAAAACTTTAAAGAGTAGTGTTTGTCATATAATGAATGAATGCATGAATGAAAATTGGGGTTTTGTATTGTACCTCGACCTGTTTAGATCTATTGTACCCCCTACTTCTTAAGTGGTATTCCTTAATTAAAGTACTTCATCCAGATTAGTTCCTCTGATGAAACTTAGTATCTGGGTTAGGCTTAGGAGTTTTAGCTCCCTCTCCTCTACATAGTAGGATCCTAGGTACTTCTTTCTTTGGTATATTAGAGCTTCGCAGTCACCTAAGAGGTGGTCAGGAGACTCTCCCTGTTCGTAGCAATATCTGCATTGATCGCCGCTCTCTATGCCTAGTACTTTTAGATGTTTTCTTAGTCTGCAGTGTCCGCTTAAAAACCCGGCTAGCATTCTTACATTGTTTCTATTAAGTTTTATTACGTCTTTGTAACGTTTTTTGTTAAAAGTGCCAAGTAGAAGTTTGCCTTAGCGCATCTTGGGGAGGTCATTCCAGTGTTTAGCTCTGTTGTCTTCCTCCGACTTTTTGATTTCTTTCTTAATGTGGCTTTCTGTTATTCCACAGAAAGGTTCCGGTCCAATGAGTGGTGATCCGGCTCCTGTCTTTGCCAGTTTGTCTGCCTGTTCATTGCCTATGATTCCTACATGTCCTGGTACCCAGTAGATTGTAACCTTGTTGTTACTGCCCAGTTTGTTCAATTTGTCAATGCATTCGCTGATAAGGTTCGAGGTAATTGTGTAGGATCGTAGGGCCTTAATTGCAGCTTGACTGTCCGTCTTTATTGCAATGTGATTGTTATTATATTTTCTGTTCCAAGCATTTGCGTATTGCATAGACTTCTGCTTGGAATATGCTTGACATTCTTCCCATAGGTACTGAAATTTTTGTTCTTGGCCCAAAAATTGCTCCTCAGTTGTTCTTGAGCCATCTGTATACCATTTTATTGCGTGGGTCTTCATTGAGTAGGTCTCTTTTTCACTTTGCCATGTCTTTTTGTTACTTAGCTCAACGCCGAAGTGCTTATCGATTTTGAATTCCTTGGTCTTGCTATTCCGAGAAAGTCAATGAGTGGTAACTCGTTCGATATTATGCTCTTTTTGCTAGATCTCAGGACACACTTAGTCTCTTTGGCAAATCTAGCTATCTTTGCGTTTGAGATGCTTCTTATTACCAGGTGCAAAGGTGTCAGATTTAGCAATACTTCCAAAGCCGCAGTTGGACAGCTTCTCATTGCTCCTGATATGCATATGCACGCAAGTCTTTGTACTTTTTCTAATGCTTTTCAAGTGGTCACCTTGTCAGTTCTCTTGTTCTAGACTACCGCTCCATAGGTAAGGACCGGTCTTACCATCATTAGGTACATCCACCGAATAATAGTTTACAACCCCATGATCTTCCTGCTATACTTTTGCAATTCATTAGGGTTTTCTTAGCCTTTTCAGTTGCTGCTTGTACTTGTTTTTTACACATGTTATATGTTTGTCATATAACTATGTGTTTTTTTTTTTTTTTTACTTTTGCTGAGTCTATATGCATTTGTATATCTGTAATTAGAAAGTCTGCGTAGTAAGTACCTTCTCAGATAAGTTTACTGGCTCAGTTTGGTTTTCGGAAGTTCTTAAAGTCAATCGAGACTGGAATGGATAGATACCAATTTTTTGATTAATTAGTCTAAAGTTTGCTGTCTCTTCAACCAAAAACGCATTGTCCCTTTGAAATGTTTTCCTTGAGCTGTGGCAAGTGATTGGACAGCCATTATATTCACACTTCACACATGCTATGGATTTATCCATGTTTAGTTTCAATGATACCTAATAACTTACATAACTTAGAAAATACCATAAACAAGCAGCAAATAGAGTAGAACAGAAGAGGAGAGTAAAAAAAGAATATGTTTAGGGTAAAGACTAACAGAGCTGGAAACACTTGACACCAAGTACCAGTTTCTTACGTTTTTTTTCTGAGTCATGAAACTTTTTTGCGTTTACATTATAAAGAAGCGGCAACCACATCAGGTTTCTCCAAAATAACAACGCAAAACTTTCTTCATCAAGCAAACGGCATACAAGCGAATCTCGATTAAACAAGAAAAACCATAATCGTAACGTCTCTCTCCTCCGATAAAAAATAATTTACCTCCAAACGAGACATTCTAAGCTCAGTTTGCAGTTAAAATTAAAACCAAAAACCGGAATCAGTTAATTTCTGTTACTCCTACTGAGTCAGATTCCGCGAATCCTACGCAAAATATTGGAAAAAACAAACAAATAACGGTTATTACTTACGATTTACGAAACGATATAACTTACGAGAACACAAAGCATGCGTGTCGTTTCAAATGGCATGTCGAATGTGGCATTCGCATCCCATCACTTTATGAATGAAGTGCGATGAGCGACCTTTTTACTTAATCGTATATACCGAAATAAGCTGCAGAGATTAAGGTCATAATAACGTCACTTAGATGACGTAAGTGTCATACAAAAACAACAAAAAAACACAGTAACCACCACTGGACGGAAGATAATACAATTAGCAGCAATTCTTTGTTAAGTTGTGGGTTGATGCGATATGACGACGATCTTTGTGCCTGGCCTGGCTGGCTCACACCTGTGACAAACAAACCCAACTACGTGTGCTGCGACATCGGTCGGAATATAACCACCAAGGGGCGGTGCACAACCCACTCAGGTTTACCTTGAAACGGTTCTCTGTTGTTCTACATGATGTCGTGACATTTATTTACTTTGTACGGTTTGAATTGATTTTAGTCAAGGAGACAATGGCACACGATGACACTGAAAACAGCCTGATACCGAACCGACCTAGAACCCACCATTTAGTAGATTCTCGTTGTCTCCTCATCCCAATTACCAAATTCTAGGCATGATGAGATGGGATTCCCCCCCAACAACGTTTCACATCTCCCTCATCTCTATGCCAACTTTTACCAGTTCCTCTATCTACTGGCATTTAAAACCAAATTATACTCACATTCTAGAAGAAAGTTGTTTCCACAAAGTGTAGGTATATACAGCACAAAATGGATAAGGTGATGTTTCTGATAACTTCTTCACACAGCACAACAAGAAAAATTGATGCAAATTGAAGAAAAAAGTGTACCAACCACAATCCAATTGGCAAATGGTAGGCAATTTAAATTAAATTACACTCTAAGATTTAGAATATACTTTTTTTTAAGCACAAGGATTTTTACTAATTCTACAAATTGCATTGAGCAGGGTTGAGCAAATATCGCGCGTGGAGCACCGAGTTTTTTCTTCACGCGAATTTTATTTTAATTTATATTCCGAGGTAATTATTTTTATATTTCTTACTCTTTTCTCAACACCCGAAAATTCACACACAAATTAAATTAAAAGGAACAACAGTGAAGAGCATTTAGTAATGAAAAAGATAAAAAATTAACAACAATAATCGCACGAACCACGAATAGGAAACAAACACTGGACTGAGCAGCGGGTAGAAAACTTTTTCTTTTCTACCTCCTCTTTGTGGACTTTTGACTTTTTATTTTTCACAAATATTCAGAGAAAACGTAGGAACAAAACATTGGATGTAGAAAAACATAGAATGTATATACGATGAACAAAATAAACTTGAATTGGAAGAAATGGCTGGAAGTCTTGGAAATGTATCTGTTGGCTAGCGGCTAAAAGCTATGTGAACAAAACAGTGCCTCTCCAACTGTGAAGATGTAGAAAGCTTATGTGGTTTTCACAAAAAGCTTTTCTGAAGCTGAGCCTACACTGTATTTCTTTTTCTGTTGAAACAATTAGGTACACATGACCAAGTACACATTGGTCGATATGCCGAAACTTTGAGCGAATAAAGCGACTGTTATCTTGTTTATCGAATCGACGACACAAATTCGTATAACAGAGAAGGAGAGCAAATAAAAAAAAAACAGTCGTTTTATTCGCACGAAGTTTCAAGAAGTCGATCACTGTGAGCTTGGTGTAATGGTTTCAAAAAATCACACTTTAATTATAGCGGTGTTTTATTGGGAATTTCTATATTCACTTCACTTGCGAGTCTCAATAAAACGCTTTTTTGGCTATATTCACTAACTTAGTTCACTTTCACATAAACTCCATTTACCAACCATCCCTGTTGTTCACTTCTACAGGTGAGTTGTTTTTCTCCACTTACACTAGGCGTGTTTTTTTTTAAGCTAGTATATAGTACAGCATTCGAGTTAAAAAAAAACGATCTGTCCACAGTATTTTCAGTTCTATTTTCAGCAACAAGATGGAGCTCAACGTCAAAGCTTTGTGGCGGCTCATTCGCCTCACTTACGCCACAGTAGAGAAACAGGGAACGAAAACTTGCTTCTGCGCTAACCACCGAACATCGATGAATGTGACATTTTTTTTTTTTTTTTTTTTTTTTTTTTAACTTGTAGGGTGAAGGTGAAAATTACCTTTACAAGCACGTCGACCTGAAAGATCTTTTGTGCTGTTCCCTTAGGTTTAATTACACGAAGTGTAAAGGTTTGTTCATTCGAAGCTGAGGTCATGTAAGAACCTAAGAATCTTCGAGGAAGAGGTGTTTCTGATATCAAGGGGACAGGGGAACCCTTTATTGAATATTTTAAGCCTGGATCTAGCTACGGCAGGGCATTCACATAAAATGTGTTCAGCTGTTTCTATGTCTTCAAGACAGAGACGACAGGTGTCATCTTGGCTGATGCCCATGTTTTTAAGATGATACTTGAGAGAGCAGTGTCCCGTGAAGAAGTCCGTAAGTAACTTTGCGTCACGTTTGCTCATGTCAAGAATTTCTTTCATACGTTTGTGGGATAAGTCAATGAATAGTTTTGACTGACGATGGCCATTTGAGTTGTTCCAGGTGCTGATCATGTTCTGTCGTTCCCAGGTAGCTAATTCGTTTTTTAGGCTACTTATTGGGAGACCACAGTAGGGTTCGGGGCCTTTGAATTGAGACTGAGAGCCAAGTCTAGCAAGTCGGTCAGCCTCTTCGTTACCCGGTACGCCTTCATGACCAGGCACCCATGAAAGAGTTATTTTATTGTGAGTAGCTAATTGAAGTAAACAAGTCAGGCAGTTCCAAACTAGTTTGGATTCGATTTTTGTCGAGGACAGAGCCTTTAGTGCTGCCTGACTGTCAGAGCAGATTAGGATGCTTGATCTTCGGAGGTTTCTTCTAATGCATTCCCTAATGCAGAATTCTATAGCCATTACCTCTGCCTGAAAGATAGTAGTTGTGTTACCAAGGGATGTAGATGATTTAAAGTTGGGACCGTAAATCCCTGCACCTACACCGTTGTTTGTTTTTGAACCGTCAGTATACCAGATGTATTGGAAGTTATTTGTAAGAATTACAGGGTTCTTCCATGCTGAGCGGTTTGGAAAGATTACTTCAAAGGGGTGGTGTAACATTATGCGTTTAGGCATAAAGTCCGAGGAGTGTGCTGCAGGCGATTTCAGTATTGGGAGCACCTGCAGAATACTCATATGTCCTTGTAAGTTTTCCTTCCTTGAGTAATTAGTGAGATGAAGCTTTAGTCCGCTTAGTGCAGCAGTCTTCTTTACTCTTTGATGTAGCGGAGGAAAATTTAATAAACTTTCTAACGCTAAAGTTGGGCAGGTGCGCATTGCACCTGTGATACCTACACAGGTTAGTCTTTGTAACTTTTGCAAAGATTTGCGGGCATAAACTTGTTCTGTTTTTTGCCACCAGACCAGCGAAGCATAGGTTATGATGGGTGTGATAATAGTGAGGTAAGTCCAGTAAATCATTTTTGGCCTAAGTCCCCACTTTTTACCAAAAAGTCTAGAACAGGCCCAGAAAGCATTTGTTGCTTTTGCTATGGTTTTGTCTAGATGTGGTTTCCAATTGAGTTTATTATCCAGGGTTACTCCTAGATATTTGACCTCTTTGGAAAAATTAATTTGAACACTATTTAGGGATAGTGTTTGGAGATCGATTTTTCGTCTCCTGGTGAATGGAATGATGACTGTTTTGGTGGGGTTGACCTTAAGCCCTTCTTTGTTGCACCAGTCATTAACTTTGTTCAGGGCCCTTTGCATGCGGTTTGTGACCTGTGCTTCTTGATTGCCTTGAATAGAGATGACTAAGTCATCAGCGTAGCCTTGTGTATCAAGGCCCAGCTTATTGAGGTCATCCAAGAGCTGATCTATTACAATTGACCAGAGCAGGGGAGATAAAACACCCCCTTGGGGACAGCCTTTAACAGCATTAACTGTTATTGATGTTTGACCTAGTGTTGTGGAGATGATTCTGCCACTTAACATAGAGTCAATCCATTTAATGGTTGGTGTGTCAATTCCTTTGACAGTTGCAGCGGTTTGAATTGACAAATACGTAGTATTGTCAAAGGCGCCAGAAATATCAAGAAAAGAGCAGAGTATGATGTCTTTCTTAGCAAACGCAGTCTCAATTTTGCTTACCAGCTGATGGAGAGCTGTAACAGTGGATTTACCCGTTTGGTAAGCGAATTGGTTAGCATTGAGAGGATTTGCTATTAAGGCCGTACTGCGAATGTGTAAATCAATCACTTTTTCCATGACCTTTATGATGAATGTGACATACCGCCAGAAGTGAAAAGAATAAACGAGACAGAAGATAGACGCCACAGCAGTAACATCAAAAGAATTAAAATTTATGTAAAAGTTTTTCAGCATTGATTTTAGCCAAAGTTTCATGCAATAAATATTAAAATACAAAGTCAATATTGTTTGCCACCTTTTTTATTGAAGTTTGACAGTAGTGTATAGGAAACACTACAAATTGGTGACCCCGACGTGATAGGTGGTAAAATAACACGTCCCGGCGAGAAAAGCGCACAAAGCGGCAGCCATTTTCTTTTTCTCCCGGCATTTTCTCAGAAGAACAAAAAGGGTTAATTTGCTTCTGAAGAGATATTTATCGCCAACAAAACATCTAATAATGGTCGTAGATCACTCACCAAAAAAGCCCAACTTAAACAACTTCTCGAAGTCGGCATCATCAGACCTTCCAGCAGCAAATATTCCAGCCCAATACATTTAACTCGAAAAAAAGATAACACCTGGAGAATGTGCGGTGACTACAGGAGTCTAAACAACATCACTGAACGGGACAACTATCCTCCACCTTTGATTCAAGATTTTTTCCCGCTGTTAAAAGAAAAAAAAAAGAGATTCACAAAACTTGACCTCGAAAAGGCTTACCTTCAGCTAACAGCAACCAGCTAACAGCAAGCAACAAACAACAAACAGCTAACAGCAACCAGCTAACAGCAAGCAACAAACAACAAACAGCTAACAGCAACCAGCTAACAGCAAGCAACAAACAACAAACAGCTAACAGCAACCAGCTAACAGCAAGCAACAAACAACAAACAGCTAACAGCAACCAGCTAACAGCAAGCAACAAACAACAAACAGCTAACAACAACCAGCTAACAACAAACAACAAACAGCTAACAGCAACCAGCTAACAGCAAGCAACAAACAACAAACAGCTAACAGCAACCAGCTAACAGCAAGCAACAAACAACAAACAGCTAACAGCAACCAGCTAACAGCAAGCAACAAACAACAAACAGCTAACAGCAACCAGCTAACAACAAACAACAAACAGCTAACAGCAACCAGCTAACAGCAAGAAACAAACAACAAACAGCTAACAGCAACCAGCTAACAGCAAGCAACAAACAACAACCATATTCCAACCACAAACACAAAATCATCCAGCGCGTATCGGATCGGGTATACAAATTAGACATCAACGGAGAAGAGAAAAACATTTCCATCGAAAGGATAAAACCGGCGTACATTGCAAAAAACGACGAGGATGAACATCACACTGAAACTGAATCGACAACATCACAACAAGCTCAACCACACCACTGGGGTTCCGTCCTGGACAAACCTCAAAAAACTTATAAACGAAAAGTCACATTCAACCTTCCTGCGGAAAGAAACTCGGGGGGGAGTGATTGTGGCGGCTCATTCGCCTCACTTACGCCACAGTAGAGAAACAGGGAACGAAAACTTGCTTCTGCGCTAACCACCGAACATCGATGAATGTGACATACCGCCAGAAGTGAAAAGAATAAACGAGACAGAAGATAGACGCCACAGCAGTAACATCAAAAAGAATTAAAATCTATGTAAAAGTTTTTCAGCATTGATTTTAGCCAAAGTTTCATGCAATAAATATTAAAATACAAAGTCAATATTGTTTGCCACCTTTTTTATTGAAGTTTGACAGTAGTGTATAGGAAACACTACAGCTTGCTGCTACTTTTCAAAGCTCCCTGTGAAATTCAAGATGAAACAAAATCAAACTCATACCAGGTTTGTTTCGTTATTTGTCCTATGAAATGAATACAGATACAAAGCCGGATATGAATTTGTATTTTTTTTCTTATTTTCAATACATCAGATTCTCTCTTACAGCTCTTTTTTACTATTTTTGGAGGCATCGTCCAGTAGTGAAGAAAGCTCTATGTCAAAGTCAGCTGTTTTGTTGAAAAAACTTTCGGGTATGTTCGGGGAGTATGTAAAAAGATATTAAAAACTAATCTTTGATGAGATTTTCCATTGGCAAACAGAATCAATTTATTATTTATCCAAACCTGTGGTCAAGCAATTTTACACTATTAACCAGTCTTTTCGATAGGTTTAGAAAGAAAATAAGTTGATTCTATTTACAAAACCGTGAAATTGAACTATAATATTACCGCACAAATGAACACAACCCAAATTAAATTAAGTTGAAACACGTACTGCTAGTTCCAAACTTGAATTTCTATTGAAGAATGTTTAATTTTCATATATATATCTTTCCCTTTTGACCATTTTTTACTGCTTTGTTGGTTTGTTTGATTTGTTTTTTTTTTTTTAGTCAAATAATTCCATGAGAAAAGCTATTAGCTTCAGCAAAAAAGAACTAGTGAAAAATCCTGTATTATATACACCACCAGGTAAGAAACAGGGCGAAAATTCAATATGAATATAGTTTTTATTTCTTTAATTTTTAATCGAGAGAAAAAATTTCTTTGCAAATACCACATTTTTTTTGAACACGTCCTTTCGAAAAAGCTTTGATGAACTGAAATCATTGGTGGTGCCATCTTATTTTCAAAGCTGGAAACTATCAATCCACAGCAATGCCATCCCTGTTTTCACTGTGGAAAATTACGACAGTAAAATGATTTGTTGTTGTTCCCCAAGGGAAATTTTTACTGTACTATATACTAGCATAAAAAAAACACGCCTACTATTCACTTTAGAGTTGTTGTTTTCCATGAGCAAAGTTTTGCGATGTTTTGCTAAAGTGAATATAAATTCCCAATAAAACACGGCTTTTAATTATAAATAAAAATTCACGCTGAATCATTTGGTGCCAGTAACTGTGGATGCACTAACAGACAATTAAACTAAATCGAAAGGGATTTGATGTTCACCATTTCAGACACATGCAGTTCTATTTCAAGAATTAAGGTTGCTTTATAAGTTGTGTAAAATTGAAAATGAAATCAAGCACAAAAAAATAGCATTAGTTTTTGTAAGATTTATTGATTGACGTCACACACGCAGTTATGGCAGTGGCAGAAGTGCTGCTGTCATCATTATATGAAAATGCCTCGTTTTTTTCATGTCGGTGTGGGCATTCTCCTATGTTGCTGTAAAACATAATTTTGACATCTGCAAATGTCTTTGCTGCAACTGAAGAAACGCTTTGGTTTGGGAGGTCTTTACTTTACGTCAATGGGGAGGTGCTACACTTTTATTTATTTTTTCAAGGAAAAGTAAAAAATTTTGTTTTAAGCCAGCAGAGGTTTTGGAAGTACTGTGATTTGAGCTTTCTTGTAAGCTTCTAAAAATAGCTCATGCTTCAACCATTTGTAAAACAGACATTTAAAACTAATATCTCTTTCTAAGCTTTCACAGCTTTCCGACTGATGGCGCTAAAGAAAAAATATCGTTTCTGCTTAAATCATTGGTGTCATTCGTGTGGAAGCACTTATTTTCAAACCAATAGAATATCTAACCAAAATAGTTTCTGATCAACTAAACGTGAAAAAACTGTTATTTTCACATTTGACATTTGAGTGTCATCTAGTGCTTCTTGACCGAATTCTGGGGGGCCACTGCATACCTTTTCAGACGATTACCGTTCAATCGTCAATCGTCGATTGTGTCGTCAAAAGATTGTTTCATATAAGCCGTGTTTTATTGGGAATTTATATTCACTTCAGCAAAACATCGCTCATGGAAAAACAACAACTCTAAAGTGAATAGCGTAAGTGGACAAAAATAACTCACTTGCCTAAGTGAACAACGGGGATGGCTGGTAAATGGTGTTCATGGGAAAGTGAGCTTGGTAAGTGATTATAGCCAAAAAAAATTTTATTGAGACTCGCAAGTGAAGTGAATATCGAAATTCCCAATAAAACACGGCTATAATCTTGCTTTCAGTGGTTGGTGGAAAGCTATTTTACTATCGTCTTACAAGTTTCGGCAACTTTTTCAGGGTCTTAAACACGTTTTGTTACTGCCTAAAATTCAGACGATAGTCGTCTAAAACGTTACAGAATCCGGCCCCTGATTTAAAATTAAGAAATGGCTGTCATTTCTCAGAATAATGAGAAGCGATCTTTTTGCATCACAGAAGGTGACATGTGGTGCTTTTGTGGTTTAGTGTTGCTAAAAAACCAAAAACCTTTTTTTTTTTAGACTCATAGGTGAAGTTCAAACTGCTCCAATAAATCTAAATAATTACATTTTTCAATAAATCGACGGCAAGTAAAAACCGACAATTGTAATTCTAACAGAGAAGGAGAGCAAGGAAATAGTCGCTTTATTCGCAAGAAGTTTTAAATTGGCCAATGTGAACTGCATCATTAATGTCATTTTTCATTGGACGAAAAGAACCGTCCAGAAAAGGAGCGTCCAGAAGCATTCTCAAACCGTTCAATTGGTGCAAAAAGAACGCTTCTCATGATTCTGACGAGTGACAGCCGCTTCTCGATTTGAAGTGAGAATTGATTCAAAAAGCACTAACACATGTTACTCAAATGACAAAAAGAAAATTTTCTTTAAGGAATATTTTTTAAAAGGCATAAGTGTTTCACTCACTTAGGAAATTACATTAAACTGAATAGAAACTATTTTGGGTGTTCCACTGGTTTTTAAAATGAGTCCTTGGTAAGAGACATAAGGTTGCCAAGGTAACCTTAAAGTTCTACGAACGAACCGCAAGTACGTTTGTTCGGTGAGGTCCTGGAGTTGTCTTGTGGTTCCCACAAAGCGTTTTTTGAAAACCAAAACTCGCCCTCAATGTCAAACTGAGTGTTTTTTTTAAGTCCTGGGTTTGCCCTTCACTCGCGTTTTTGCAGGGGTGATTAAGAATATGGCTGTCAAATGACATGTGTTTTTGTTCAAATCACAGGGACATATGTGGTGACTTCGTGGCTTAGCGTATTTTGAGAACTGATAATTCAGTTCAACTGAATTTCAGTTTTTTTAACAAGTCAAAGGGTTGTCAAGGAAACCTGGATCAACCCTGTGTAAAGTTGGGATCAAATCGCCTGCTTAGTTAATACGACCGTACTTTTACCTAATTTTAATTTTAATTTTGGTGGGGGCAAAACCCCCATTTATTAGGCTCAATACAAGTTATTACTTAATCTATCTTACAAACTAAGAGACTTAATAGCTAAGATTTAAGCTAACTGGTTGGAAGGGAGTACTCATATTGAAAGTCAAAACTAGAAGAGTGAGAATTGACATTCCTCAGCATTCGGGAGATGGGTTCATTGGAGGCGTAAGAGGTTCGATGGCTGGGAAGATAGAAGAGACGGGGATTCCTTGTGTTACGAGGGTTAGTATTAAGAAAGATGGATTCGTTAAGGGCTGGACAGTCAATGGTACCTGTGAAGATTCGGTGAATGAAGAGGACGTCAAATATTTCTCTTCGACCTTTCAGCGTATTGAGGTTGAGGAGTTTGATTCGATCTTGATAATGTGGTAATATCAAAGGATTACTCCAATTTAAACCTCGAAGAACAAATCGGAGGAAATGACGTTGTATGCTCTCAATTCTGGCAATGTGTACTTGTTGGAAAGGCGACCAGACAGACCGAAAACATTTTGAGAAGGAAGTCGTCTGTTAAGATAAAGTTCCTGGTATCTTCGTTGTGCTCTTTTTGAATTTCCATTGCAAAACCCACGAATAAAATGTCTGAGCATTCTTTCGTAAATGAAGGCATTTCAAAAAGCTCTCTGATCAAACTGCAATCGTGTTCATCAGGGTGGTAGCCTTTTCTCCCCATCTCGTATATTATTGTGTGTTACAGGTCTTCTTCTTTACAGTGTAGCAAGCACCGTGATCTCGTAGTAATAACGATTACCTCACTCATCTACATATTTCACACTAGTGACGCCACTTTGACCACACGCGCACACGCGACCAACCTTCTCAGTATTAGAATGTTCTACGTCTGAGGCCGACCAAATGCTGATGTTGCTGAATTTTTCTATACTCTGGTCTGCCTTTCGGAGTTTTTTTTCACTTCATCCAGCCTATGCTTCCTCGATGATTGATTTAGTCCTCACAAGTAGCTCTACTGTTGACCATAGATCCCAAATAGTTAGCCTTTCACACTTGGGAAGAACATTTTCAATCAAATATTTGTTCGGAATAATCGTGTCGGTTTTGGATTTTGGGCAGATAAGGTACCCACTACTATGTCTCAATCAGCAAGGAATTATAAGATTCGTGCATTTTTCTATTCTCAATGTCAATCGAAATGAGTTATCCTATAACCGTAGCAGTGCACAATACTACTAGACACACCTTGGAATAAATTTAAGTAGGTAATCTTAAATGATGGCATTTCCTCATTGGAATTCTCCGATGTCAAACAAAAAATTAAAATAACAAAAAATCAAAGCGGACAACTCTTTCAACCAAAACGGAAACACTAAACTAAATAAAATCTTTTCAATTCCTTATGCTCAGCTCTTAAAATTATTCATTTAATTTTATTCAATTAGGAACATCTACCCACATTTTTTTTAAATTTTAATTTTATGCATAGACATAGCTTTGGTCGGAACTTGTAAGTTTTATCAAAACATACCACAAGACGAGACAAAAATCTGTCTGATAAATTGGATCACAATCACTTTGATTTGGAAAGGGTTATTTTGAATTTACTTAAGTTTTTATATTTTCAATGTCAATCAATGTAGATGTAGATAAATAATGACTCATTCAATAAACATTAGGAATGGTTTGTATCGTAGATGTGTGGCAAAAGGCCGGTACCTGGTTATTTAAATTAGTGTGAGATAAGAAACGATCTCAGACATAAAACGTAATAATTGGATTTACATAATTTGGAAGTGACAGTGTTGATCAAAACATATTTGGAAAGAAGACGACGAAAATAACTTCAAAGGCTCATATGTCAACAGTCATCAGCAGATTTTTACTTGGAGTGGATTTTTATGGGAGGTTCTGAAGGTCTGATTCAGTGATTTCATGAAGGCATGCAAATGCAGTCAAAGAAAAAGCATGCTAAGTCTGTCTATACAGGCAGAAACAAAGGAAAAAATAAATAAAAAGGGTGGCTGAACAGAGCGAGGAGCCCCAGAGCCTAGCACAATCTTCACACAATCATGCCTTGTGAGGGAATGGAGGGGACCTTCAATTTTCTACCGGTTACGAACGGCTTATGGAGAAAGCGCTTTTCATGGCGCAAACGGAGGATCGATCATTCTTGCAAAAGGCGATACAAACAAAAGAAAGAACATCATATTCGAAAGAGCTCATTTCTCTCAGTCAAACCATTTGAGGAAATGAAAGGGACCTGCAATTCCTTGCCGATTCCGAGCGGCTAATCTAGAAAGTGGTTCTCATGGCATGAAATTACCAACGGGAAAATGCCAATTCTTCGTGAAAGGCGATACCCGTGAAAAAAATTTTTTTTTTCTTTGATATTTCTGCAATCCACGCCTCGAACAGCCCAGAGAGTTCGAGCATCAATAGTACAATTTCGGTGCCAATTTGAAAAAAAGTGGAGTAAGTTCAAAATTTTGGGAGTAGATTGGAAACAAAAGGGCTACCTTTACTTTTTCTTTGAAAAAAGTTCGTCTAAGTAATGGGTGGGCATTCTGATGGTTTCTTTTTAAATTTTAGCTAGTTTTGAAACTGACTCCAGTTCGAACTCTTGACAATATCTTTGAAAAAGTTGCTGTGCGTCTGAAAAAAGTTGGGAAATGCCGAGTGTCAAAATAATGTGTTTTTGAAAGAAGTTTTGTCCGAAATGAAGCACCAAGGGTGCCGCTGTAAGCAAGTTTGTGCAAACGGTAATGCTAGTGGACAACTCCCAATAAAATATGGCTGCTGTGGCCTAGAATGTACGACTGATTTCGAAAATTCGTCTCTACGCTTCGGTTATCAGTCGGCGTTACTGATAATAGCCCACTTTATTTATTCCACTCATTTAAAATGGCGATCCATGCCACACAGCCTTTCCCGCACAGGGACTGCAAAGGAGTGCCTTTCACTAGGAACTGGAGCCCAGAGAACCACACTGCTATGAAAAGTACCGTCTCTCTTAGCAGCTCGAATTCGGCATATAATTGTAGGTTCTTGAAGTGCACTAGGTCTAGATGCTACTCGTATTTTGTTGCGCCCTTTATAGCTTTTTTACTAATTTATTTATACTTTCAATTTCAAGCATTTCAATCCACCGTTGTCTGGAATTTAGATATTCAAAATTGTCCATGTCGAAAAGTGGAACAAATCCCAACAAAATCGTAGCGTCGGTGTAGACTTAATTCTTTTCTTCAAAAGTGAATCAAATTTGTCCGATCGAAACTAGGTTGAATCGCTGCTTCCCACATAACAAGAAGATACTTCCCATTATACCATAGGCAACAGCAACAGGCCCACCACGCTCCTCGTAAAGGAGCGGAAAATTGAAAGGATTTATTCGGAGGATTAATCTTGATAATTTTAACAACTAATAGATTTAAGTTAATTTTTGAAGTTGGTACACTAGACGGAAGTTGCACTCAAAGAGGTGAGCAACACAATTAAATATAACAGGACATTCAACTGACTTGAAGTGCAGAGCTTGTCAGAAATCAGAATGGTTGGTCAATAATGTTGATAATGTTGAGACCAGGTTCACCCAAAGCCATATCTTATTCTGACAAAGAAATAATATATGTATATGTAAATTTCGACTCATCTCCTCGATTCTCAGAGGTCTGAAGTGATTTAATGAGCCCATGCTAAAGTGACGGTATACTTATGATGTGCTCTACAAACTGAAAAGCATTGGGTTAATGCTGGTGTAGGATAATGTGATTGAGATGGTGGTGGATGAAACCATAATCACATTCTGAAGCGGGCATGTTTCAAGACTTATAAAATACTCCCCATATTCAAGACAGCCAGTGAAACAGTTTCTGTGGACAACCAAAAAGCTTCGGATAAGCCCAGTATGATAAACAGGACGAGGAATATCGGCTCTGCAATCAAAATGTGAGGTAATACTCCTACTTGGGAAGTTGTAAAGGATATGGAAATTGTACAATATATGTACTAAGCAATGAAGTTTACTACGGCAAATGTGGAAAGGAGCGTAATTAAGAGCTTTTAGGATGCGATCTTGTGCCACAAAGTACTTGAAAACCAGCTTTAAACAAATTTTAAACGTTCGGATTGTTTTCGGGGACTGATGCGTTGGATTTCGAAAAGGTGACAGCGACTAAAGAGTTTTGTCTAGCCTACGCAATTTATAAGAATGTAATGGAATGTAAGAATGAACAAAAGAAGAAGCTTTACCGTAGAAATCATACTCAATTGATGAGCGGCCTCAACTAACGGAAGGTGATTTAATTGGATAAGCTGGAAAGCCATTTTGTTAGAGCCGATGATTCTTCCTAAACTGTAAAAGTTGTACCTGAAGAACATAATTTGGTTTTATTTTTAAAGAAGAGTTGATCGAAATTAAGGACCAACATTCCTTTCATCCTGCCACCCATTTAAGTCTTGACCAGCGCTGGCCGTTACCGCCATGATGATGAAAAACCGAAACTCTCTTCTTCAGATGTATTAAATCTACACATAACCATATACTAAATTATAAACTACTTTAATACCTCATCACAGCTCCTTTTTATTTATGCATTCACACCATATAGTTACTTGAACAACACGCATCCCAGATCCCGTTGGCCATCATCTTAAAGCGAGCTACTATCGAAAACCAGTCGCAGTTGCATCTTTAAACCAACATCTCAACCAATTTATCCACTGCGGCTGATTTGTTTGGTGCTCAAACAAATCTGTGGAGGGCAATAATCATCCTCATCACAAAAAAAAAAGAAACGGCAATCGTGTAGTATTAGCTAAACCCAACATCCAACAATAAGCCAGGCAGAAGATTGTGTCATAACGGCTATTTCAAGCTTGTATCATTCGAAAGGAGGAAGCCACAAGGAGGAAAAAAATTAAACTCACTTGATTGTCGTCCACGGACATATAGCATCATAGACCAGACCCATGATTGGACATTCGGTAACCTAACAGCCTCCGAGCTAGAGACGAACCAGTATCCATAATCAATTTTTATGATGCTAGAAAAGTGAAAGACTTCGGTGGCACTCCGAACTCGAACTCCGTAGCTAGACAACTTGAAGGAAGGGAATTCTTCGTTGAAACCGTATCATTACTGAATAATCAAAACAATTACATAGGTGCAGCTTATAATCATGAAATAAAAGAACACAATTACAATTAGATAGAAAAAGTGGCTTCGGTCTTTGAAGAGACTGTAAGGTAGCGGTGAATAGTATTGGTGGTATAGACAAAGTATTTGCATTTTGAACAATAACGACGATAGTCATACAAAAAATATTTATTTCATAATACCATGCAGGTGAAGAAATGAATTTAAGGCCAGGAAGCAAACTATAAGCTTTGAGCTCGTGTGCATGTTGCTAATCAGATGTGAACCCTTTATCCCCCTACCAAAAACACCTGTGCCATAAATGATGTCAAAAGAATGGGTTGCTGGTAATTGCCTACGGTGACAGTATGCAGTACTTGGCGTTGAGATATCTAAACAAAAAGATCTCGGGAGTGAAGGTGCAAAGGTTGAAACACTTTTTATTTTGCATTGTTCAATCACCCAAGACCATTGCTCAAATACAGAATCCAACCTCACTTTAAATTGGGAAGGTGTTGGAAAGTTGAAAACATGATCATCTTGTTGAAACCACAAGTCATGCAAGCAAAACTCTTCCATTTTGCACAAAAAAAGTTTGTTATTGTCGCACGGTAGTGCACTCACCATTCACAGCAACGTTGCAATTCGAATCATTTGAAGAAAAACGGCCCAATGATTCCGCCTGTCCATAATCCGCATCAAACATTGACTTTTTCTGGATTTTTCGGTAGCTCTTGCAATGCAATCAGGCGTTAACTTAATTAAACGAGTATTATGAACACGTGTATATTTGGGCGCAGGGACATAAGCCCCAATCTTTATTTTTGGGACTTATGTCCCATCTAAGTGAGACACAAGTCTCAACTTTGATTTGGGAGTTATGTCTCATTTAGATGGGACATAGGTCCAAAAAATAAAAGTTGGGACTTTTGACTCTCCGAATATACTTTTTACAATCGAAGCCCGTCTGAAAAATTGTCTGGGTTTTTGTCAAATTCTTGAAGCTTCTCTTTTCAAAAAGCAAACTTACTACTTATTAGGAAGTAGTGACATGGTTTTCCGGAATACTTTTAGAATGTAGTAAGAATTTTTTAGTTTAAAAAAGAAACTTAAAAAATTTTAAATTCCGTTTCGAAGGCTCTGTTCGAAATATGTTGTAAGGTCAGTGGGCGATGGACTTTTTACTCATTAGAAAGTAGAGATATGGGGGAGAGTACGATAACTTTGGCGACAAAAAATAATAACGGTTTCTGATAGAAGGGTTCAATACAAGCATTTTTTACTATGGGAGGGGGGGTCTATCTCCCCCCGTTTAGGCGGTAGGGGCAATTTTATAAAAATTGACTTAAAAACTAAAAAAAAAATATTGTGAACAACGGGAAAACTTACAGATACAATTTATACTTTTTATGAAAGCCAGAAACTTGCACTTTATAATAAATTTTAAATGAAGTGATTTCAATTTATAGTTTTTGAAATAACTGACTTCAAAGTCAAAATTTACGAAAAAAAATTTTAAAAAATCACTTTGAGTATTATGTTTCTCGTGATTACAAATGTAAATAAAAAAAATTTTGATGTAGTTAGTTGCTTCAATAAATTTTTTATCAAACGATATAAATTACTTTTTTCTATGTCTTATAGTTTTTGAGATAATTGAAAAATAGTAAAACTATATTTCTTTTTTAAAATCAAAAAATTTTCTAATTTTAAAAGAAACTTTTCATATAAAAAATTTGCACACCAAAGCTTATGAGCAGCTTAACCCTGCGGAAAAAGGGTTAAAATAATGAGCCCCGCGAAGCGGGCCATGCGGAAAGCTGTTGCATACGGAAATTAATTGCTTTTTTCATATTTAGCATGAGCAGCTTAACCCTGCGGAAAAAAGGGTTAAAATAATGAGTCCCCGCGAAGCGGGCCATGCGGAAAGCTGTTGGATACGGAAATTAATTGCTATTTTCATATTTAGCATGAGCAGCTTAGCCCTGCGGAAAAAGGGTTAAAATAATGAGCCCCGCGAAGCGGGCCATGTGGAAAGCTGTTGCATACGGAAACTAATTGCTATTTTCATATTTAGCATGAGCAGCTTAACCCTGAGGAAAAAGGGTTAAAATAATGAGCCCCGCGAAGCGGGCCATGCGGAAAGCTGTTGCATACGGAAATTAATTGCTATTTTCATATTTAGCATGAGCAGCTTAACCCTGCGGAAAAAGGGTTAAAATAATGAGTCCCCGCGAAGCGGGCCATGCGGAAAGCTGTTGGATACGGAAATTAATTGCTATTTTCATATTTAGCATGAGCAGCTTAACCCTGCGGAAAAGGGTTAAAATAATGAGCCCCCGCGAAGCGGGCCATGCGGAAAGTTGTTGCATACGGAAATTAATTGCACATAAGTACCTGTCTTATGAATTTTTATACTTTCACTAGTCTATTTCCTAACATTATTGTAAATTCGTACGTATTTCCATAATTTTTTGAAAATAATGCATACTTCAATAGTTTTACTATTTTTCAATTATCTCAAAAACTATAAGACAGAAAAAAGTAATTTATATCGTTTGATAAAAAATTTATTGAAGCAACTAACTACATTTTTTTTTTTTGCATTTGTAATCACGAGAAACATAGTACTCAAAGTGATTTTTTAAATTTTTTTTCGTAAATTTTGGTTTTGAAGTCAGTTATTTCAAAAACTATAAATTGAAACCACTTCATTTAAAATTTGTTATAAAGTGCAAGTTTCTGGCTTTCATAAAAAGTATAAATTGTATCTGTAAATTTTCCCGTTGTTCTACAATATTTTTTTTTAGATTTTAAGTCAATTTTTATAAAATTGCCCCTACCGCCTAAACGGGGGGAGATAGACCCCCCCCCCTCCCATAGTAAAAAATGCTTGTATTGAACCCCTCCACCAAAAACCGTTATTATTTTTTGTCGCCAAAGTTATCGTACTCGTGCCGAGATATGGGTTTCCGGTATTAGGAGATAATATTTTAATGTAAAAGTTAGTAAAATTTTTCTAATTTAAAAAAGAAACTTAAAAAATTTGAATTTTCGAGAAAATAAAATTTAAAAATCGCGTGATTCTGAGACTATCTAGAGGTTATTGGTTCCATTACCTAAAATCGCTTGAGAGAAAGGTGTCAAGGACCAACAACTTTATGGCAAGCAAAATTTGTTTCGTTGCTTAGTAGAAATGTACAACGATTTACTAAGCTCTATTCCTGAAAAGTTCCCGATGGCGTGGGACATAACTCCCAAATCGAAGTTGGGACTTATGTCTCACTTAGATGGGACATAAGTCCCAAAAATAAATGTTGGGACTTATGTCCCGACGCGATAATGAAAATTGTATTACACTCTTAACAAGATGGTCTTCAAATGAAGGCTTTCTTTTTCTGGTTCTCTTTTGACGGGCCCCTGAGCTTTTTTATTTTAAGGAGTTTAGATTTCACAACTCTTCCACTTATCTACTTGACGGTAATAATATCCCTCTGATGTGTACCGGGCTACAAATAAAGGCTTTCGATTTCAAAAAATGATCCCCATACTTGCTTTTAACCCTTTAACAAAATAAAAAAAAAGCTTGGCATATCCGAACTGCTATTACAACGTCACCTGTCTCCCTCTCTTTTATCGCTTTTTTCACAAACAGTGCTCTAGTGAAATAGCCAGTTGCATTCCTCCCCTGAAACAATTTAGCCGCAACACCCGCCTCGCTAGGAATGTTCATCAGTTTTATCTTGAGCCCAATTTCGGGCGTACAGTCAAGTATAGAGATTCGTATTTCAGTCGCACCACCCGAATGTGGAATGCTTTACCTGGCTCTGTATTTCCCCTTCATTACGATTCACAAAGGTTCAGAAGCAACGTGCATCGGTGTCTCCTTTCAAATCCTCTCCTATTCACTCAGCAAGTCAAAGTACATCCCATTTTTAACCAATGCCAACGAAATCGCGATTTGTGTGGATGAAGCCAAAGCAACAATAAGTATCCTTATCGTCAGTCAATTTATCATAAGAAATGAATGCAGCATATCTCTGGAACGAAACTTTGGTGCGTATCATTCATATAGTTGTACTAGCTTCCTAAAATTGAAACAAACTAACTGCTTTGACCAGACGATAGAGAAAGAGAAAGACCTTACTTCCAAAGGCTTTTGAAGAAAAAGTGATTCTGAACGGAAAACTTTTAGATCAACAACATTTTATCGTTGGAGCTTAGAATTAGTAAATTCATTGCCATGAAAAGCGCAATCCCTATCGATTTCAAGCCTAGATCTTGGAATAACTTTTCGAGAAGCTTAGGAAAAAAAGAAACAAAAATTAAAAGTCAGCGCTATAAAAATTTCGGTATGACAGTTGGCTGTGCTCTCGTAAAAGTTTACAAAAAGTCCATTAAATGGTGTCCATTCCATTTCTTTATAAAGAGCTGCCTAAAGTTCGCAAGCAAAGCAAAGGTTTCAAAAGTTAGCAAATGTCTGTGAAACTTCGCAAAACGTCACAACTATCTGTAAAAGACCGCTAAAATTTGAAACTTTTTGCAAAGCTGGTTTATGTTCGCCTCAGTCCACAAAAGTCTTCACTTTAATTTAGAAAACAAATAACAGTATAAATCAGAAAAATTTGCAACTGACTCCCAAAGCAAACAAAGGTACCACGCAAATATCCATAAAACTCTGCAAATATGGGCAAAAGTAACAGCACATGTCTGTAAAACTTTGGAAAATTTCACAAGCACCTGTAAAAGACAGCTAAAATTTGCAACTTCTGTATTGATTACCTAGTTAGCATTGAATTTGTATTAATACATTCGACTTAAAATAAATTAATCAATTGCTGTTAGAACGGCAGCTCAAACAAATGATTAATTTATTGATTTCTCCCCACCAGAGGTAAGAGAACTTTGATACATAATTTGTCGAATATTCATGCTGCATAAGCAACGAATGCTGCGAGCATAAAAAATGCTAAGGTCCACAAATGTTCGCAAAAGTGTGAAAGCGTTAAAAACATTCCGCAAAATGTTTGCCAATCCGAAAAAATCAGCTAAAGTCAACAAATATCCGCGAAAGTACTCATACACTTGCAAAACTTTAATTCGAGCTAACACAGAGAATCCTTATTATTTTTTAAATTCGCAAAGGAGTGTCTTCAACGATTGTGAGGTCAAAAACAAGTGCTGCCAATATTGTTTGTCTTTAGTACCAAGGTGGAGCACTCAGACCAAATACCAGTGCATTGAACCACCAGACTGATAACCTTCACTTCTTTGTGGAGCTGTAAATGGAAATAAGATGGTCAAAATTTTATTCATAACTTAATGGAAGGCGTCGAAACGAAACTAGAACCCTTAAAGAAAAGAAGACACTCAGAGTTATTCTATTGTTTGATAGACTAAACACTATACCACTGTCGTCAATATGAGAGAGCCACCTTCCATGATTCCAAAAAACCTTACATGTGTCGAACTGCCTAAAAGGACTCAGAAAAGGTATGAGTATTGGAAAGCATTATACGGGCAGGAGTAATCAATAAACATCACTCTAATCGTGACTACTCTTTTTCCTTAATGTATGTCACATTTGATGACAAAGAAAGTTTGCATTGCTATTACAGTATAACTTATTATATCCGCACCATAAGTCTGCACAGTTTTGAAACCTCACAGAAGCAATTCAAAGACTTATACAAAAATACCAAACTTCTCGTTCTATCTTCCCCAAACAAAATTCACAGTGGGCTTTCGGTCAATCAAGCCATAAGAAGAGACTTCTACTCTTCCTATTATTAACCAGTCACTATATACATTTTCACTTCCTGTCAATAAAAATTTCTTGTAAATAACTAAGAAATCGATGTTATTATTTTTCAATCGTGGCCTCTCAACGCAAGGTAAACGATGAGTACACCTTTAACCATCTGCCAGCTCTTAAACTGGCTTTCAGACAAATTAAGCCGCACTCACATAAAATCAGACCAACTTCAATCAACCTGCCTCATGGATAATAGCTATAACGTTCTTGATACGATTACCCATAATTTGCATATATGTACAAACAGCAGTTCTTAAACGCCTTGAGCATATATTTCAGCTAAGCCATTTAACAAATAATGGCTATTAGCCAGTGACATGTAGCATGTAGGAGAGCTTTGTAGGCTTCCGATATAGTTTCTATGTCGTTGTATTACCCAAAATCTATGGCAACTGGTTCTTGAGAGATTCGAATGCAGAACACCTTGACAAGGTAACTGGTTTCCGACGCCAAGAACTGCCGCCACACCGCACCAACGACCAAAAGCCAACCGCAGCGATCTCTAATTTGTTTAAGTGTCTTTTTTCGTTTCAATCTTTAAGTCAGTGTAATTGCCATTGATTCTTTTTGCATACACACATGATTACCAAAAGGAGATCAACAAGCTGTCGTATTTGTTTTTGTGCAGTTATGTTTTTCAAATCGAATGTGTTCTAAGAAATACTTCTCATGAATTAGCCAACTTTATCCAAATTCGATTTCTAGGAAACAGATTACACATAAAATAAATAAAAGGAGGAAGAAAAGGGATCTAGAGATGAAGAAGTTATTTGTGGTTAGAAAGGCGTAGTTGGGGTTAATTTATGTCTCAGCCAGAGGTTAATAAATTTGTTGGTTTTTAGTAGGTGCTTCTTTATGGCTGACTTCAATCAATAAATCAAGCTCCAGTTTTTGTGTTCAGTTTGCATGAGACAGCTTTGAATATTGAAACAAACAATAGCTAATTCTTCAAGGAAACAACTACACGTTTTTAAAAGGTGCTGCTGAATGGAGATGACTTTTTAACTAAAGCAAAAGAAGCATAAGCCAGCTTTCATTAATTGGCGCCCGAATGGGGCCAAAAAAGACTTAAAGGAAACGTTCTACTACATTTTTTTAATTTTGGTTGGGGAAAACCCCCCATTTATTAGGCTTAATACAAGCTATTAACTTACAAACTAAGAAACTGAATAGCTTAGACTTACTAACTAGTTGGAGGGCTAAGCAGACGAAGTTTTAGGCAGGGAGTACTCATATTGAAGTCAAAACAAGTTGACATGCCTCAGCATTCGGGAGATGGGTTCATTGGAACCGTAAGTGGTTCGATGGGTGGGAAGATAGGAGACGGGGATTCCAGGTGTTACGAGGGTTAGTATTTAGAAAAATGGATTCATTAAGGGCTGGACAGTCAATGGTACCTGTGAAGATTCGGTTAATGAAGAGGACGTCAAATATTTCTCTTCGATCTTTCAGCGTATTGACGTTAAGGAGTTTGATTCGGTCTTGATAAGGAGGTAATATCAGGGGATTACTCCAATTAAGACCTCGAAGAGCAAATCGGAGGAAACGGCGTTGAATGCTCTCAATTCTGGAAATGTGCGCTTGTTGGAAAGGCGACCAGACTTGACAAGCGTATTCAAGAAGCGGACGGACAAATGACATATAAAGGGATCGGGGTACGTAAGGGTCTGCAAATTCTTTGCACCATCGTTTAACGAAGCCAAGTGCTGAATTTGCCTTAAGGATTATATCATCGATATGCTTGAGGAAATTCAGCTCACGGTCGCAAATAATCCCAAGATCCCGAATCACCTTAACGGTGGAAATGATTTGACCGTTTAGAAGATAGAGACGGGGAGGAGATTTGATGCGTTTACGTGAGAAGGTTATTGATTGGCACTTGGGAACATTTATCTGCAGGCAGTTTTTGGAGCACCATATTGAAAAATTGTCGAGGTCATGTTGGAGGTGGGAAGAGTCTTCAGAAGAAGAAATGATCCGGTAAAACTTAGTATCGTCCGCATAGAGAGAGATAGAAGAGTGTTTGATGATCATTTCAACGTCGTTAATACCGAGAATGAAGAGGAGAGGGCCTAAATGGCTGCCTTGGGGAACACCGGATGTAGCTAGAAAGCGGCTGGATAAGGCGGATCTGAACCGAACGCTGTAAAAACGGTTTTCTAAATAAGAAGAAATCCATCTCAACAGAATGGGTTCAAAACCGAGGGTGGAAAGTTTGAAAAGAATAAGTTTGTGAGGGATTTTATCGAAAGTTTTACTAAAGTCAGTTGAAATTACATGGACCTCCTTTCCATTCTCCAAGTCTGAGAGGGAGAATGAGACGAAGTCAACGAGGTTTGTTGTTGTTGACCTGCCTTTTAGGAACCCGTGTTGTCTAGGGGAAATGAGAGATTTGCAACGAAAGCTTAAGTATTCATAAAATATGCTTTCGAAAATGTTGGGTATATGCGATAGTTTAGCGATGGGACGATAATTTTTCACGTCGCACCTAGGACCTCTTTTGTGGAGATATAAACGCCGTTTTCCAAGCTTGGGGAAAAACTCCAAGAGATATGGACATGTTAAAGACTTTTGAGAGGGAAAGGGAAAGAGTTGAGGAGCACTTCTTCAGAAATTTGGCAGGTATACCATCGGGGCCAGGAATATACTCATCATTTAGATGATTTAACTTTTCTTCAATCAGATTCAAAGAAACGAGAAAAAAATGGATCAAAAGAAAAACTCGGTAAGAACGAGAAATAATCTGAATCAGGAACAAAAGAATCATCCGTGAAAGACTGTTTGAAGTATTTTGCGAAATAGTTTGCTACGGCGAGTGCATCGGAAGAGGTCAGATTTTCTTTTGTGGTTGACGAATTTATAAAAAGACTTAGGGTGATTTATAATGCTAGATTTCATTTCGATTAAATAGCGTTGGTAAAGGGTGTTGAAAAACTCACAGAAGTGTAGATAAGAGCCAAGGTCAGCTAAATAGTCAGTAGGAGATCGAGTACGAAGGAAGATTGTCCACAATTTATTCCTTTTATTTATTAGAGTACGGAGCCTATGGTTATACCACAGAGGGGAAATGGAAGAAGTTTTAAGTCTAGAAAAGGGGAAAAGAAGCATAAGCCAACTTTTACTAATTGGCGCCCGACTATGGCCAACAAAGACTTAAAGGAAACTTTCTACTAAGTGAATACAGGTCCAAAAAAAAATCGATTCGGGTGTCACAAAAATTGTTCACTGCTTAAACTTAGAATGCTTCGCTCCTCTCTGTCGATCGGAACAATATTTCCTACAAATGTCTACTTATGTAAGTTGATAAGTTACACGATTTAAAGTAATGAGCCGTGTTATGTGGCCATGTATCAAAATATTTGTGGAAAAGCCGTTCGGCACTCTGTGAAACACTCTAATCGCGACTTTATCTTACTTGTTAAATGCAGCAATTATATTCTTATGCTTGCTGCCATCGCATTTGTCATTACCCGCAGTGGGCACACAGTCAAACTCTTCTTGGAAATAAATAAAAATACAGAAATTTTAACTGCCAGACAGTAATTGTATATATGTCCTCTCAAATTTGTACCGAAGCTAGTTTAAGAAAAAATAAAAAAATAAAAAAAATAAAATAAAAATAAAAATTTGACAAACGTTGTTACATCACTCTTGCGCTTATACTTCTGCGAAACTATCTCCCGTTAAATCTCAAGCAGTAATTTGTAAAAGTGAAATCTATGGCGTTTGAATGGATGGGCTATCCTTCGGCAACGAAGTACCATACCAATACTACGTTTGTGCGAGCAAACTGAAAAGACACTAACATCATAATTAACTCATCACTTTCGTTTAATTTAATAGGGTTCCTTGTGCACCACACTCCACACAAGATTGTAATGACATGGACAACCGTTTAGCAGTACAGTCAATGGAATTAGATAGCCATTACCTATCAGTTTATCTGCGGCGCAGCATTGCAATGCAAGCTCTCGGCCATAAATTACACATTTCTGCGAATATAATAATGTGATACAGGTTATTTATTGTGTAGAGTTTTTGTAATCACAATTGGGAAAGGAGTTCCACCAGAAACTCATTGCGACATCACTACACGGAATGGAGCTTTTCGATTGTCGAAGAGGTGCGGAAGTGAAAACAATGTTGTACCGTTTAAAATGTCCACCATCTGATAGCATGCGAATTTGAATGTTAAAAGCAGTCATAGTTGAATGCCGGCATCCACATACTTGGTAGAGAAGAGCACACATGCGCTATCAGAGATTAAACCGAGATACGGTACCGTTTCCTAGACTTGCTACCGATGTCATTTTGATTTATTGTTGTTTTGGCAGAAATATTTGCTCGAACGTTGTTTATGGTGATAAAACAAAGATAACCGGCTGAGTTGATTGTTTTCGAATGTCTTACTTATGTTGAAAGCAAAATTTAAATGCACTTTCGACATTTAAACCGTCTTCAAACAACACTTTAGATTGGAATGGAGTTAACCCTGTGAAAACATAAAAAATCTATTAAAGCCGCAACGAGGCATGCTATTGAAGACGAATGCGTTACCAGCAATGGAAGTGCACTTAACCACCTATAGTGACTTTTTAAATTGGCATTTTTGACTGTCTGGAGCCTGTTCCACTGAGTTTTACAAAATATGCGAAGTGTATGACGAGATTAGTTAGTGTAGACAGGTTATGAAAACCTACTACGCGCAATTTATTATCAATTTGAAGTTATCTTAAACAGCTTAACATTTCCTTTAAGCAGAGGAAACAAAAAACAATTAGACAACGCAGCATTCCTCAGAATAGACTCTGTTCACTTTTGGGAGATATTCAATCAGCACCAGCAGCTAATCATTAACCTCAGCTCTTTTGCTTTTAGTGTTAGCATTTTGTAGGTGGCGCCATGGGGAGATTGGCAGTTTTTTAATATTCAATATATTTTCTGCGTTTCGTGACACTTGCAATTTATTTTTAAAAAGGAATAAAGATGGCTATAAAGATAGTGGTGGACTTGAATTATTAGGGAAGGTTGACTGGTATCAACTTGTCAGCGCTCAGATATTGCAACTTGAAAGACACATCAATTGTGCTTACTAGATATACCTCCCCGCAGTAACAACTGGACAGTGATATTGTCCAATCGGAGGCACTTGCCAAAGTAGGTCGAGTGTTGGCAAAAGGACGAAGAATTACAGATCAACACTTAAATGCTCTGCGACTAATGACCGACTGCTTCAATCTCAACGGTCTGCCAAAACTTTTGGGGAATGTCGCAGTAGACGAATTCAACTCCTAGAATCTATGGTGGACTTAGCAGTCATTAAACAGATACCAGTGAATGAGCTATTTCGACATATTTTGTTAAAAGGTCTTTTAGGGTCTTTCAATACTAGGACATCGTTTAAAATAGAGGTGGTGGTGGATGAGCTTCTGGCTAAACAAATGACAGCTCTCAACCTCATTGCAGAAGGATATTGACAAACGCATTTTCCGTCCACACCCCCAAAGAAGAGAAACACTGTTTCTACGATCTTTTCGAGCAAACATATGAGGAAAAACGTCAAAATCGTTCTTGGAAAGTACCTTTGGAAGCAAAGTCGCTGAGAACGGCCTGCATGGGAAAACCTAAGAAAATGAGCTCGGATTACTCGATAGAGCGCAGCAATCTAGGTTTTATTAGCACACGCAAAGCACTTCATTCAACAACCCAACTGACCATATTGCGATCGACGCAAGACACTTTTTTAGATGTCCAAACTTTTAGAGTGGCCAATTTCGAGTCGAACCACAACCATGGCTAACTGCATCCTCAGAGATTTTGGGGTTTCACTTGGCATCCAAAACAAATCACATGGTTTGATGAAGAATGCAGACAGGCAAAAGCAGCCAATAGGAAATCACGGACAAATGTTAATGCGGAAGAAAATCAGGACTGCCTGTTGTGATCAGTACATCAACGAATTCTTAAAAAAAAAACAGCATGAGAAACGTTCGTTTGAGGAAATTGTGGACATGCCATGATAGGAATGAGATTTGAAAACCCTACCAAAAAGTAGGCAAAGAAATCATAAAAGAGTGTACAACTTCGAACTTCGAACAATGCAACTGAAAATAAGTTGGGAATGACAGCTGATAAGCATGATGTTGTCAAAAGAAAGTATGCCCGATGAATGGAACCTCAGTATCGTATGCCCAATCCCAAAAAAGGGAGTCCCTCACAATTGCACCAATTATAGAGGAATAAGTCTTCTTAACGTCGCTAATAAGATCTTGTCTTTTGTAGTATGTGAACGTCTGAAGCCCCACGTCAACAGTTTAATAGGTCCTTCTCAATGTGGTTTTAGACCAGAGAAGTCCACAATAGACCAAATTTCCACATTACGACAGATCTTGGAATAAACAAAGATATACATCATCTAACTATCGATTAAAAGGCCTAGTATGACAGTATTTACAGAGACGAGCTGTACAGAGCCATGCCTGGTTTCGGCTTCTCTGCAAAACTCATGCGACTATTCAGGATGACTTTGGAGAATTCACGCTGCTCCTTCAAGGTCGATAAAGAACTCACCGAGACCTTTAATGTCGAGAAAGGCTTTACGCAAGACGACAAACTGTCATGCGATTTTTTCAACATCATACTTGAAAGGATTGTAAGAAACTCCAACGTCAAAACCAGAGGAACAATCTTTCAAAAGTCTGTGCAGACGATGTTGACGGTATGGGAAGAAAAAAGCGTGATGTCATAGGTGCTTTTGCGAGTATTGAAACAGAAGCGGCAAAAATGGTTAATGAGGGCAAAACGAAGTATATGCTGTCATCAAACAAGGACACAGCACATTGACGAATTGGACAAAACGTCACAATAGACAGACATAACTTCGAGGTAGTACAGGACTTCGTCTACCTAGGATCCGCTGTAGACACGGACAACAACATCAGTGCGGAAATCAAACGGAAAATAACTCTTGCCAACTGTTGCTTCTTTGGGTTAAGAAGGCAATTAAGAAACAAAACCCTCTCCAGAAAAACCAAGGTAACCTTGTATAGGACCTTTATCATCCCAGTCCTGCTTTACGGCGCGGAAGCATGGACCTTATCGAAAGCGGATGAGGAAAGAAAAATTCTCTGAATGATCTTTGGTCCCGTATGCGAAGACAATGTGTGGAGAAGAAGATACAACAACGGGCTGTATAGCTGTACCGCGACTGGGCATAGCCAGAAGAGTACGCATTGCGAGGCTACGATGGTTGGAGAGCGGATGGACCCAAAAGCTCCTGCTCAATGAAGGAACATTGAAAGTACATTGAGGGGAAATCGCGGAATGTGACGCAATCAAGTGAAAGAAGACCTCAACCGACTTAGGGGTTAAAAGTGGAAAGCGCTCGACCGAAATCGAATTTTCGGAAAAGATGTTGGTTGAGGCTTTGGTTCACCCCGAAATGTAATACCTTCGTAGGTAAGTAAGCAAGCTATTGTAATGGCCTTATTTCCCTAAGACGAATAAAATTTCGAAATATAGACAACTTATTTTCAAAGTAAGTTCTTTATAGCCTAAACAGTGCGTTTTTGAAAATAAGTTTGAAATGAATTGAAGTACAAAGCGCGCATACTGTATTTTTTTTTTTTACAAAAAAAGGGAGGCATATGCCAATCTGGAGCACTCAGACTAAATTGTCGGTCCAGTGTACTACCAGGGTAGCAGCCTTCCCTTCGTTATGATGCAGTAGATTGTAATAAGGTGGATGTAATTTCAATACCACAAGGACGGTGTCCAGATGAAACTGGGAGGCTGAAAGAAAAGTAGATTCCCAGAGCGGGATTCGAACCCAAGCGTCCGGCCTACCTACTGAACAGTCTACCACTGTACCACGGCCGCCCTCTACTCTATGCAAATTTGTGATAAAAGTTCGTAATGCGGGTATGCTAGTGGACAAAACTCATGGTCGCCTCCGTCGCACGCTGCACGCAGCAAAATATTGTAGCTGCTGAAGCCGATCGATAGTGTGAAACTCAATTTGCGGAAAAGTTTCCAGGTTTCGGTCAATGGCGCTGGCGGCGTGTGTTATAGAGCCATGTCTAAGTCTACCGATTTTTGTTTTTTTTAGTGAAACAGTCGTACAGGATGGTGACATGCCTCAATGTGTTGGCACAGGGCTGTAAAGTCCCTGCAATTAATCGGTCTTTTGCCCCTCAAGTTCCCAAATTGTGTTATCATCCGGTCATATGGACAATGTCAATTGGTCGCATTTGACCCCATTGGACTTTTTGGTAGAAGATCGTAAAGGACTGGTGTCCGGGCGCGGCGTCATGCCCATAATGCGGAAACGATTCAAGTACTTAAGGTAATATCTAAAAACCATCAACAAGGTTTGGGAAAATTGGAATGCGCTATTGCGAAACTACCTGAAACAGCCACTTGAGCGCCGGCGCGGCGCCGTTGTTCATTAACAAATAGGTTCATTCTATTGAATTTCAAAATAGATCTTGTATTCAACCCCCTCCCCTCCATTTCATACTTATGAGGGTACAAAATCAATCTACTAAAGCCAATAAACGTTGGTTAACACTTACCGTTTACACTATCACACTTTCTTCTTCTTCTTAGAGAAGACTGCTAAATACTTGTGGCCAAATTTAATTTCAATATCACTTAATTCATTTCAACAAAATTGTCTTGAATTTATGATACTCTTAATGTTTCAAAAGTAAAGAAAAGATCACATCGCATTTTTACATTTCCTGGTTAACTTTTGACAATTGACAAAATGTTGCTTTTCATTTCCTTTATACGGGTTGAGGCCTACGCTATATTTCCACGTGACACGTAAACTAATTTAACAACTCCTCAGACTACCCCGAATTTATATGAAAACTACGCAGTTCGCAGTTCCTATATTTCAACGAAATCTACTAGAATGAAACCCAAACTGACAATTTTTTTACACTATTTCCAATATTCCAGTGAGCTTGACGTTTCATAGAATGGAATGTACGGAAAAAGAATGGAATCTCTACATTGCGTTGTTGACATTACGCCTTCTGCTTACAATTCATGATCTCTATGTATCTCTATTCAGTAAAAGACATAAACAATTGCATCACCTCAAAACTTGCACTTTTTTGTTTTTATCAAAAAATGTTAGGCTTATGCTAATCTAAAGCACTCAAACCTCATTGCCATGCCGGTCCACATTATTTCCAATGATGGAAATTAGGTGGTTATAATCAATTCGATAGTCCTAGGGTTGCCTTGTGATCGCCACAAAGCACTTTATGACAAACCTAAACTTGCCCTGAATGTCAAACTGAGTGTTTTTTGAGCCCTGGTCTCAACAACAGGGCTGTCAAATGGGATGTATTTTTGTTTAAATGACAGGGATGTGAGGTATTTTTAAGTTTTAACTTCTTGTGAGGACTGGAGATTAAGCTAATTTCACTTTCCCGAGAGTAATTGAAGTGAGTCACTTTCCATTAAAAACCGACTTAGCTAAGGGAAATCAGTGATCGAGTTAGAGCAATTGGCTAGCAGATTACTCATTTAGCATTTCAGCAGTTACTCACTCACATTATAGAAAGTGAAATAAGCTAAATCCTTGCACTGGGTCAACCCTGTGTAAAGTTCAACGAACGAACCTAATTTCACTTATAACAGATGAAACTAGGAGGCTGCTAATAAAACCGTAAAGGTTTGTTTGTTTGTGCACGCTAATCTCAAAAACGGCTAATCCTATGGGGTTTTCAGTTATATATAGTGGTAAGCTTCACTTAACATTTAGTTTTTATTTCATGTCAATCGGTTGATAAATAAAAAAGTTATGCCAATTCTTGCGGACGAAGTCGCTGGCGCACCTTGTGAAAATAAAACAGCGAAACTTAAATTTCAATATAAAATTTTTTCTTTGATACCAGGCGCACAGCAATGTTCAGAAAGCAGCAGAAAGCAAACGAGTTGAGACACTGGGGGAGTTATTTCTCTATAAAAGCAACAAAGAACTGAATTCGACCAATCAGCGTACGGAACAAGTTTAAAGATCTTGCGATGACCCCATTGGCTTTCCTATTTCGAATGGGAGGCGGTCCATTTTTCATAGGGTGACCAGATTACTTCCCAATGAAAAGAGGACATCAATAGGAATCTTTACATAAGCAAAGAAAAAAAAAGGTTTATCTAAAGATGTTTACATATTCCATTACATTAAAGCAAAAAAGGAAAAAAAAACAAAATATGTGTGTTATTGATTCAGAAACAGTGAATTCAATTGATATGTACATACTTTTTTTAAAGCTTTGTTCGCTTAACAAAAAACTTTTCTTTTTTAAAGAGAGCATCTGGTCACCCTCATTTCACACCAGTCAAACAGCTTTCCCTCTTTTGATTTCTGCTTTGAAATGAATACTATGCAGCTACCTGTTGCTACCTCCTGAACATTTCTGTGCGCCTGGTAGCAAAGAATAATTTTTCAATGATTTCGATGCGATGTGTGGCCCCCGGTATTTTTTGTTGAATCTATTTCTATATTCTATAGTAGATATAAAATAGGATGTATGTATGTCCGGGGTAAACTCCTAAACCACCAACGGATTTTTATGAAATTTTCAGGGTAGATATAGTTTAGTCCAGAGATGGTTCCTGTCAAGGTTTGATGCCCATATTCTTACAGGAACGGGATTTGGAACGGCAAATTAGAAACTACTCAACAGATTTCAAAAATTCTTTCAAAACTAGGGTCGGCCTCATTATCTCCCTTCATCAGTAACTTAAAACTATATTTCATCCCAATTATCCCACAGGAACAGAAACGGGAACGAGAACGATAACCATAAAGTTGCTTAACCGATCTCAAAATTTTTTTCTACTCTGGGATGTTACATCATCTTTCAGAGACATAGATTTATATTTCATTCACTTATTTCCATGGGAACAGAAGATTTCCACAGGAAAGGGGTTGGGAATGGAAACTTAGAAACAACTGGATAGATATCGATGCCACATAGTCCCACATTAAGAAAGATTATATTTCATCCCTAAATTCCCACGGAAAAGAAAAAACGAGAACGGGAAGCTTAAAACTACAGACCCGAGCAAAGCCGGGCGGCTCAGCTAGTTATTAAATAAAACGTATGTTCGTATGATTTAAAAAACAAGATCACGTCGCACTTTCATATTTCACGGTGAACTTTTGACAGTTAACAAAATGTTGCTTTTCATTTCCTTCAGACGGGTCGAGGCTTACGCTATATTCCCACGTGACACGTAAACTAATTTAACTACTCACGCTACCCCGAATTTATATGAAAACTACGCAGTTTTCCACATAAAATGACACCCCTATTACAGATAAACTGAAAATTGGGTTGTGTGCCCGTGTTATATATATGAGAAGACAACCCAATTTCAGTTGAGTTGACATCCATAATAGGGGTATTAAACTTTCGCACCTAGTACCTATAACCTATGTTTCAACGATATCTAGTAGAATGAAACCAAAACTTAAAATTTTTTTTCACTATTTCCAATATTCCAGTGAGTTTGACGTTTCACAGAATGGAATGTACGGAAAGAGAATGAAATCTCTACGTCGCGTCGGTGACGTTCTGCCTCCTGCATACAACTTATGATCTCTATCTCTATCTCTATTTAGCAAAACAAGTGCATCACCTCAAAACTTGCACTTTTTTTTGGTTTCTATCAAAGAATATGAGGCTTATGCTTATCTGCAGCACTCAAACCTCATTGCCATGCCGGTCCACATAATTTCCAATGATGGAAATTAGGTGGTTATAATCAGTTCGTTCGTTGAAGCCCGTTGGCCGTTGGTTGCCCTGTGATCGCACAAAGCTTTATGAAAATCCTTAAATTGCCCTGAATGTCCAACTGAGTGTTTTTTGAGTCCTGGCCTCAACAATAGGGCTGTCATATGGGATGTATTTTTGTTTAAACGACAGGGATATGAAGTAATTTTACGGTTCAGGGTTTTTTGAGGGGTGGATATTTAGCTAATTTCACTTTCCCGAGAGTGAGTGAAGTGAGTCACTTTCCATTAAAAACCTATTTAACTAAGGGAAATCGGTGACCGGGTTAAAGTAATTGGCTGTCAGATTACTAACTTAGCATTTCAGCAGTGACTTTATGCACTCACTCTCTAGAAAGTGAAATAAGCTTAATCTTGGCATTGAGTCAACCCTGTGTAAAGTTCAACGAACGAACCTAATTTCACTTATAACAGATGAAAATTTGATACCCAAGAGCGAAGAGCGGGAATCGAACCTACGTTACCGGCTTATCTACTGAACACTCTGCCAGTGCACCATGATGGCTGTGGCTGCCCATCAAAACACTGGGTTAACTTAAACCATCACAAAATTTAACTTCAGTGTCCAAATTATTATAATTAAATAAAACAGAATTTTATTGTTTTTCTTTTTTTTTAATTTTTTTGTGGTATGACTTCAATTCACAAAAAATTATATTTTATTATAATTCTCACGAAATGTTTTTTAATTTTTTTTTGTTTATTTATATAGGTTTTTAAATTATAATAATAACTAGTTTTTAATTAATTAACTATTATATATAACAATATCAAAAGAAAAATACAGGAAATCAATAATGTTTTTTTTTGTTTATTTACACATACACGTACATATTTTGTTTTGTATATATATATATAGAATATGAGCTCAATATATTTTGTATGCTTCTATTTATTTTTCACTTTATAAAAAGAGACATACAGGAAGGAAAGAAAATAATCATAATAATATGTAATAATAGAAAAAAAAGAATAAAGTTGCAATGCATCTTCTTGAACTATGCACACGTAATATGTGTGCATATATGTATTTATTTATTTAAACCATTAAAATTAAGAAAAAAGTACATTATTGTTGTTGATGTATATAAAACTAAATACAATGTGTCTTTATTAGGACATTTAGAAAGAAAAAAATCTAGTTTCTCGCTTTGAAGAAATTGTTTTAATAACCTCAAATTGGAACAAAAATAATTTCACCTCATTTTGCAGAATACTTAATTGTCTATGTATAATTTTTTCCATCATTCTTAGAAAAAGAAACTTATAACAAAAATATTGTAAAAAGTCGTTATTAATTCATTTTAATAGATAATTCTTCTTCTTGTTTCTTATGAACTTATGGTAGTTTATGAATATTTTATCACCACAATATATTTTTTTGTTTAAGACATTTTTAAGAGATTTTAAAGTTTTTTTGTTTTTTGTAATATTTAGCATAAAATAACATTTTCTTTTTTTATGGTTATCTTTTAACTTATCAATACAAAATTAAGAGAAATATCGAAAGAAAAGCAGAATAAAATTTGTTGATTAAGTCATTCACCTTAAAATATATTACTAAGTTTACATATTTTCATTTTTAAACATTGATTTTGATTTTTTATATATTTAAAGAAAATAATTAAAAGAATCGCAAGACAAATGACAGTCTGTATACATAAATTTTTTTTGTTTTTCTCCAGAGGTTTGAAACTCTTTTGTTTTAAATTTCAAGTTAATATCCAATTTTGTATAATTTTTATGTGAGTAAACATATTTATACTTTTTTTTGCGTTTTGTAATTTTTAGGTTAGTTTAACTTTAGTTTTTTGTTTTTAAATTATAAATTTAATAGGATCTCACATTAACATATGTTTTGTTTTAGGTTATAAAAGTTGGTTTTAATTTTTACTTTAACATCATGGTTATATTTTGACGTGCTAAATATATACTTATAAGTGTAGGTGCATATTTTCTTTTTATTCTGCTACGGTTGTCGGTGATCACCTGCATGAAGTTGTCGGAAGGGAAAGTTGAGTGGAGTCGGGAGTGAGGCAGACGGAGTCAATTGTGGAGTTGTAGTGATGGTTGAGAGAGTCTGTTGGGAAATCGATGGGTATTGTGGTGGTGGTGGAGGTGTTTGGCCAAATGTAGTAGGGAAGAAATTGCTGATCTTCGGTGCATTTGCTGCTGAGACATGGGAGTGCCGCATACGAGCAGGTGCTCACTGAAAAATTCTCTGAAATTGACGAGAACGATGATGATGATTGACATGAAATGATTGAAGATGGCTTTGTTGACGATGAGGATGAGGATGGCATTGTAGTCAGTGAAGATGCGGATACGTTTGATGTTGTTGATGGTGTTGTCGTGGCGGGAAGCAGTGATAATCACGTGCTTAGCCACGTTGAGTTGCATGTGCAAATTGTTGCTGGGATCACAGGTGCGTA
This sequence comes from Melanostoma mellinum, assembly GCA_914767635.1. Classification (NCBI taxonomy): domain Eukaryota; kingdom Metazoa; phylum Arthropoda; class Insecta; order Diptera; family Syrphidae; genus Melanostoma; species Melanostoma mellinum. The sequence goes on from OU612059.1 coordinate 197,555,816, forward strand.
ATAAACTCCGTTGGCATAGATTAGACCGGGTGGACCGGCTTGGATTTGTATCGTCTGAGGTATGGTCGCTTGAGTCTGTTGTTGTGTCACGGTCAGTACTTGTTGCTGCTGTTGCTGTCCGTCCTGATTCTGGCTGGGGCAACATGATGTGGATGCTTGATTTGACTGTGACGACTGTTGGACCAACATGTGTTGGCTGGTTGCTCCATTTTGTTGGCCTTGCAAGTCGACAACAATTGCCTGAGATAACTGCTGCTGTTGCTGTTGGTGCGCTTGTTGCTGCTGCTGTTGTTGGTGTTGGTGTTGCTGATATTGATCTTGTACTTGTGCATGTTGCTGCTTCTGTGATTCCCGGCAGAGCACTTCCATTGCTAACGACTGTATTAGCAATAGGGTCTGCCGTCTCTCGTGGCCCATTAGGCACACTGTTGATGTCTCAACTACTTCACGTAAATGCATCAGGTACTGATATTGCAGGGGCTCCTCAACCACGCCCCAGAAATGATTCCTCAGATATGCCTCCAATTTCACGGTCTGTGTGTTTATATCCGGGAAATCGATAAAAAATCGCGAGCACATGTATCGCTCGAGTGTCTTGATTCGTTGTGTGTCGACCGGTTTGTAGTTGCGGACCAACAAGTTGCAATATTTAAGAAGACCTCCTCCACGGATCTCCTCGGGCTGTCGTGTTGAGATCAGTTTCTTTTGCAAATGATATAAAGCCTCTTGGAAATCGCCATATACGGATTCACCAACAACAGTTGGATAGAAGTTCTCAGATATTGGCAAAGCAGCACAGTCGTAGAATAAAAGAAGAGAGTCCAAGACAATTTGGAAGGAATCAACGCTAAATTCGAACTGGCGACGCATTGTGTCGACGAACTTCAGTTCGACATTTTTGTGTCCAGGCGAATTGCCAAGGGAGATCAAACTCCACCGGTCGCCATCGTTGTTGTTATTTACTTTGACCATTTTGCCGACATATGCCTCCTTGAGGGCACATGGCATGATACGACGCTTTGAAACACCTTCCGGCAAGAGATCCAACAGTGTGTTGAGAACTGCTGTCTTGACTCGATCGAAGTGGCGATTTGAACTAAATTCAATGGCATAGATAAGATCCAAATCGTTGTATGGCTGATCCTCGGAAGCCAAGACATGACTAGCTGCTCCACCATTCAAGCGTATGTCCTTGACTATGACACCAGCTCCGCCAGCGACTACATCAGTCTCCAGCTTACGGCGTACAGAGTTGACTAAGTCTTTAAGTTTCACTTCAAGTGTAGGGAAATTACCCCGGCCATGTATGGCAACTGTTTCGTCCATGACATCATGTAATTTGCGAACTTGTTCAAATGACAGCACAGCCAAACGTTGTGCTCCTCCAGTATCCACACTCTCGAGTGAGCCATGATCAGATGTCGATGCAATAGAGCTGCCCGAGCTAGGGCTGGGTGGTGGAGTTTCAGTTCCACCATCCGAGTGGAAGCCATCGTCAATTTGGAACGCGTCCATTCTGGTTGATCTCTGATGATGATAAGAATCGGGTGCTCCTAATGTCCCGCACTGCAAATAAAAAAAAACGAAAGTTCAAATGTTACAAGGTGAGTTTTTCAAAATCTTTAAAATCTTACAAAAATTGTAAACGTCTTCTGAGTAGAAAGACCTGCACAAACTGATTGACTGTTTCGAAAATGAAGTGAACCTGACAAAGCTCTAACTACACAGCAAAACTACTGATAAGAAGGTTCTTTTTTATTTTAATTAGTGAAGACAGCAAGTCAATAATGTTCAAATGTGAAATCGTGTTATCGGTGGATTTTTAAGTGCCGCAGCAATTTGCAATCATTTGCAAACGAACAAGCTCGTTCTCGCAAGCCAAGCCTTTCTACGAATGGTATCAACACCACTGTCGTATTGTTAAATAGTTGGAAAAAATCACTATGAAACGATTAGAACATTGGAACAGATAATTAATTATCAAGCAAACCAGTTGACTTGAATGAATCGTAGATATAATTGAACAGCAGTTATCATATTTGAACCAAACCGGATGTAAAAGCGAAACTTTCAACTTATCTTGATTGTAATTCAAATGTTAGCACTTTTGATTGAGAAAAAAGAGTTCAGTTCAATTGAGTCACGTTGAAAGAGTGTAATTGTCGTATGTGCAAGGTCGAAACTGACTGACTCTGATCGAACGTGTGATAATTTCATCATACCCTTATCTTTCTCCAACAGACTAGCTACCGACTAGATTATGTAGGCGTAGAGTATGAAATAGATTATTGCAACTTTATAGACATTGAAAATCAATATTTTGGCAGAACAGCTCAAGGCAAACCAGAACTCTGCTGCGTATACTCTCAAACATTCCAACAAGCGCACGATTAATGGCCCCAACAAACGTGTCAAAAAAGGCATGAACTGAATGTTTGGTAGTTGTTTTTGGTGAATGAGGAAGCAGTAAATCTACAGTTGCTCATTACTGATTTCGAACAAAAAGCACTTTCATTGCAGTAAAAACGATTTAAGGACTTGTCAGTCCTTCACAAGAGTAATACACAGAGAAAGAGATATAATAACCAAAACTTCAACTTAACACCTTTTCCCACCTTTTATCATAACACCATGCGAAACCTTCACACTTAAAAGACTCGAAGTGGTTGGGTCTGGTAGAGAAGCAACATTTGTTGGTGACAAGTTAATCGAATAGAATTTCAAATACTCGCACATCGATTACTTCGACTAGGTAGGTGGGCCTTTTTCCAAAAACTATAGCCAATAGCAATTACCATATAAAAGCTCACCCCTATATTGAAGTTGTTTAGGTAATTTGTAAGTAAATATAGTTACGGTAATAATGACATATAATCAACCAAATTGAATGACCCGAACCATGTGAAGCATATTAAATTGTCACTGTAAACATTTCTATTTTGGTTCTACTCACTTACAAGGATCGACTCACACTTTCGGAGGTCTTAGGCTTTTAGAGAAAATGAAATACAATTTTCTTAGTACTTTAGATAACTAGTAATACTTGTTGATCAATCAGTTAAAACTTTTGTAAAGTAAGTATTTACATTTGGTACAACCCGCAACAAGAGGTTTTCCGAATTGCACCAAGGTGGAGTAGGGTTGGTCTTTTTAATAACATTACGAGAAAATTCAATCATCATTAGATGAAAATACATAGTTCACATGTTTGGAACTAAAAGAACTTAAAGCCGACGTAAACTCTTGTAATAGGAAGTAGAATATACTGTAAAGATGCTATCACTATTAGTCGTGCTATTACATTTTACATTTTACAAGTCTGTCATAGAAACTAGAGACCTCTATGGCCAACTAGATCAAGCAGAGGTGATAGAAAAAACTCATTGGGCATACTTAAGTCTATGTGTGTATGATAAATATTTACTGGTCAAAGAAGAACTGTCCTGCTAAAAAAAAAACGACATTGGTTACAAAGTTGAAGGAGACAAAAGTCGCATTAACGAAAGAAAATATGTAGTTGGAGGTAGCAAAACAACTCACCAATTTGCATACCGACCTGATAAACTGATATCAACGCCCCGACCCGAAAAGTTTTCGAAAGAAGATTGCAGGGAAGTAACGAAAGAAAAAACCTCGTATTTTAGGTGGCACAATTATGTGGAAGAGGACCTCAAACGACTTAGAGTCCAAAACTGAAGAAAGCTCGGCCCAAAATCAAAATTGCTGGCGAAAGCTGTTGTTTTAGGCTCAGGTTCACTCCGAATTGTAATACCCACTAATACAGTATGAGCCATATAGACGTACGATTTTTCAATTACTATTGAAGTGGTTTGCTATTGAAGTGGTTTGCTTTTACTATTGTTTGGTTTACTTCAAGGATTCGTGCAGTGTTGTTCGATATTTACCCCGTTCTGCGTACGAACTACACCACCTCAATCAGCGTCCCAGTGAAAGCGTGATTCGGTCTTGGGTCAGAAGATTTGAGTCTACTGGTTATACAACTCTCAATCAGAAACCTTCGCGACGCCAAAGGTCAACTTGAACAAGAGAATCAACAAAAAAATTGCGTAATTTTTTGATTGTCAACCGCGTAACAAGAATTTTTCCTTCCACAACTGCGAGAATTCGAAAGACATTGTTTCAACAAAATGTCAGAGGAACATTTGATGCCTCGATAGTAGTCGGTAACGAGAGTTTTAGAGAAAAACTCATTCCGTGCCGAGGTGAAATTGCTTGGCCGCCAAAGTTGAAAACCACCAAACTTTGTATGGTTACATGAAGAGTAGAGTTTACCACAATAGTCCAACCACGACTGCCCAGTTGAAGACCAATGTCGAAGAAGAAATGTCAACTATTCCTAGAACAATGTTTCAGCCAATTTTCGGCAATCTAAGGTCCAAATTGAAGGAGTGTTTGCAGTGGGATGGTGAACATCGATCTCATTATCAAAAAATAGATTTCCCGTGTAACTAAATTTTGTTATCAAGTGGAAATTCTGCTGATTAAAGGATCCTATCGTGGCTAACAGAGAACGAGAATATTTGACTCTTCTCAACTAGCCAAGCAGCCCTGAATTCACTCGGTGCACGAACTCAGTAACCACCCCTAATCCGACTATCTCTCATTATGTCTAAAGAGTTAAACATTGCCCTTTTTTTGGGAGCCAAGCACAGAGATATCCTCGGAAACTAACTTCCAAGGTTATTCAAGGTTAAAGTTTATTTTAGAGTAAATTTAAGTTTTTTTTTTTTGATTCCTGACAAAACTTTAACCTTGAATAACTTTTAAAGGAGTGAATTTGTCGAAAAATTATAAGAGACCATTTTTATAAAACAACTAATTTTCTATAAAAATATGTATCGCTTATTCCGGCACTTTGCTTCTAGACCGAAATATAAAATTCCACAATTCAAAAGCAAAATAAAAAATACAAATTGTATGGGAAATGGAAATCTGCGATGAGCAACCTCTAAAATTTAATATTAAGAGCTCTTCTTTTAACAGGCATCTTTTTACACCTCCTCGAAGGTTTAAATGGAATTGTTTTGAGAAAAAATTCACTTTTTTTTGAACCAGCCTAATATACATGTATCTGTATCAAGGTTGAATGAATGAATATTTGGGGTTTGTATTGTACCTCGACCTTATAGATCTATTGTACCCCCCCCCCCCCTACTTCCTAATTGGTATTTCTTAATTTTAAAGTACTTCATCCAGATTAGTTGCTCTGATGAAACTAAGTATCTGGGTTACGATAAGGAGTTTTATCTCCCTCTCCTTTACGTAATGGGATTCTAGGTACTTCTTCCTTTGGTGTATAAGAGCTTTGCAGTCACTTAAGAGGTGGCCAGGAAAGTCTTCCTCTCTATTCCTAGTGTTTTTAGGTGTTTCCTTAGTCTGCAGTGTCCGGTTTAGAACCAGGCTAGCATTCTTACATTGTTTCTACTTCGTTTTATTGCGTCTTTGTAACGTTTTGTGTTAAAAGTGCCAAGTAAAAGCTGGGCTTGAAGCTTTTTGGGGAGTTCATTCCAGTTTTTAACTCTGTGGTCTTCCTCCGATTTTTGGATTTTTTCCTTAATGTGGCTTTCTGTTACTCCACTACAAGGTTCCGGTTCTATAAGGAGAGGTGATCCGTCTTTACCAGTTCGTCTGCCTGTTCATTACCTATGATTCCTACATGTCCTGGTATCCAGTAGATTGTAACCTTGTTATTACTGCCCATGTTAAATTTGTCAATGCATTCACTGACATGAAGAGATTGTCAAGGATCTTAAGGCCTTAATTGCACCTTGACGGTCCGTCATTATTCTGTCAATGTTTAATTCCGCGCATTTACGTATTGCATAGACTTCTGCTTGAAATATGCTTGACATTCTTCCCATGGGCACTTTTTGTGAATGACAAAATTTTTGATCTTGGCCCAAAAATTCCTGCTCCAGTTCCCTCAGTTGTTTTTGAGAAATCTGTATACCATTTTATTGCATTATTATTAACTGAATAGGTATCTTCCTTACTTTGCCATACCTTTTTGTTACTTAGCTCAACGCTGAAGAGCTTATCGATTTTGAATTCCTTGGTCTTGCTAGTTGCTATCCCGAGGTTAGTCAATGATTGGTAGCTCGTTCGATATTATACTCTTTTCGCTAGATTTCAGGACACACTCAGTCTCTTTGACAAATCTAGCTATCGTTACATTTGATCTCTGTCGATCGTTGATGCTTCTTATTACCAGCTGCATAGGTGTGAGGTTAAGCAATACTACAAAGCCGCAGTTGGACAGCTTCTCATTGCTCCTAATATGCATATGCAATGCATGTCTTTGTACTTTTTCTAATGCTTTCCTAGTGGTAACCAGGTCAATTCTCTTCTTCCAGACTACCGCACTAGGTACATCCACCAAATAATGCTTGGTTTACAACCCCATATTGGCCCATGATCTTCCGGCTATATATCAAGTTTGCTGTATAAGTACCAACTTTTGTTATTTTTTAAAAAGGTCTAAAATCCCTTCTCTTAATCCATACAACCCTTTTTGCTTGATTTGTACATCCGACAGGAAGCTCAGCGGAAAGAACTTGTCAAAAAGCTTTTCCATTGGGAACTATGTCTCGAGAAACAAAACAATTTTGAAAAAAAAAGAAAAATTGAGCTTATGGTGAAGGATTCAAGTCTCATCTACACTTTTTGAGTTAAGTAGGTATAAGGGTTTCAAAAGTATGAGTGAGAACCAAAATTAAGAGATGAAATAGTTTGTTATCAAATTCGCAGATCAAGGAGCAATTCGATGTTTTTCTTTAAAAGGAAGGTACACAAAATCTAAAATGAAATAAGGTTTAAAAATAAGTTTCAGTATTATGTACTTGAAACCAATTTCGGGCATAAGGCACCCGACTGGCTCGAATAAAGCCCAATCGGGAAGTCCAATTTCGACCACTTTTTCTAGAAACTTGAGTCGTTTATGGGCAGTAACAATTTGTAAGCGTTTTTGTGAAATGACAAAACATACCGATCACAAATATTCCGCCATAAGTCAAATTGATAATCACTTAAAACAGTGGTGCCAATTTAAAAACCAAATCTTCCAAATGCACTCATCAGTAACAAATACCACAAAAACCCCTCTTAGTTTTACTAAACTTTATTGTGAGAAAGGAATAGTAATGTAAACAAATTTAATAATTTCCTTCCACATGAAATGTCATTTCCAGATTCAGCGGAAAATATGTTTTGTCTCTTCATAGCAAAATATTTCGAAATTGTTCACGAAATTTGTTTAAACTGTAGCCATTTATGAATGATTGCAGGTAAGTAAATCTGAATACGTGCCATTAACTACACAGCTCCAGCTAGACAAACTTAATCACTGTATTTATAGAAGCAATTACCTCCAATTAAATTTTTTAACAAAATCTCAATTTTATCAACAAACAACAAACGTGCGACCATTCAGTTTTAATCACACACTTTAATAGCTTTGCAATTTTAACCAAAATTCGCTAATCTCCGAACTTTCAAGATATCAAATTCGTTTGAATTTAATCGGACACGTCTAGCTGCCAAATCTACTTTCTGATTTTTTTATTACGCAATTTATATAACCAGTTTTCCATAAGAACTTCATTTGTGCTCTTATACCTATACAAGAAAGTCGTGCGCATAAAAATCTCAAACCAAACTACACCGAAATATGCAACAAACAATTGAAGACAAAAAAACAGAAACTGAGAGAAGAACTTTTAATCGAAAGTCCAACAAGTCAGTACCACTCACTTACAAAGCAACTAACCCCACCAAAAACAACAACAACAACGAAACATCGAAAGCTGCCTGCCATATTCATGGAGGAATGTGCAATAATATTATAGTAACACAATTAAAAACCTTGAGTTTGATGTCGGCTGATTTTGTTGGACTGCCAGCCTTTCCCTTTTTAAATCATCGGCCATACTTTATTCCAGTGCAACTATCTACTCGTACCAACACAAAAGTAATTACACTCCATCGTATAAGTCTTTCAGAATAAAATACTATACTCTTTTAAGATCACCTGCATTCGATGTCTACAATATATGCCAGCTTAAAGGCGGTTGAGCTCAGTAGACGACATACTCGTACAAAAGATCTCAGCAGCAAGTGCTGCCGATGAATTGTAGATATGTAGATAGATACTCCGTTCTGAATAAACCTCAAAAACGAGTTTCAAGTGACTCTTGCAGGCTATTTTATTCGCTGTGCATATAAATTAAATTGAATACCTTCAACTAGAGATAGGTACACACAAAACCACCTCAAAAGTCGAAAACAAGAATGTACATCTCAGTTACTGAGAAGTCATCTCCGTTCAGTAACGAAAGTGAAATATATTCCTCGTTTGAATACATGTGTTGGGAACAACCTTTGATGTTTACTTCTATGGAACAGCTTACCTGTAGCCCACCCACTCCATTCCTCATCCCACCATCGACAACACGAACGTTGTGTTGTATCTTTGAGATACTATAGGTTTGTACTCATATACCAGAAGAATGCATAAATTCGTTACGGTATACATAGCAGCCACTTTATTGTGGTAACAATGAAAACAATATGTGACAGAACTCTGGAAAAGAAAAGAATAAAGGTCTCTCTTGGCCCAGACATACACGTATATATGTATGTTGAATGACTTTAATGTAGTTTTACGACAACACTCAGAAGACAACGACGTCTATAATGGCCTTGACCTAATAATTGCCATTAATTGGAAGCACCCATAGAGAGCATTCCATTCAAAATGAAAGATAAAGAACATTTCAAGATATGCCTTGCTGCGTCGTAGGTATGTAGTGGTATAGCCTTTTGTTTATGGCGGTCTTGGAATTATTGTGTTAAAAAAAAACCGACAAACTTATGCACAGGGCTTGGAAAAGAATGACTTTGTGAACAGGATAATTAACTACCCGAGCGGCCGAGAGTAACGAGTGCGTAGGCGCCGCCGACGAGAGTGAAGAAAAGCAAAGATGTAAAAAAAAGATTTACGTGCCAAGAGCATGGGCACCAGTGTTGGGCAGAAATAATGAAGAAAAAGGTTATAATCGTTAAAAGGTCGTAGGTTGATTGTGAGTTATAGTTAGTAGTGAGGCCAGTCAGATGCGGCATTATATCCTCAAAGTAAACAAATACATTTGAATGGGTTTTGGTATGGGTGTAAAAGACCTCTATTTGTATTTACAAAATGAAACTGAAGTATTTTTTACCCATTTGTTGTTCGTTTTGTGATGAAGAACATAACAGTCAATAGACTTGACCTTTTTATGTTCGTTAATCACTGATCATTTTACGGTCATCAATTTAACGAGGATCTCTCCATTTCATGAAGTGGCTTTTGAGCCTTTGGCAAGGTAAAATACCGATGACGCAATTGAATTGAAAAGTGACCAGTTTCTTTTATTTTTCACACCAAATTTGTTTGTTCTTGATTTCTCATTTGATTAGCATCAAATACATTGGCCACAATATAAGTAGTTCAGAACAGGTACACTTCACGCCCATTTCATTTACGGATACAACCAAAGCTTTGTATACCCACCCAATATAGCTGCTGCTGCTGCAATTATAAATTTTTTTCTCGAATTATGATATAGAATTGTTTATTACATTATCTAATGCCATAAACATTCATGCTCCCGAGCCGAGCTTTGTTTTCAAAATGACCTCGAAACTAACAAACGAATGGATAAACACTTAAGCAGGTCCGTTTGAGAGGCACTATAGAAACAATGCGAAAACGACATTTACATAAATAGACGCTCTTTAAGAACTAGGTACTCGTTGTTCATTTACAGATGTGGTTTTTAGCCCACCGATATCATTTTTTGAGGTTCGAGGTGACGGACGTTGTCTTAGCAAAGCTACTTTATCTACTTCGCAAGTGTAAGGGAATCGAGGTTTTGATTAATCAAAACCCCGTCCAAAAGGCAATATCGTACAACGTTTCAACAAATTCGCGACGAAAAAGAAAAGGCAGGCCAAAACACACCTGGTACAAGCAAATGCAAAAACAGCAGCATTTGGTTGGCCTCAGACATGGAACAATCCAAAACCGGGAGGCTTGCCGACGCTTTCTGAGGTCAACGCGGCGTACCCCACAGGCGGATCACTAGTGTGAAGCGGAAAAGTGGGAGAGTTGTGATCGCTTCAAGATCACTACTCGTAACGCCGGAAATGAAAAAGAAGAAGAAGAAGAAAACGCGATGAATTTGTTCTTCTTTCATTTTTTCCTAGAGGTTAAGGTTTTGTTGAAGGTTTTCTGTTAAGAAGTTGCGAAGGTGTTAAGGGAAAAGTCAATGTATATTCGAAGGGAGTCCATGTTTCGTGTGCACTTTCACATTCGTGTTGTATGAATTCTATAAGATTATCTGATGCGCAAATAGGAATGTGGGCTCAAGTGTCGCTTTCTCATGTGATTCTCTTGTAATCGTTTTCTAGTTCTCTCAAAATTTTCGTGGGTGGCGTACAATAGCAACTTACATGCTTAAAAAACAATATCAGACCTAAAGCGTCGGGAGGTTGGAAAAAATATAAGCTTACAACATGCCTCCCTTCCCATCGAAAGCTAACAGCAATCCAAAAAGAAACGCACATTGAATCTCCAAAAGAAACAAAGTAAAGGGGAACACATTGGGTGGATATCTAAAGGAGACAATGGGCAAAATTCCTTAAGAAAGAAACAAACTGTGCACAAAGTAAAGAAACGGCTTAGGTAAAACACTCACATCAACGCAAGAAAAAACGTGTGTTTGACAGTTGTTGTGTTTGCTTTGGCTGTGAACGATTTCTGTCCACAGAAAGATTGGTGGCGAAAATTTGGTCGGTGGGGAAATTTTTTACTCCTTCGTGAGCACTCTTTTCTGTACACAAATACAAAAAAGGACTATGCTGGAATAAGATTTTTATTATGATTATTTTCGGTGAATTTCGATGCATTTCGTGATAATTTTCATTAAAGAAAATGACCTATTTCAAACGTTGGACACAATGAATGAGACTTAAAACTAAACCAAACTAAAAACTGGAAGCTGCGATTGAAGATTCGAATAGGCGTTTGTCGGAACTGCTTGACATGTCCATCTCAATTAGTCAAACACAATAAAATAACTTTTCCTGGTTGCCTGGACCTGAAGGTGTATAAGATAACGAAGAGGCTGACCACCTAGCTAGTCTTGGCTCTCAATACCAATCCAAAGGCCTGGAACCCTACCGCGGTCTCCCAATCAGTAACATTAAACACGAACTGGTTACTTGGGAGCGGCAGAACATAATCCACACCTGGAACAACCCCAATGACAATCGCCAGTCAAAAGCATTAATCTCAAAGACGTATGGAAGAGAATTTTCACATGGGCAAACGCGACGCAAAGTTACTTACGGACTTCCTCACTGGACACTACTCTCTCAGATATAATCTGAAAAACGTGATGGGCCTCAGCCAGGATGACACCTGTCGTCTCTGTGTCGAAGAAACATAAACGGCTGAACACATTTTATGTAAATGTCCTGCTATAGATCCAGGCTAAAGATATTCAATAAAGGATTCACTAGTCCTCCTGATATAAGAAACAGAAACACGCTTCTTCGAATGTTCTAAGGTTCTTACATGACCTCAACTTGGAATGAACAACTCCACATTTTACTTTATGATTGCGTAACAGAGCGCGAAGCCCGGGGCCACAACTATAACTTGTGAGAAATTGAGGGAACATGTAATTTTTCACCGATTCCGAACGGCTAATACAGAGTGCTTTTCATGGCAATGAAATTACCATCGAAAGTCTTGCCAATTCCACGATACGCGAGGCCCATGGAAAAACATATTTTGGTCTCTGTTCAGAGTTGAGACTCAACCCTCCCACGTAATAAGCAGACATGCTTATTATTAAAATACGGGCAACAGAAGCAATTCCTATATACATACATACGTCAAAACCCTTTCGATTTCAACTGTATTTGGCAACCTAACAAAAGGATTAACATTTGTTGAATTGTGGCAGCGATTGCCAGTAAATAATTTACACGATGATATACTAAAAGGTGCTTCTTAGGAAGTATACTTATACAAAACGAAATAAAACACGTAAAAATGGGTTCCCTAATAGCCCTGTTCACACTGTACAATTAGCAGGACAGATTTCGTTTGATGGAAGTTGGATGGTCGGATGTAGTGTGCGTTCACATTTATCAAGCTTGTCGTCCAACTTTATGGCACATACACTCCCGCTCCAAGCATTGGTCGTTCAAACCAAAGTCTGTCCAACTAATTGTACATTGTGAACCCCTTCTGATAATGGTTTTGAATAATTTATAATCTTATGCCATTAGGCCTTAAACGATTCCGGCACATGAGTCCCACGTCTCAAACGTAATCTGAAAATTAACCGTTTCGAGCAGCTATCACTGTATGTCGGCAGAATGAATTTGCAAGCGATGTCGTAGGTCTATTTATTGTGAAATGGCAAAATGTACTGACCACGAATATTTTGTCAATTGTCAATTTGACAACCATTAGAAAAAGCGTTGCCAATTTGCAAACCAAAATGAAAAAGAAACACCCTTTTTATACAGCGGTTCACATGCACCATTAGCTAAACAGACTTGGTTGGATGGAAGGATGTAGTTTGCGTTCAGACTAATAAAACTAGTCATCAGACGCAATTCTAAAAAAAAGTATCAAAAATATTTGAAAACCATCCAACAAAAATTTTTAAATGTCGTTTGAAAGTTCGCATCCAGCATTGGTAGTTCAGTTCACATTCAGTCCTACTAATTTTGAAGTGTGAACCGCGCTATTGGCAGCGTTTTCCAGCAAATTCTTTGTCAAAAATCATTCATAAGCATTTACTACTTTTTGGCAAAATGTTGTAAGAAATTAAAAGAGGTATTGGCAAAATGTCATCCATGTAAAGAAAATTAATTTTTAATTTCTTTTTATTAAAATAATTTTTAAGAACAAAATTTTAACTGTGGATAACATTGCTTGTCTCTGTCAAAGGATTTCAGGACTACTCTCACACTCACCCTTATTTGGATTTTTTTATAGGAAAACTATCTGAAAAAACCCGGCTTGGCTCGGGTTCCACTGTAATCGAATTGAGTAAAATCTAAGTTCTCTCTTCCATGGGACTATGGGAATGAAATATAATTCATGTTACTCAGGGACAATAAAGCGTTCTAAAAGTGAAATAATTTTTTTTACATCCAAGGATCAATGCCAGCAAATGTTTGATTCCATCCTCATGGCTGTTGGTTCTTTTTTTTCTCAAGGCTTTTCCTTTATAAAGAATGAGAGTAATGTTTTATTAAAAAAAACCTCTTCCAACTCTGTAAGAAATGTGTTCACCCTTTCAAAATTTGATGATGAGAAAAACAAATACCCAAGAACTACTAATATCAAACGAAAGGCCATTGGTAGTTCAAAACCGAGAGTTTGCGTTTATACCCACAAAAAATAAATATATTACTATTTTCCAACCAATTTGTATTCCTGACACGAATACAGCAAAAATAATTCACCAAGAATCTAATCAAGAACCGTTGGTTGCTCCAGCCAACGCGTCGTCGTCGGCACCATATACCAAAGCAAAAAAACGAACAAAATAAAAAAGTAAAAGTGCCACTTTAAGTGGTTATTGAGCGTCGCGCAACCCTTCGGTTGCTATTCCAAACACGAATTGAATAATAAAACCGAGTATACAAAGTATAGAGTGTTGTCTGAAGGACACATCAACAGAAAAATAGAATTATATGCTAACAAAAAAGGAGCAAAGATGAATTACCTGTGTAATTTGTCAAATGGATACTTGTTCTGTTCTGACTCACTCTTTCCCTTTTCATCGACCGTTGTCCACCACCCATACTTGGGCAAAAATATTCCATTTGCAGTAAAACAAAATTTCAAAAGGAAGTGCTGTGCTTTGCATATACACAAACGCATGGTATGTATGTAGATAGTTGTCCTTTCATTACTTAATTTCGTTTTTAATGTGAGTCATTTGGTGTTATGTGGTATTATCACTTGGTCATAAAACTCAATTAAATTTGATCATTAAAGGTCGAGACCTTTAACAAAAAAGAAAGTAATAAAAAAAAGCTTGTGCTGCACTGAGCTTGGCATCAATTCAAAGAGTTCATTATACGGGGAGGTTTTTATATTTGATTTGTTGATGCGTAATTTCTGCCGGGTTCGTGAGTTTTACGACCAAAATACATTTTCCAATACACTGAGAGTGAGTGTGTTTTTTTTTTAAATATTATTTGAATAATTTCCTCGTGATTTATTGACAAAAATACGATGACACTTATTGGACTTGGAGGATGTAAAAATAAACAAACAAATAAATTAATGTATTTGATTTCACACTCAATATCACAACATGCAATGATTATTCTCCTGAGATAATTTACAACGTGTTAATAGCTTTTATTAATTTCGTGCTCCTATGAACACTGTCGATTTGGCACGTTAGTTGAGCAATTGAGATTCAAGAAGAAATTGGTTTTAGGAGATAAAAGATTTTGCAAATTATTTGGCATTTTTATCTTGTTGGACTGTCGATGGAGGGACTACTAATCTTCATTCAAAACAAACTTTTTAGGAGCGGATTTTTGTGTTATTTGAGTGACAGAGGGGTTCTCTTCCCTGTAAAATTCCGGTCTGGGTTGACGATTTGTAAGTTCGAAGATTCGAAAAAAAATCTATGTAATTCTCAAGGACAGCAACTTAAATTTTGTTCAATATTCGCATAAAAAATATTCGGGGACTTGTCTTCTGTTATTTAAAGAAAGAACAACTGAACAATATTAGTGTAAAAAGGTGCATTATAGACGTTTCCACATAAGAACTTCTTTGAAAATGCTTTTTGAACGAAATGAAACATAAGATATAGTAAATATAAATAGGGCGGCGCAACAGACCGGGAAACCCGGAGGCCTAGTGCATTTCTCTCAACCATATTTTGTGAGCAAATAGAAGGGTCCCACAAACTTTTGCACAATTTTAAACGTCTGATCGAGAAAGCGCTTTTCCTGCCTGGTTTCTCGGGCAAGGCGATAAAATAAAAATAAATCAGTAAATAAATAGGGTGGTGCAACAGAGCGAGGAGCCCCTGGGCCTAGCGCATTTCTCACAACCATGCCTTGTGAGAGAATGGAAGGGACCTAGAATTTTTGCCGGCTCCGAACGGCTAATCGAGAAAGCACTTTTCATAGCTATGTATTTACTAACGGAGGACTTGCCAATTCCTCGCGAAAGGCGATACCCGTGGAAAAACATTTTTTCCTTGACGTTTCTAGGAGTCGAACCTAGAACCTTCCACGCATCAGGTAGACACGCTTACCTTTACGTCACGAGCACAACCGAAATGAAGAATGTTTATGCAAAAATTTCATGAGACTGTTGACGACATTCATGGTATCCGATCTGCACACAGTGCGACCAGGGTTTGCAACACAAAGTTACAAGTTTACAAGTCAAAAACCAATTAAAGGATTACGTCCATTGTATTTGCAGAAAAGCAAGCAAACTTGTGGCTTTGTGTTACAGAAGTTTTTTTTACAGTTGTCATAATTCACTTGTTTTACAAGTAGCAACTTGTTACTTTTTGTTAAAAGACCCAGACGAGAATGTTGCTTCGGTAACCGAGAGTGTGAGACTCAATCAAAGAGCATCAACTTGCCATCGATCTTAGCAGCTCAACGCTTCATGCATTAGCCAGAGGAGAATTCTGCTCAAAAATATTTGAGTATTCACCTAAAAAGTCCATTATTCCCAACAGGAGAAGGAACATGACCATTTACCTTGCTATTGTTACGCAGTTTCGGTCTTAGGGCAGTTTGAATTGTACTTGTAGTTTTAGACAAACAACATTTTTTCTGACGCGGCGTATTTCCATAGCGGTGGCAACATTATTAACTGCCGTATCTTGGAGCTTGCCAAAAAACCCGCACGTTATTGTCGAAAAGTCAGTTCATACATAGAGATAGAGAGTTATAGTTTGTTGCGAATTGTGAAGTGATGGCATGAATCGAAGTGACGCCCTGACGCTGCCAATAACACCTCGAGTCAACGGTTGGCGTTGAAGACGCATGATAACCGACTGTCTTTTAATTTGATTGATGACAATAATTGGACGAATTTTGGTTCTTACAGGATAGCGTGCTTTACTTACGCACAAAATTCTAAAGTCGTGATAACAACCATCTTGACAATGTAAATTGACCTCCGCTGAGCTGCGATTTGATCCCTTTGGCCTTTTTTGTGGGAAACCGTGAACAACCGATACAATGCCAACAATTCGGAAACCATTCAAACATTTCAAGCCAATATCATCGAAACAATTCGTGGGCTACAGCCCGAAACTTACAACCAGGTCATGGAAAATTGGAGTGATAGGCGGGGTAGCAACTTAAACGACGTTGTGTTCCAAATTTCAATATCTGATGTGAATTTTTGGCCTTACTAATATTAAGTACACATATAAAATTAATTCTCTTCATTTTATTGAATTTTTAAAACGAAGAAAGGGCCGACCCTTTACTTTGACAATATTGCCCCAGCTAGAGCTCAAGATTCATCAATTTACTTTTTTTATTTGACCGAAATTACGACCTAAAGTTATTAGGTTAAAACTGTAACCGATTACACTATATGCAACAATTTTTTTGTGACAGAGAGCAAACTAAATATTTCTGAAGTGTTTCTTGCCCTGAATTCAAATCTGGCCACCAGCAAAATATTTCAGTAATTTGATATAATAGAAGCATTTTGAGGCCAGATTTGCATTCAGCGCATATCAAACTACTAATAAAGCATTGGTTTGTTTTCAGGTTAAAATTTTTTGTACGTTAAAACATAGGCTCAAAAGTAGCTAAAACTTGTTGTTTTGAAGGCTTTATATCTCGAAAACGCGATGAACCAGTTACTCAAAATAGTAAAAAAAAAAAAAATAAACTGCAATCCGATTTTGAGGAACTCAAGTAAAGGCATAGAATTTAAAAAAATTGATAAGAAGAAACCCAGAAACATTACCAAATGATTTCAAAGCTAGAGAGAAAAAGTAATACGATTAAAAAGTATTGCTAACAGCCCTGCTGGAATTGGAACTTCTGACAGTCTACAATGTGGAGGTTACACATCTATCAATGGAACTGTTGTTTATGGTAGAGAAAAGCACCCAGAAACATTCAAACGCATTAAGATAAAATTTGGATACTTACGAGAGGAGATGTATAGTAAAGCATCTTATCATTACAAAAAGAATTTGGTATCACTTCTATAGTCGAAACATTATACTCGTATTGCAGAAAAATCAATGTGAGTTATTTAGACAAGCTAGGTTCTCTACCGCATGACAAAAAAAAAAAAAAAAAACATCTAAAGTTTGTCCAGAAGAAAGGCACATGCCGGTAAGGCATTGCCTTCTAATTTGACAATGGTAGACTTAATTAAGCTGATACTTTACAAAAACTCAAAAAATTATGCCGTATCACATAGACCTATATGTTAGCTCTAAAAGACGAACATTCTCGCGCACTTGCTCGTTTGCCTTATCACCCTCTACACGATAAACGCAAGTGGCGAACATTCAATTCTGTTGAATTTTGAAAGAGCAAGCAAGCATAGGTGATAAGGAATAGCATGAGTTGCGGTCGCGCGGTTGTTTCATAGTAAAAAACGAAGACAACAAACAAAATAGATATATATTATTACGCTAACAGCTGGCGGCTTGTTAGCCAGCACACGAGAAAAACATATCGAATACAAGCAGAAAAGTGACTGTCGTTAAGGGTAAGCTATGAGCTATGAGTAGGTCATTAGTGTAAGGGAGACATGTGAAAAATCCTTTTGAGATCACAAAGGAAGTACTTCAAAAAGTAAGTACGTCAAAATGGAACTACGTCAAAAAGGAGTACGCTTTTGTTGATACATCGCAAATGAAGGACCGAAAAATCACTTAGTTCAATTCTTTCGGTTTTTCATGTGCAGAACAAAAAAGGAAATAAAACACAATAATGACAACACTCACCCAAATATGTATATTAATTTACAAAAAGTTTTCAAAACCTTTCAAAAATTACTAAAAGTCGTTGAAGAACCCGTGGCGTAATGGCTAGAGTGGTTGCCTGTTACGTGGGATGTTTCGATGTTCGAGTCCCGACAGAAAGCAGAAATGTTTTTCACGAATATAGCCTTTCGCGAGGAATTGGCAAGCCATCCGATAGAAAATTCATTGCCATGAAAATCGCTTTTTCATATAGCCGTTCGGAGTCAACAAAAAATTGTAGGCCCCGTCAGTTCCTGAGAAATAAGCTAAGACTGCAGGTTTCCCAGTCTGTCTAACAACCATATTCACCTACATATTTAATTTAGTGTTTTACGAAGTTCAAAGGATATTTCTTATTGAAATATATGTACTTCGGTGTTCGTTCTATAGCAGGTCAATTGTTAACTAATTCAATTTGCCTTCTTAAAAAAAGTCTAAACTATAACCACAAGGAATGGCAAAAGTCATTGCTATTGCTATGAAATCTAAGTATGAACATTTTTGTGAAAGCCTTACTCAGACATTTGTGCATTTACACTTCATTTTTCCGACAAGAAACGTACCTGAAAAGAAAGAAAAAAGAAACTTATTAGTCTAGTTGATAATGCAGAAAAAATATGTACAAATTGTAAAAATGGCAAGAGGAAGTTGAAAAACCAAAAAATTTTACTTTACACACTTAAATTACTTCAACTTCTCCTACCTAAATGCATTCTCTGCCGAAAGTCAGTTCAAATAACCACCCCATTTTGTTCTGCTAGTAAAAGTCCCAACGAAGTCTCTACAGAATTTTTATTTTACCCAATCGAATTAGAAAATTCAAAACACAAAAAAAAAAAACCAAACCGCTAAACTATGTCTGAATTATTTGACCATAAACAACAACCGCAACAAGTACATGATGCAGACATTTTTGTGTGGAGTAGTACTTCCTGTTTCTTTGGCTAAATTTATGACTCTCCTCTACTTTCAGTACGATACTCGTACTACTAAATAACTTGAAAATAACAACACCAACAATCAAATAAAATGTCAGACGACACACAAAAAGAGGCGAAAACTAGATAAATGAGCCGCACTGACACGTTGACACACAAATTTCGAACAAATAAAAAAAAGAAGAAGGAAAAACGATATCAACGATATCAGTGTTGTGCATGGCTTGCAAATAACTTGTGGTATCTACTTCCGTTACTAACGGAAAATTTCATCTAATTACGAAATTGGTAAAGTGATAAGAGCTTATTAGCGATTTTAGTTTTAATTTGCACATGATGCAACCGCACTGACATGACGTAGGTTGTAACAACAGAACAAATGCCATTTTTTGTTTGAATCACATGAGCCTGGGCATGGGTATGTCATGTGTGTCATGTGTGGAGTTTTCTTTTAATGAAAACAACATTGACTCTGGCTCTGGCTGGTAGAAATGTTAATTGAGTTTAACGGTATAATTCAATTTGCAGAAATTGTTTTAAGAATATTTTGTTTATTCCTTCTCTGTTGTTGAAACCATACAACTAATCTTAAATGGCAACATTTGTAAGACACCACCGTCTGGGTAATGTGACTCGAGATATAATCGAAATTTAAATACTTACGTCTAACGGAATTTTGGGGCTTGTCAGAGTGGTCAGTCTTGTGATGCAGGCAAACACAGAGATTGCTACTCAACCGTTAACAGCTTTGTTTTCCGTCATGTTGTTGCATACAGAAAAAAATCAGTGAGTCGTTGCCTTTTGAGGCTTAAGAGTTGCTACTTCGAGCCAAAAAAAAAACACTCATAAAAATAAAAATCATGAAATCTGTTCGGGGGACAGACATCTGTATGTTTATGTGATTATTTGGCATTCTTCAATCAAAAGCTGGAATGAATGAATGAAAATGGTGATTCTTTTGGTAATCTTGTATAATAAATTCAGCAACATGTCAGCTGGATTTATCTCTGATATTATGACAGTTAAGTGTATTAAGTAATATGCAAATAAAAGATAAACAGTCGCAGTGCTTACGTGTGTTGAACTAAGCCCGACAAAAATGAATGAGTCAGCAATTGAACTAAAGTAGGTTTCAAAATGAGTGAATAATATGCAAAATCCAGATGAATATTGATGATGAGGATTAGCTTTGAACGCCGCTAATGTGAATACTTTAGGAAAGGTTAAGGTGGCTGTCATGAAAAGTATTGAACTATGAGATAAGACATATAGATGGAAAGTAGAATGTAGTTACACCATTTAGATTTTTCTATAAAGTCTTAGCGACATAGAATGTCTAATGTCTATGTCCATCTAATCGCTCGGGAATGGAAGGGACCTACAATTTTCTGCCGGTTCCGACCGCCAAGTCGAGAAAGCGCTTTTCATGACAATAAATTAACTAACGGAGGACTAGTCAATTCCTCGCAAAAGGCTATAGCCGTGGAAAAACCTTTTTGACCTTGTTGGGTTTTGAACCACGAAATTCTGGGTTAAAAGGCAGACATGCCTACGGGTACCCCATTCGCTCACAAGGCATTTTTGTGAGAAATGCGCTAGGCCCTGGGGCTTCTCGCTTTGTTCCGCCACCCTATTTATATGTTAATTTACCTAATCGCTCGGAACACTGAAAAAGAGGTCTTCCAAATAAAGTTTTCGTCCTTGGGAAGATTAGGCTATGAGTCTTCTTTCTCGCTCATGCCGCTTTGGTAGAATTCATTTTATGAGACGCCGAATCTTACAACATGTCCGCCTATGAGACAGTGTCCGATTAAGGCAACGAATTTGGAAACTTAAGGCCAATATCATCAAAGCGATTCGCCCAAACCCATCAACAAGGTCTTGGAAAATAGGAGTGACAGCCGAGGCTGGGCAGTCACGCCTATGAGATAGTGTCCCGGTTATGGCACCGAGTATGGAGCATGTGAAATCTGCTTAGAGACAACAGAAATTCAGTGCATCAGATCCAGACATGGCCAAATACCGATTTAGTGTGGACGTCCCGGTCGGCCTTCCTCCTTACCGAAAGCCAAATCGAATTCGAATCGAATGAAATGGATCCGTATGCCGGTCGGTACAGTGTGGACGCACCTTAACGTTTATTTTCTCCTAGCAATATATTTATCATGAATTAGGGCTTATTTCCAGAATGTTCATCCTAGTTAGTGTCAGTAATATAGAAAATGCGTTTCCTTAGAACTCATCGTCTTAATTTCCCGGAATATCTCAGTGCTCCGACATTCAGACAAGGCAAATGTTGAACTCCTCCACGAGAAATTAACGATAATTCCGGGTAGTTACTGCGTTCGTGGAAACAGCATCGTGTGAGTTGAGTTCTACTTGACAAAGCGGATACTCGATGTTGAAATGAATGTTTTTTCTGAGCAATGATATAAGACTCATATGTATTTAGTCTACAGAATTTCTATTTGGAAAACACTTCAGCAGTTTGACTAAACCATATTTTGGGTTTTGGAACCATTGATTTAGAATCAAACTAAATCCTCATTCAAGAGACCCTCTTTGTCCCATGCTTTGACTTCGATGGGCTGCTGTTTTGAAAACCGCTGTGAAAAACCGTGTTACAATGTTACAGTCCGGATGACTTGCAATTGATTTAAATAGATTCAAAATAATTGAGTGGCCAATTATATTGTGGTCCATTGAGAGATGCATTTCAGATCAACAGTTGTGCTCGATTGTTTGTTGTAAGTACCGAGGGGTGGTGAAACACATACAGATTGATCGTTGGACTTTAATTGTTTCTTTATCCGAGACTGTCTACCCTTATGCCATTCTGCTAATGGGGCAAGTAAGTATCGGTTTGATAACCACTCCACCAGTTGGCAATTTGTGCAGATATACCACAACGTCTCTTTTGAAGAGAAGAGAATCTCTCTGGTTTTTCAGACTTTTTCATACACATTTGACTCCCAGTTAAGAGTTTTATGAAGAATTTTTCATCGGAGAACTTCAGAAGAGTTCCATTACATCAAAGGGATTGGGGTAGCGAAATTGAACAGGACGAGTTCAGTTTTGTGGAGAATTTTCACCCCAACTGAAGCTTTTCTATTCTTTTTAGTAGTTTGATCAGAACGGTTTTCATTTTATCATTCGGAATTTAAGCATTCTTTCCCGATACTGCGATAGCAACGTCATAGGCGTATGCAATCACTTTGAATTCCCGGGCTTCTAGGCTAACTGGAAGTTCGCATGAGGCAACGACTCATTTGAAACTCAAGGATCCATTGTGCTCCTCAGAATAAACGACGATATAGTAGAAAAAGAGGGGGTAGGAGGTGAGAGGTAGGTGTTATTGTTTTGGTGAATAGGTTAATGGGGATGGAGAACTTCACTGAACTATTTGGAGTTCTGAATCAATTTTGAAACGCTTTTCAGTGCAAAGGTTTTAGAAGTTGCCCAGCTGCGTAGGGTTCTGGCCTCTTTACAGTTGGCTTCTGCAATTTTCTCCGCCCTTTAAATCCGTGCATTGTCTACACACTTTCATACACTCTATGAGCGATCTCTTGTATTGCTGTAGATATAACTTTAAAAATACTCTAAATTTCGGTCTGAAAATTTAAGGGCACATGTTTAAAATGTGGTCCATCCGAAAAAAGTAAAAAACCGATTATTTTATATCCCATCACACTGGACTACTACCTTAATGAAATGAAAGGGCTCTGATTATCTTAGCAAAGCAGCTGTACATCACCACAAAACTGAAGTAATGTTCCTGGTTTTGTTATGACACTCAAGTGTTCTTCATGAACATTATGCTAAAGTATATCATGTAAAATGGCAAGCAGTAGGTACTGATCGGAAAAAAAATCAATTTATTTTTCCTCAACACGCAACAACTGTTAAGCAAGAAAAAATTCCTTGACGCGACAATAAATCATAAACACCATCAACGTCGTTATTATGGTTGAGGTTAGCTTATTTTTATTTATAATTTTATTTTCTGTTAACATCATTCAATTTGGAGTTCCCATAATTTTTTATTTGTAACTTTTGGCTTAACGATATGTTTGTACCTAAAGTACAATGCTTTTTCAGCATTAACCTTCGCATTCGACACGATTTACGATGCGTGAAGCAGTTGAAAATGTACAAATATGAGCAGATACTTTGCAAACATCGTAAATTGTTTTTTTTTTTCGTTTTACAAAATCAAATGGAACTTAAGTGTGCCATTCACTGGCTGTGGGAGAGGACAGATAAGTCAAACAAATTGTCAGAAAGAATAGAAAATTGTTTTGTAAATTGGGAATCCTTTCATTTCCGGGATTTGATTTGAGTCGTCTTTAGAAAATTACAAATCCTATGAGTGTTCTTTGAACTAATGTTGAGATAAGTAAATTGAATAAATCACAAATCACTCCAACCATTTACACTCGCACTGTATCAAGACGAATTGAGTTGTCCCACGTCTTGTTGTGATGAATCACTTTGTAAAAGTCAACCTTACTCACAGTTATCATATTTTTATTGTGTTATTAATCCTCTTCGTAACGAGAAAAGAGAGAGAGAGAAAAAGAACAAAAGAAAACACTCGTGTCATGCAACTAATTGGTTTTAATTTTATTCATGTCGCGCATTATTATCACACATAGTCAGTCATAGCAAAACAGTAAGAGCTCTTGTTAATGTGGTTTTAATGGTTTTGTTTTTGAATATTCAATGTTGTGTTGTTTGTGGTCTATGTGGCGATATTGAGAGAGGGCATATTTTTAGCCATCAAATACACAAAAGAATGCAAAAGATACTTGCTTGTAGCAAAATGCAAAGGCATTTGACCTGATCGCAGATCAGCACATCAGTGCGTGGTTCTCATTGTAAAAGAATGAGTCTAGTTACGGGTCTTCGTTCTTGTTTAAATCTCGGAATACGGATAAATCGGTTCATATGAGACTAATGTGTGGTTTGTTGTCTCTAAGAAGCATTTGTATGGCTTTCTGTCATTAGCTTGAAAAGGTTGTGTTGCAGAAATTATCAGAATAGGTGAGCATATCGGTCGGGAAACTGCCGTTTTTTATACAATTTTGTTTTGGCGCTGGAGTTCGGAAAGACGTTAGGCTTTGTACTCCTCTCATTTCATCTTAAAAACGATGATTTGAATGGCTAGAAAAGCACTGTTCATGCCAACACAGCTTCAAAAAAGTAACTCAGGTTAAAATTGTAAAACTACAAAATAGTTCACTTATCCTCTTATCGTTTGCCTTAAGCGTTATGCATATAAACATGCGATTTATACTGTGCACTTGCTCTCAATAAAACCTTTCGAATGATGCATCGTACATGAGTGTACATCGTGTTTGAAGCAGTAGAAAGGGTTTCACACATGACAATTTGTCCCTACAACCGTTTCTGTTATTTTTGCACCAGAACGTACTTTTGACAATATTGCCGTCATGTTCTTCAGTGTTGCTTTTGGCGCTCGAGTTATATGTTATCACTATGTCCTTGCAGTAGCTTTGTGAATTTGAGTAACATACTCTTACCAAGGAGAGCAGTTAAAGTCGCATTTGTACCCAAAGCCGTTCAATGTTCCAATGTAATTCCAAAAGATCTTAGACCAATTAGACGTGCTTTTTGGCTCAAATTTTGCAGTTATTGAATAACGGGCCTATTATACCACAGAACTATAATGAATCATACCGATTATCAAATTCAAACAGACTTTGCCCCACCGCTTACTGATTTCAGCCTATTGGTGCTTACAAACATCCCAACAAACGAATGTTAGAAGAGAAACTGGGTTATAAAAGCAAAGTGTTTTCCAAGTACTTGCCGTCTGTGAAGTTCGCTAAGCAAAAATCCATTAACAAAAGAACAGAGATCTTCATAGATGGACGTCTGTGCTATCTCATCTATTGTTCCAAAATCCTAATTAGTACACAGCTGTCGGAGTGATTTAAGACTGTTCAACGCAATATACACCGTGAGTTTAGTTTGGGATCCATGATATTGTGACATAACTGGTAATGATATGCTGAATAAGCTGGCTAAGGTCATGCCATCACTCGGATTGACTGAGACGTCTGTTATTAAGCCACTAAAACAAGAAAAAAAACCTAAGTACCATTCTAAAAACTGGCAATAAAATGTGGTCATCTTTAGAGACCTGCCGAGTTTCCAGAAACCGGTGAACAAAATCTGCATTTTCTGTACCGTGGCGAATTCTTTTTCATAACAGCTTAAAACGGGAAAGGAAACCAGAAAATAAGCGGCCACTTAGAAACTGCTTAACCGATGTTTAAAATTCTTTTGTCATTAAAATATAATGCTACATTTTTAAAAGTAACATAGACTATATTTCAATTCGTTTGAATACCTAACTCAAATCTACGTTGTCTTTAAATCTAGAGGACACACTTCATCCCCATATTTTCACTTTAATTGGAACGTGTAACTTAAGACATTCACACAAGCTTCAGCTTAGTCTGGCGGGTTTGTCTGACGAATTTTGGTTTCTTGGCAATTTTATGTGAACATCTCTTTTAAATAAGTAAGACCCGACCAAATTGTTGGAAATAGGTGGCTTTTTCCGCTTTGAAACCCATGTAACCATTTAACTGCTTCACATTAGTGATCCGCTCGTGGGATACGACGTAAATTATGCATTACCATTTACCACCTGAACAGTTGCTTAGTTATAAGAAAGTAATTTATTTTTACTTAATCTGAGCTTCACTATAGCAACTCATCAAAGTATTCCGCCGCAGTCATATGAAAGGTTTGGGAGAACTAATGCTACACACAATAATTTTTCTTATAAAAAATAACACATTAAAGACAATCTCAACTACGAAACCAAAAGCTTACCAAAACAATTCAAAAAATTTTGTTCTTACTCAAAATCGTTTCTGAGCGTCGGCCTATCATCGGCACAACAACTCACCAAGTTGTGGCGCTGATGCATGTAAGGAAACATGTTAGGAAAACATTCGTGACAAACATGGAAACATTCCATTGTAATTGTAAAATTAAACATTCGTCTTCAAATATCAAAGATTAAACCATACTTTGATTTGAAATCATTTTCATTAGCCACTTCTTGTTAGCACTTTGTTGTTGGCTTTTAAAACATTTGGCTTTCGATATTCACCCAATTCTATTCAGTTAGTATCCCTTAATGGCCCAAGTGCGAGCGTATGAGTAGATGATTCAAACCAAGCCAATTAGTTGAACCATAATACTGTGTTCTAAAATAGGAAAATTGTCAATTGCGCAAATTGGTGAAATTAATTTCTGATTTGAACTTATAAAATCTTGTGATGGAATAATTTGGTGCTTTCAAACAGACAACCATTCCAATGTACCTCTCGCAATTAAAAAAGTGACTCTGGCGTATACGTACTTTTTTCCTCCTCCTCCAAACAGACAGCCATTCAAATGTACCTCTGTGACTCTGGCGTATACGTACTTTTTTTTAGTTTTTAAAATTTTTTTGTTTTAACGAAACTTTATAAACAATAACATTCTCACACTTTCAGGGAAGATTAGAAGTTCATATCAAACCAACTTGTAAAAGCAACCCGGTTCCCCACAAGTTAACAATGAATCAAAAATAAAAGCCCAAATACAGTTTTTCAACATTTATCGTGAAAAAGATTTAAAAATACCAGGTAAGGGTGCAGACAAAATCAAACAATTTCATCTCATGTCGTGTTGCTTTACATCACCATCAACACAGAAACAAACTAAAAACACACTGGCGCGTATCTTTCAAAGCACATACCAACGTCAATGAGCTATTTTCTCGATAAAGAACGTCATCGTCCATTTGTTGTGTTGAGATCTCCTTAAGATGTCTGGTGGCGCAATGGCAGATTAGCTTTTATTTGTTAAGAACAGAATATCTTCAATAAAACTACGGTACCAACCAATTCGCACCCAACTCACGGTTCTATTTTTAACAAAAAAAAAAATAAAAAATTTCCCAATTTCGAATTGGCTGCATTGTACACCTTTCGGTCTATTTACGTGCATTGTGTCTAATTGCTGCAATTGTCTTCCTCACTTCAGTGTGCAGTTCTAAATTTAATTACTCTCATCACATTTTGTCGAATGCAACGACCTCAAACGCCAAGAATGCTCTTCAATATCAATATTTCGAAATCTATTTTCAATGCATTCAGCTTTTCAATGCAATGGTCATAAGCGAAATATACGATATATTTTTTGATATATTTATACACACTCGTAAAAAGACAAAAAAATGTATCTCGATTCACACATATTCGAGAGTGAGCCAAGTTATTTTTCTGATTGTCATCATCAAGGCATGCGCATTGGTTCTGTGTCTTGGCTTATACTTTATAAGTAGAGTAAGCACAATAATTCTCGCGTTACTATGTGCATAAATAAAATTGCAAAGAAGAAAAAGAAACACCAATACACTGTCCGCGGTGCGCATGAATATACAAGAACGTCGTCGTCGTCGGCGCGCACTGAAAGTAGAACGCAACCTCAAATCGATTTAATTTGAACACAAAAAAAAAGAATTCAGTAGTCGAGAATGAACGACCACACTCCGATATAATAAATTAAAGCGAAACAAGTAGCAATGGAAAACGAATAAATAAATAATTTGCACATGCGATACATTTATAATTAAAATAAAAAGAAAAAAACAACTCTACAATTTACACCTGATGCGGGCATAGTTTGGTATGCACTGATTATCACGGTTTTTCCAAAATTTTCATTTTCAAGTAACTACTTTTGGTTTGGACTGAAATGCACTTTAATTAATTGGGTTTTGGCAATGCTGTGATAAGTGATTTGGAACGTGGTGATAACAACCCGAGGAATTATGCATGCAAGGAAGGAGATAAACTAATGGACTGTGAGTAGTTATGAAGCAAATTTATCACGAAGTTAAAATAATCCAGTGGGTGTAACTGGTAAGATAATGTAGACAGTACAGATTGAACCCCCTGAACTTTTATCGAACAGGTGTTTTCAGTGGCGTAATGGTTAGCATGTCTGTCCTGTTACGCGGGCGGTTGGTGGATCGAAGTCCAATAGAAAACAAAAATGTTTATCCACGGGTATCGAGTTCCAAGAGGAATTGGGAAGCCCTCCGTTAGTAAATTAATTGCCATGAAAAGTGCTTCCTCAATTATTTTTTCGGGACCGGCAGAAAATTGTAGGTCCCCTTCATTCCCTCACAAGGTATGGTTGTGAGAAAAGCGGTGAGCCCCTGGGCCACCGCTCTCTCGCGTATTTTTGTTTTACGTATTATTTTCATGGATCTAGGGAGAATTTTATATTTTCGCTGTTGATAGCTTGACCACTATGTTGAAATAAGGAATGGCCATTAGTTTTGTACAATTCAACTGCAGGGAATGTAAAAAGGCATGTCAGAAAGGACTGTGGAAAGCTTTTTGGCGTTGCCAGCGGGTACTTATCATTTGTCAAGCATTTAAACGTGTTATCGACTTAAGTGATACCACACTCTGTAAATCTTGTGGAGAACATGAGGACAACGCAGAGCACTTTCTCTGTGAATGTCCTGGTTTTTCTCGAATGAAGTCAGGAATAATCGGCGCAGTGAAGGTGAGAGCTGGTAACTTAGGCTCTGTATCATGGCAGCATCTTTTGGCTTTTCTACAAACATCTGGAAAGCTATAAACAAAAAAAAGGCTGCTATCCGGTAGTACAATGGATTGGTATTTAGGTCTGAGTGCTCCAGTTGATATTTAAGAAACTTTCAACAGAACAAAAAAGCTCAATTAGCCTAAAACCTTCTAACTGCTTCAAGATCATGTGACACTTTCTCGATCAACGCATTTTATTCAATAATCCTGTTCGGCAGGTGGACCATGCAAATAAACTCACAAATTTCATTTAACAACAAAAGTTCTTTTTTTCAATTTAAAAGATTTAAAAGTATTAGTTTAACGCAAAAAAACGGTTGTTACGAAGTGTGGAGTAACTTTTGGGAAGATACCCAAATGCAAATTCTGCCTCATTCAATTGTTTGCTATTATGAACCTTGACTTAAAAAGAGAAGACATATTTGAATAAAAAAAAACAAGAGTAGATAGTCTAATAAGGGACCTTATATCAGCCTTGTTCTGACATCGGTTGACACTCTCTCGTGAATGTAACAAAAAATACTTTCATATCACTAGGGAATAGCAGAAAACGGATCTACGGATCAGAACCTGGCGCAACAGAGCGGACGGCCGCGATTCCTGACGCATTTATAACAACAATACTCGGTGAAAGAGTGAAAGGGACCTACAAAACTTTTGCCTACTCTGGACGGTTAGTTAAAAAGGAGCATGACATTGTTATTGGAAAAATTGACAACCATTCGCGGAAAGCGATAGAAACCTTAAGTCTTTAGTGTTTCTGGAATTCAAACCTCAAACTTCTTAAGGATAGATAAGCTAACAACAAACACAAATCAGCCTCCACTGAATAAAGGGATAATCTCAGAGTGATTATTAAACTGTAAGAAAGCCGCTATCGTCCTATGGAGGTTTTTATTTTAAAATTTTTCATGACAAAATGGCGGCGATTTGAACAAAAAGTAGTGAATTAGTCCTTTTTTCGACAATTTTTCGAGAAAAGAATAGGAAGTTAAAAAAAGAGGTTCCATAGGACGATAGAGAATAACAAGAAGAATGTTCTGTAAAACTTTGAAATCGATATCTTGAAAACTTTCTTCTCTCGGCAGTAGACACCGTTGAGAAAATAACGCGCTTAAACTTGAGGTTCATCCATAGTAAATAAATAAATAGGGTGGCACAACAGAGCGAAGAGCCCCAGGGCCAAGCGAATTTTTCACAACCATGCCTTGTGAGGGAATGCAGGGGACCTAAAAATTTTTTTCCGATTCCGAACGGCTATTTGAGAAAGCACTTTTCAATGCAATGAATTCACTAATGGAGGACTTGCCAATCCCTCACGAAAAGCGATACCCGTGGAAAAACATTTTTGCCTCTGCTGAGATTCGAACCACGAACCTCTGGGTCAACAGGCGGACATGTTAACCATCACGCTACGTGTCCATCCATAGTGAATGCCGACAATAAACTGAAATGCTTGGCTTCCCAACGAACTAGTTTTATACTTTCCACGAATTTAAGTCCTGAATACCGATAGAAGGTCACTCGTAGGTAGGAGAACAAAAGAAGCAATAACGGTTGAACGACCGGACGGACGTGGCAGATATGATGCTCCGTTCCCTTTCTCTAAGAAATGCTGTAGTTTCGAAAATAGTTCGAATTACGATTTAAAAATTTAACAGCATTTTTCTAATAGTGTAAGAACCATATTTTGAAAATTTCACAATGAGATGATCCTTTAAATATCCAGCCTCAGTCAGCGTCAGCAAGAAAACAAACGTCCTCTATAATCAGTCATGCCAAAGTAATTCCTTAATATTGGAAACACCGCTTTTTTACACCATTCATTCAGTCATTCCACGGTAACACCCAAAACGAACACTTTTCGACTCATAAAATTGTTTATCCTTTTGCTAAAATCTACAAATCTTACAATTGATATAAAGCAACTAAAAACGTAGAAAAAAAAAAATAAAAAAATTAAAACGCTAAAATATCAGCTTATGGATGAACAATTTTATGAGTCGAAAAGTGTTCGTTTCGGGTGTTACCGTGGAATGACCCTACTATAGAGCTCTTCAGCCCATACAGGGAAATCTGTTTCTAAAACCCTTCATCGTTTGCAGAAAAAAATACAAATCATTGATGCCCCTGCTTATTTGTGGCTCATAAGAAAAGAGTACATTTGAAGAGATGAGGTATATTGCATCACAAAAGCTTCCCAGTGTTTCCGATTAGTTTCAAAATTATGAAACCAAAGGCGTTTTTTGTTTTTTGGTTTGTTTAGCAAGTTTTTAGCTTTGAATTCAACCAACTCACATATAAGAGTTTCGTGGATCGCGCAATTTCTTTCATTTAGCTCAACTGACTACTGACCTTGTCTTCTAACGATAAAAGGTAAACCAATAAAATTTCATTGAAACAGAAAAATCCCCTTTATTTAAAATAATTGTCCGTGTGCACTTAGGATGAATTACAACACCAATTACTTTAGCATTCATAAGCCGTCCACCACCGCACCGTCTTCCTGTCATGTCTTACTTAATTTCCCTGCACCACAGTACATATTACTTTTTATCTCTTATTATGCATTACCAATTCTCCTAATCACGATAGTAATCAAATTGCTACACCAAAAGCAAAAAAAAAAAAGAAACATCACAGACTGCCCACAGACAATCGCATTAACATCCAGTGAACACACAGAAGATAAAAAAAACACAACTTTAATTTATTCTTTGTTGTTGGTTGATGTGTGAGAAACACCAGACTCAACGACCACAAACGTGAACAATCAAATCGTTAGCGGAATCTACAAAAGTGAAAGTTTAAAAACACCTTAACGGTGATGCGGTGGTGGCAACGAAGGCATGCAGTGACGACGACACACAGAGCATATTACATACATACACTACTTCCAATTGCCTGCGATGACAAGTACAGTAACAGTAACATCGCGTACTGCAAACATCTCCAAAATCAGACAATCCAACGATGTACCTTAACAGCACCACAAAAGCGATAATTTAGATTCGCCCGTCATTCAGTTATTTCCGATTTCCCTCTCGTATAGCGAGTACAGCGTGTTCGGATTTGGAAAACATCAAAACGGCCTTTGGACATTAGAGCTTAGGGCAACCATCACGACCGACGCGACGGTTAGCTGACCGGCAAAATTATGCCAGACACTGTCTGTTCTTCTCAAAGCAGAAAAAAAAAATAAAGCAAAAAATGCAAATCAATGTGGCACGTTAAGTCGCGTCGTAGCTGATAGCTGAAATTGAAACGCCACCAGGTGCTGCCAAAGCCAAACGCACATATTCAACAACCCGACTTTGGTAGCTTTTATTTGGCAATTTCCCTTTCACACTTTCGGTGGGGTTAACATTTTACACATGCAGGCGCTACTTAGTATGACCGTTGCATATGGCATGCGGTTTTGATTAAGATTGTCAAAACGAGCTACAATTTGAACCTCTGCGCCACCGCATGGCGGAATACTGTTTCTGTTTTGAGTTAGCGGGTGGCATCCGGTTGGAAATAGTTTTTATATCCGCCAAGCGTACAAAAACGAATTTCTCTTTTGTTGGTTTTTTTCAGTCCCCCAAATCAATGGCGGTGCCTACTGCCTACACACGTGTGTCCACTCTACATATACACAGTACGTCTTACTTAAAAAAAACATTGAAAGCAAAGTCAAAGAACTCTTTCTTCCAAAACAAACAGGATCTGACTTCTTAAAAGCGCGAACCAGTTTTGCGTTATTACAGATAAATGAGAGTATACAAGAAAAACCCTGGAGGAAGGAACTGGTTCTTGTATCCTCTACAACACAGCAGGGTGAAGTACTTAATTTTCATTACTTTATTAATCAAAAATCGCAAAAGTAATTAACTAAAATAAGAAAAAGTTTAAAAAACAAACCGCCCGAACTGAGTTTTAACTGGAAAATGTCAGTTGAAGGATGTAAGTTTTACGAGAACGAGCGCTCTTGCTGCTACGGATTGTGTGAGAGAGTGCAGCAAGTACGAGTAAATGTGATTTATGTTTATTGCTAATGGTTCGAACATATTCATTTTTCAATTGCAACTTGTCCGGCGATGGCAGAGCAATTGCAAGCAATTTAATTAATTAAGCAAAAGTGTTTAAGGGGTAGATGTCATCATAAAACGTAAGGGTGGATTGGAAGTTGGGATCGCTGCGGTTAATAACAGGGTATATTTCAGAGATATGATAAATTAGCACTTTTTCGAACACAAAACAAAAGAAAAACTTTTCAAACTTTAGTGTTGGTGGCAGTAATTGTTAGAAGACGGTGCATCAGTTTTTGGTGTGGGCTCTTAGAATTGTTATTTAGAAACTAGAGACATCTGTTGATACTTAGTTTAAGGTCACGGTTTGACCAGGCTGGCTCGGTATTGTTGCGCTTACAGTGGGATTTCGATGCGTTCACGTTGAAAGAGAGTGTGAACTATTGCACGTTTGCAAGTTTTCAGATCAACACACACTTTTTTACAAGTGCATCGTGAGAATTTGATTGTGCATTGGGTGCATCTAAATAGCGTAGAAATTAGGATACGATTTTCTGCCTATCTGCCTCCAATGTGTTTGTTGGGTTTCGGAAATTGACAAAAACGCAAATTTATTTTGGTTAAGTTTTTGCATCGATTAATATGGAGGGAAAGATTCAACATCAAACTGATCTTTACAGTTTCATTCAAGATCCTTGCCTGAAGCGACGAGGGGTTAGGAGCTAACTAGGTTCATAGATCAACTGAAATTCAATACAATCTTCTCAAAGTACCGCATATTTCCGAGTCAGTCAATTGGTGTGGTCGTTTAAGCTTAACATTCTATTGAGGATAAGGTTTTCAGTTGAAGGATTTTTTTATCGACTTTTGTGTCTTGGAATGACTCAGAAGCAAATTGGTTTCGGCCACACATAAAAAATTTTAATCAATTATTTAGTTCGTCGTTTTGCTATCGTTCATTTTCTAACATTTTCATGGATGTTCGTAATTCATAAGCGGTTGATTTCACGGCTATCGTTGCAACGCTGCAAGAAAAAGAATACACACTGGCAGCTTTCCTGGGCATTGAAGGAGCCTTCAACAACGTACAAAGCAATTAAGGAAGCCCAAAATGATCTAGAAGTAGAAGCAAAATCACAAATTGGATCATGTGTATGCTAACAAAACGTCAGATCCACAGCGAACTATGAGGTGCAAGCTTGAAGAAGTGTGTGTAACGAGAAACCTCACTCGGGAAGGACAATACCCGTGGTTTTATGTCTCAGAAGGGATTCGAACCTCGAACCTAACAAGTAACTAGAAGAGATACTAACCTTTATGCCAGGAGTACTAGCTCGGGTAGAAGACGGTTTACTCAAACCGTGGTTTACAAATATTCAAGTTTAAATCATCTAATTTAAATCTAGTTTAAAAATGGCTTACTCTACAATGGTGGTGGTACCCGTGGTGTGATAGATAGCATGTCCACCTGTTAATCCAGAAGTTCGTGTTCGAATCCCAACAGAGGCAAAAATGTTTTTTCCACGAGTATCGCCTTTCGCGAGGAATTGGCAAGTCCTCCGTTAGTATTCATTGCCATGAAAGGCGCTTTCTCGATTAGCCGTACGTCAAAATAATAGTAGTGTGAGTAAAAGCATTGCACAGATTGGTATTTTTCCACTTTGCATTGCGTTGATAGTGAAAACCCGTTACACTTAAATTATTTTAAGGGGTGGTAAAGGATCTCGTCAATATGTAAGAAGACCTCCAAACACCGAATATAATCCACAATTTACAATCATAATGGTATGGGCATGTTTTTTCTTCTACGGAGTTGGACCCATAATGTGGATTGAAGGCATTATGGATCAGCATCTCTATGTTAGGATAATGCACGAAGTAATGCTACCGTATACTGAAGTTGAATGCTACCGTAAATGAAGTTGCTTCTTGCTGAAATGGGTCTTTCAGCAAGAAGCAATGGTTCCAGGAAAGTAAAGTAGATGTGATGGAGTGGCCCGCACAGTCTTCGGACTTTAATCCCATTGAAAACCTATGGAGCGTTGTAAAAAAATTTGCTTCTAGATGTAAACCAAGCAACAACACAGTCCTTTGGGAAGCGTTACAGCAATCATGGAGCTCGATAAGCACAGGAAGGTGTGGAAACCTGATAAACTCTATTTAACGTCTTTGTACTGCTGTTATAGCTAACAAGGGACATGCAACTAAATACTAATTAAAGGTACGAACACTCAGCCATATATTGTAATAAAAATGTTGACCTAATTTTTCGATCTCGTAACATTTCAAGGTAGATCTTCCTATCACTACTATTTTTTTGACCGCTGAATTTCAAGATCTGTTCAATAAACTTGCAACTATCGGATAGTAATATTAAACTAATGTTTGTTTTTGTAAATAAAAGCTTAAGACTCCACTTTGAAAACCACGTTATTGGTTTTTTAAATTTGAATTGACGGATAAGTTTTTTTCAATTTTGTTGTTTCTTAAGCTCTATACCACTTTTGACCGCAGCTGTATGTCCTCTGAGTGAAGTCTTAAAATATTTACTCCAACTTTTGTCCAACAAAGTGTTGAATACACGCGGTCTAAGATATTCGCCTAGTTGGACTAAGACTACCAGTTATTTTAACTTTGTCCACCCATACTAAATTTATTCCGAGACCCTCACATTTGAATCCTTTTTTCTCTCAACCTGTCACTTAACAGTATACTAAGACATCATGAAATCAGTCAAAGCTCATTTCACCTGTCACTCAAGTTCACAAGTCTCTCGGGATTAAGTGCTTATTGAATTCACTAGGGTATACAACATTGTGTTCAACAACACGTCTTAATCTCAAACAAAGCCCTACCATAACAATTTTGTCATAATCTCACTGCCTCCTTTATACTTACTGAATCTGATATCTAATTGAGATATTGACATTATTTACATTACAACTTGCTGGTGTCTTAAATGTCGCATTGGCTAATGGAGCTTTGCTTCTTTTGCGAAACACAAAACGAAATGAGAAACGATGGAAAATACACAATTTGTTGGAATTCCATTATATACCAGTTGCGCTTACAGCAAGTTGGTACAGTGGTTGAGGTACAAAAACAAAAATACAGTACACAACACACACAAGATTGGGAGTAGGAAAAAAAACTCGTCTTTCACTTTTCAATTTCACAAGATTTCCAATTGTTTTGAAGTCTAATACCAATGGCATGTGCTGCTGCTGAGACTCATTGAATTTAAATATTATTTTTATACCAACCTCGTTGCGAGTGTGTTTGTAAATAAGCGAATTATGGTTGACTGGCGATATTATTATGCCTCCAAGTCCTTAGTTAATAACACAAAGTTACAACAATAAAAACAAAAAATTGAAACAAAATCAGCCTCTAGAGAGACACGGGTGTTTCACGGGTGAGGTGTTCCTTCTCATTACAGTTCTTCGATGGTTAGCAACCAAAATGTATATATTGCATAAAAATAGCTCGAGGCAAGTAGACGAAAGCTAAAAGAAGTAAAGTAGAGTAGTAGTGGGTTGCGAGTGTTGGCTGAATACACTTGTAGTCCTTTGCCATAGTTACGTTTTATGGACGTTCGTTCCAACGACAGGCATTTAATGGAAGGGAAATTTTAAAAATCTGTTTTTCAATGTCTCATCATTGATGACTGATTTTCTTATCAGCTTCAAAGAAATTCTTCTCCCGCGTGCAAGGATAATTAGAACTTATGTACATAAATTCATTACAATTTTAT
The DNA here is from genome assembly GCA_914767635.1 of Melanostoma mellinum. Lineage (NCBI taxonomy): Eukaryota > Metazoa > Arthropoda > Insecta > Diptera > Syrphidae > Melanostoma > Melanostoma mellinum. The sequence continues at coordinate 197,592,242 of OU612059.1, forward strand.
TGATATTTTGCTGAAAAATCTTGTCGCTATCTTGAAGAATTTTTTACTGGTAGGGCAGGTTGCTGAGGAATTTGCAAGCTCTCCCGAGAGAAAACACTGCCTTGAAGAGTGGTTTCCAACTAGATGGTTTGAAATCGACATAAAAGCGTAGGTCCTTTTAAAGCGTTTGGCCCAGAGCTTTCCATAGCTTTGTTCCGTCACCCTATTTATTTGTTTATTTTACTCAAGTAACTAACTAAATACATACATGTAAAGACAGTTAGAAAATGAAAAGGCAGATTTTATATTGCTATCAAGTACGTAAAAATTTCGTCAATATTGGCCTGGCAACATCTCCGTAAGACAAAATTTCAATGCACGATATGCCCATATTCACTTTAACTAACCGTTAACCGATTCATGCAAGATATGCCCAATCCAACTTCTAAAAACTATTGGAAGGAATTCTCGAAAGCCCCATTGCAACCACTGCTGTTTGCCTTTCAAAAACTGCAGTTGGTTTTATTAAATCCAATCGCTAAAAACCAACCCGCACCGTGACAAAAGTTTGTCTACCATCCACTGAATAAAAAATATCATGCAGCAAACTTTCACTATATTTTATCGATTTTTTTAAACTAAAATCCTTTGGAGTCTAGCCAATGTTTATGTAGGTCGCATTATACCCAAGGATATGCATTTAATAGGTCTCTGAACCTGTTGTGAGAATAGTGATACCCAAAAGCTTTTAGATATTCATATTGTAGTTAAATGATATTTAATTTAAAACAAGTATTGGAAAAGAGAACAGAGGTAATTACTTTAATTTCGTTGTGCAGATAAGAAATTTATAAGGTTTTGAACACCAGCAGAAGATGAAAAAATATGTTACTGTTGGAGAAAAGTGTTGTAAGTAGTCGGAGACAGTTAAAAATGAGTTTTATCATTAACTGATCAATTACTCAGAGAATTGGAAGTGCTGATTGAGTACTATGAAGTATTGGCCAACTTCGTTGAAGTTCTCGTTCAGTACTTCAGAGTGCTCGGAAGAACTTGTTAAGCATTTGGAAGTACTGGCCAAGGACTTAGAAATACAAACCAAGTGCTGTCAAGATTTTAAAGTTCTGATCAAGAGTTTGGAAGTCATGGCCAACTACTTAAAAGCACTGGTCAAGTATTCTGAAGAACTTGTCAAGCACTTGGAAGTAATTGTCATCCACTGGAAAGTACAAGTCATGAAAGCACTCGTCAAGCACTTGGAAGTACTTGCCACGAACTTGGTAGTAATTGCCAATCTTTTTAGAGTACTAGTTTAGCACTTGGAAATACTTGCTGTACTGATCAAGTACTTGGAAGAACTGGTCAAGCACTCGCAAATATTGGTTAGATAGTTGAAAATGCTGGAATACTTAGAAATACTGTCAAATATCTTGAAATACTGACTGATCGACTCCTCGGAGAATTGGAAGTGCTGATCAAGTACTATGAAGTGTTGACCAAGTACGTTGAAAATCTCGTTGAGTAATTAGGAGTACTAGTCAAGTACTTGGAAGTACTTGCTAAGCATTTGGAAATACTGGCCAAGGACTTGGAAATACCGGCCAAGTACTCTCAAGATTTGGAATTTCTGATCATCACTTGGAACTCATGGACGAGTTTTTAAAATCACTGGTCAAGTACTCTTAAGTTCTCGTCAATCACTTGGAAGTAATTGCCATCCACTTGGAAGTACTTGTCAAACACTTGTAAATACAAGTCACGGAAACACTCGTTAAGCACTTGGAAGTAATTGTTAAGCACTTGGTAGTACTTTTCAAGTACTTGGTAGTACTAGTCACGAATTTGGAAATAATTGCCAAGCTTTTGAAAGTACCTACTAGTTTTGCACTTGAAAATACTTGTCAAGTACTTGGAAATACTTGCTGAGCACTTTCGAGGACTAGGAAAAACTAGGAAAATACTCACGAGTACTTATAAAGTACTTGGAAGAGCTGGTCAAGTACTCGCAATTATTGGTCAGTTGAAAATACTGGCCAAGTACTTAGAAATACTGTCAAATATCTTAAATACTAACTGATCAATTCCTTGAAGAGAATGGGAAGTGCTGATTAAGTACTATTAAGTATTGGCTAAATTCGTTGAAGTTCTCGTTGAGTAATCAGGAGTACTAGACAAGTACTTGGAAGAATGTACTTGTTAAGCATTTGGAAGTATTGGCTAAGGACTAGGAAATACTGGCCAAGTACTCTCAAGATTTGGAATTTCTGATCATCACTTGGAACTCATGGACGAGTTTTTAAAATCACTGGTCAAGTACTCTTAAGTAATCGTCAAGCACTTGGAAGTAATTGCCATTACATAAAGTACTTGTCAAACACTTATTATACAAATCATGGAAACACTCGTTAAGCATTTGGAAGTAATTGTTAAGAACTTGGTAGTACTTGTCAAGTACAGTAGACGCTCGATATAGTGAATCTCGCAAGAGTGAACTATCCAGTATAGTGAACACCCAAAATTTTACATGCACTACTCTAAATAGTGAACAATAAAGATCTCGAAATAGTGAACACATAATATTTCTCAGGTTTGAACAAGAATATTGCAGCTGCAATGCGTCTACAGCACAGAGTAGATAATACAAAGTATCCACTTCCACCCCTCAACTTGAAACACCCGCAAAAAATTTTTCAATATGGCGTCCTATTTCTGAGTTTGAGGCTCTGTGCTCACTAGTATGAACTGTAAAAACTTAACTAAACGCCTGCATCGGTATGAAATTTTTTTTTACTAATTTTTGTCTTTTTCAGTGAAATACTGGTCAAAATGTAAAAAAAAGTTAATTTCTGCAACTTAAATTCATTTTTCTAAATTCTAGGCTGTATAAAAATTAAAAATTATCGATTTTTTTTGCAACCAAAAAAAAATTTTTTACTTTTCAAACTCAACTGACTTTGATCTGCGGGAAGTGAAGGCCGGTGAGGTCATCCGGGTGGGGTCATCCGATCTAGTTTAGCTTGTAGGCAAAATGGCACTACCTTGCCGGAGTTGACTCTCTGGTTATACTCTGTGGTCTACAGTATGTCGACTGTTCATTCATGTACATCTCACACTAAATCACAAAGGAAAGTATAGTCACTTGACTCAGTAGAACACAAGTTCTTGCTGTGTTCTTACTTTTGTACAGCAGCAGACAAAATTAACAAACTACTTTCCAAAAAATTGATTGTTATAGTGAAAAAAGATGCTAATTTGTACATGTTATATTTATGTACATTAATGTAAGTTTTTCGTTTTTTATGAGTTAAAATATTCTTGTTTTATATTATTTTACATGAGTACTAGCGACTCGCCCCAGCTTCGCACGGGTACAGTGTTGATACTAAATACACTACAACTGTGAACGTTGTATATAACAACACAGCGCAGCGGTCCGCTATGGCTTCATACGGGTATAAAATAACAAAAAAGCAAACGATACGTCCCGCAATTTTTAAGTCTGTAATATCTTCGAAAATATTCATTTGAATCACATACTGTTATGTATTAAATTGGATAAGGAATGATACTGTATTGTTTAAAATAGCTTTGTAAATAACCCATATTTTTTTGTAATATGTAAAAGATAAAAATGGTGTTACTGTGGGCTATCCTTAGGAGATAAACACATGCTTCCGCGAACTTTTTATTAATCTTTTTTTAAGATATACAATTCCGTAGTACATACATTTGTTCAATCTCGTAAGGTTTAGCCAGCGTTTGCAATGCAAGCGCAGAAAAATATGTCGTTACGACATCGCATTACAAATCTTTAAATTTCTCGGTTTTTCTCTGCTAAAAAAATGTATGTATTATACACATAAACCTTCTTCTTGAATCACTCTATTCATAAAAAAAAAAACGCATCAAAATCCGTTGCGTAGTCTTAAAAATTTAAGCATGCATAGAGACATAGGGACAGAAAAAACGACTTTGTTTTATACTATGTATATAGTGATGATGTATCAAGAATTGTTTTTGTTTTTAGCAGTCAACTTGATTAAAGTGTTTGTTTATAAATAAATAAAGATTAAATAAATATAATTATCTTCACACTGAACAAAATGTGCATTTTTGATCAAATTTAGCTTTGGAAAGCGTTTCTAGCCTCCCTCTCGAAATAGTGAACAATCTCCAAATAGTGAAAATGGCAGGTTTTTATTACTTCACTATATCGAGCGTCTACTGTACTTTGTAGTACTAGTCACGAATATGGGAATAATTGCCAAGCTTTTGAAAGTACGAGTTTAAAATAAATAAATAAATAAATAGGGTGGCGCAGCAGAGCGAGGATCCCCTAGGAATAGCGCATTTCTCACAACCATGCCTTGTGAGGGAATGGAAGGAACCTACGATTTTCTGCCGGTTCCGAACGGCTAATCGAGAAAGCGCTTTTCATTGCAATGAATACTAACGGAGGACTTGCCAATTCCTCGCGAAAGGCGACACCCGCGAAAAAAACATGTCTGGATTAACAGGCGGACATGCTATCCATCAGACCACGGGTACCACAAAGTACTAGTTTAGCACTTGGAAATACTTGTCAAGTACTGTAAGTACCAGTCAAGAAGATGTGCTTGTCAGATACTTGGAAGTCATAGCGAACTACTCGCAAGCATAAGTTGGGTAGCTGAAAATTCTAGTCAAGTACTTGGAAATACTGTTTATATCTTGGAGAACTGATACTGGAAGCGCTGATTAAGTACTATGAACTACTGACTTCGTGGAAGTACTGGTTCAGTGCTTGGGTAAACTGAAAATGTACTTGGAAATCAAGTTCTTGGAATGTAATGATGAGTATCTTATGAGTCCTTACCTGTAAAGCAACAGCCAAGCAGTGATAAGCCTGAGTAAATAAAGTCCCAAACTGTTCAACATTTCATCCCTTTCGTTCCGAATATATATGATGTAGCTATGATTTTTCACTTTTCGGATCGAAAGGGTTGAGTTTGACGTGATTACTGTTGTTTCAGATCATAATCATAAATTGCGTATTGGGTTTATAATTAATTTTGGACATGTATCTTTCTGTTATCACTGCAAACCTTCATCCAACTTCAACAGCTTAACAGTCAATCAAAACAACCGATATATCAATGACCTTCTTTCTCAAATTTCCATCCAATAAGAAGCTGAAGTCGCTGTCCATGTCCAATACATTTGGACCACAAATCAAAAACTTTATCATTCTGTTTAGATTTTGATTAATAAACTACATCTGTTTTCATGACTGTCACTTTAAACGGCACTGTGAAGGTCTCCTCCTATTCACTTAGCAAAACACGTTTGCCTTCAATCTTTGAGAGTATTTAATCAAAATTATGTCTTCTTTTAAGGAAAGGAAAGATAAGACTACATCGCAACCTCCATTAAATTTGCAACGCATCCCAATACAGTGCCTCCTTTCATAAGCCTTAATGATGAAAAATAAAGAAAATATTTCAAAGTCACAAAGCTCATCCACAACATCAACTCAAAAATATACAAAAATAAAATTAAAAATTCACTGCTGTGCGGGCCGAACCGCGTCCCGCGTCGTAATTCAATCAAACCAGAACAACTTTTACTTTTCATTCACCGCAAAGCCAGCACCAGTGAGCCAAAACCATCAGAACGTGTAGATACACACATGAGGGTTATCTAACAATGTGGGCAGGTATGTGAAGTGAATATGCCACCGACTCACAACTGTATCCTATAGGTTATGGTTTTCTCATTAATTCCACTGGTTGCAGTGGTTGCATTTTGATTGTTGGTTTAACCATTAAGCCAGATAGTGATATCTTTCGCCTGTGAACACTTATTTATAGGGTCTTTGGGTTAGCAGCCCTTGGGAACTTAAAAACAAAAAAATATGAGACAAAATAGACTTACGGACTTTGGATTTTAAGTAAAATTACGAACTTAACGAACACATCCTTCGTACATACCTGCAAGGAAAAGGAAAAACAAAACATTAATGTCTCAATTTATTTTGAAAACTTAAAAGTGTAAACAATTTGTATATAAAAAAAACCACCGAAAACCACAATTTTGTTTTGAAAATGAAAGAAAACAACAAAATGGCTTAGCCACATGCTGTTGCTGTTTTTGTAGAACATAAAATTTCTATTTTTTTTTTTTTTGCTGTACGAGATTCTATTTTAAGGCTTGACTTTCTTCATAGAAACAAACTTGAGGAACTTGTTTTGTAGAATGAATAAAATGGGAACATATACTCTCGCTGCCGTCACGTCGGTCGCGTCGCGTCGCTCAGTTATATCGTACTCGCAACATTCTCCTTCTTAAAGGTCTTCTCTTGTGCAAAAGCAAAAAACGACAAAAAATACGAATAAGTGTACTCGTACTCGTACTCCCGTCGTAGAAGAGAAAAGAAAAAGTTGAAAATAAAAATAATTCGTTTCTTGGGAAACTGAGGCTGACTCCAGACTGAGTTAATTAAAACGTACACCACAACCCTGCAATTGTGCTGGTGTTTGTATGTGAGTTTTGACTCAAAGCGCTCTATACACTGTACATTCTTCGGCTACACTCCCACTGTTCACAGTTAATTACACCAGCGAAAATATTAATTCTTTCGTTTATTGCTTTCAAAAAGCTATGTTTTCCTTATGTTGGCTTCATTCTCATTTGATCCAATACCACTTGGCATTTAATTCCACTTTTTATTTTCTTCCTCTCATTGCTCATTATTTCCGATGAGATTTATCTTACAAAATACATACTTTGGTAATTTTAAATATAGAAAGACTGAAACTCTTGAATGTGAAAAGTGGGCAGATTAAAAAGTGGGTGTCTTAACGACTGTTCCAAATTTAAATCTTTTGATTCAGTTTCAATTATCATTAAATGCTGAAGGTGTGCAAAAGTCTAGGATGAGTCTTAGGGAGGAGATTTTAAAGCTGGTCGAAAGCTATATGCTTCAACTTCTAATCCTTAAATTCCTGTTTAGACATTTTGAAATATAATTAAACATCATAATCCTTTTGAAGACTCTAGGCTCTTAAATGCATATTTAGGACCGAAAAGTTAGTACAGTTCCAAAACCAGATTAAAATTTAAAAATTCTTAATTTCTATTGAAAAGCACAAGACCGTAATGGTAACCTTGAGGTATGCCTGATGTAATGTTAATGTTAAAATATCATTGATTGTCACTTTCTGCACCACTTTTTTGAAGAAGATAAGTACGAGTATATTACCAATTACTGTTTGTAAACCATTCAAGTAATAAAATGGAGAAGCATACTTTCTACTAAGGACAAAAATATGTATACGATTCTCCTATGCCCTACTAGTTGCGTTCATTTTTGAACAACCATCAAGCTCCAAGGACATATAATGGCAGTCATCGAAGTCATTTGATGAGCATGCGTAAACTGTTGCTTAGCTTTGAAACCAACCAAGAGCCGTATGTCAATTTGCTTAAAAATCCTTGCAGCACGGTTTATGAAAACATATATCGTATTTAATTTTTTTTTAAGTGAATGCCTAATTTTTTTAACGGATTAACGTTACCTCCCCTGAGCTAACAACGCTTGCAAATTATTGAATTTTATTATGCAAATGCGTTCTCTGTTAAGAAAGTTCATCTTTCATTTTATATTCAGCTTAATCGACCAACTGAGGAGGCTATTCGGAACATTGTGACTAAAGTTCGAACAAAGTTTACATTTTCGGACCTTAAGCCACCAACACACTTACGTAGATTGTGAACTGAAGAAAAGGGCATCGGTTACTACACTAGGTGGAAGATTTTACAGAAGAGTTTAGGTGTGAAGACTTTCAAAACAAAGCTGGGTGCAAGAATTGAACCTGAACGAAACGACCTACCAAGACGACGAATTTCTTGTAAATGGGTTCTTGAAAAGTTGCTTTAGGTTTAAGGACGGTCAATTTGCCGCCTATATATTGCAATGCAACGCCTGTAGACTATTTTTGTGAGGCTATGTTAAGGTTAATGTCTATAGTGGCAAACCCGTTTGGACTGACAAACTGAAAGCCAACGTTGAAGCATTTGTTTGTGAAATTCCAGCTGGAATGTTAGAAAGAGTACACTAGAATCGGACTTATTGTATCTTCAAACACTAAATTACATACAATGTGTTTTTTATTGAATTTCTGATAGCTCTTAAGAAATCACGTGTTTATATTTACTAACTGTTTGAGGCACGTTAAATTAAGTAATAAGCATAACCCCAAACGAGTCATTAGAGGAAAAGAAAAACAATTCGTGTGATTCGTGTTGATTCGTTCAGAACGAAACAACTCAACCACCATTTCTGATTAACGTCTCCTATTGGACAATCGTGTGATTCGTGCTGATTCGTTCAGAACGAAACGACTCAACCACCATTTCTGATTCACGAGGCCTCCTATTGGACAATGTAAGAAGAGCTCATTCGCTGTCGTTTGAGTTGAAAAATCCAAAATGTTAGCAGCGTTTGCGTGAATTTTGAGCTGTTATGAGTTTTACTATTGAAATTGCAAATAATCTCGTGCATAAATTTGGAGCCATTCCTTTTTGCCTTATACAAGTTGTGTGATTACAGTCTCTTTTAGACGATCATTTAAATTTCTGTTTTATTTGAGGTATCAGTTAAGTTTTCAGTTAAAATTATGTCTGAATTCCAACTGAAGCGTTTAATTGAAACTGAAACTGGTGGAATTGAACTGGCGGTCTACTGAGCATCAAACTAACGTTTACTTACACAGAATTTTTTCAACTGAACTGGCCCTAAAAATAAAATTATTTAGTTCTGCATTTCAATTCTAAAACAATTCTCATGATCGTAGAAACACCATGTTATTTTCAACCCAAACGATTGCAATAAACTCATTTTGCATTGTACTATAGCAAAACCTTTTTCGTCAGAAATGGTTGAGTGATCTCGTTTTACAAGAACAATCACAAGCCACACCATATGTATTCCAGCTCAAAAAAGAGCAAAAAGGTCATTTTCGATTGACAACTAGAAAACCCAACTACCATTTTCACCAGAAATGACTGAGTGGTTCCGTTTTAAACGAACCAACACGTGTAACACGACTTATTTTCTTTCTTTTCAAATTATTCATTCAAAAAGGTCGTGTTAAGCGAACAAACAAGTCGACTTCTTTTAGCCGTCAAATTGCTGGTGTAAGCCAGTATTAGGTACAAGACAAGACACGCCCAGTAGAAATAAAGTGGTATTAAAATTTTGAGTTGGGCCATCTGTAACAGTTGAGAATCTAGCTTAGAAAAAAAATCATGTTCTATTAAATAAATAAATAAGTAGGGTGACGCAACATAGCGAGGAGCCCCAGGCCCTAGCACGTTTCTCACAACCATGCTTTGAGACGGAATGGAGGGGACCCACAATTTTCTGCCGATTCAGTGAGGCTAATATAGAGAAAGTGCTTTTCCCAGTAAGCCAACAGAGTTAATTGTTTATAAAATTTGTTCATTATTCGAAGGAATGTTCCATGAAACAATTCACTCTTTGATACTCAGGTGTTAAATGTCACATGGTTATGCAAACGAGATGCACGAAACACTTAACAGGGGTCACATTCACCTACCGTAATCCAAAGACACTATTGAACTTTTTCATAGGAAATGGTTACTTTTCGTGTCAGATAGGCATAACTGATCTCTGAATCGCATTACAAGACTAAAGAGAGATTTCATTCTACAAATAGATAGCAAAGCGTCATGAACAGTCACAAAAAAAAAAAAAAAAAAACATCCAAAAACGCAAACAGAAACCAACAAAACCAGAAATAATTCGATGCTCCACTCAATTGGGACTTCATTTCACCACCATAATCGCAAATCGGAAATCAGATAGGTAGCATTTTCGAGTGCTATAATTAAAGTTAATCACGCAATCATTTTATTCAATAGAGGTGATATGTCATTTCGACGTCGACATTGAAAGTTTGATTGAAATAATATATTTTAAAATGATTTCTGCGAAATTCTCTGACAGCAAAATGAGCTTATCCTCATGGTATTTGGTATGCTGGTGGATGATGGTCATGGTCAGGTTGAGGTCAGAGTGCTTTAGGCTACAGGTCATGATATAAAAACGGAAAGGAAAAACAAAATAAAACATAAAAGTATTGTAGGTACCTAATGAAAACAACGATACAACCTTGATTGCAATCAACTCTTTTGATTTCTCTAGGTCTTTGTACCGTGAGTTATTTGCCAACCAAACAATCCTAAACAAAGACCAATATCTTCAAGATGTAAAAAGCTCATTAGTTTGAGTCTATTGTTGGTTATTTACAGCCATGGTAAAAGATTTTATTACATTTTTCGTGTTTTACCTTTTTCGTTATTGAAAAATTCAATGGAATTCTAACTTTCGGTGAAGGAGATGGCCGGCAGCGGCAGACAAAAAAAAAGAAGACCCTTGCCAGTGTCATCAAGTTGATGAAGCATCTCAGAAAACGAAAAAAATGTGTATCTTTTAGGTCACAACTCACAAATCCAATGGCCGGGCGCGGCGTGTCGCCATATATTCGTCATTTTGATTTGCATCGACTATTTCGTTCCATTCATATGGCGTGGGGGATTCTAAAAAGAAGATACATTACTGTGATGAATAGGAATTGACATGAGAGCACTATGCCATCAATTCATCAATGCGCTATGTCCTACTGTATGAAAAGATTGTGTAAGAGATACGAGTACAATGTATTTGGATGATTCGCTATAATTAAAGCTTCCGACTTTCTCCCAATCAATTAATTTTGTATATGCCAGCTGTGTGAGAAAATACACATTACACTGTGTAAAAATAAGCAGCTATGCCTTTTTATAAAAAAACACTGATGACGACTTAGACAGCAAACCAAAAGATTTGCGGTTTAATGTGAAAGTACCCAAACTAATGATGCCTTACACAACATTACCAAGATGACTTTTGTGATGATAACAGACACGGAATAAAAAATTGAATATTTGTTATCTTTGAGCAGGGCAGGGCATCGCGTAGAAAATGAAAAGGAAACGAACTTTGACCTTTGAAATGATTCATTTCCTGGCGTGGGCATGACATTCATCTGGAATATTCCATGACCTTTTGTAAAATTTCATTTATAAATGAAATACTACCAACTCAAGTGGTTTCCTCTCAATTGTATTATCTTCTTTCAAGAGTTCGATATACAAGTCGATGATACTTTTATGAATTTCAAACAATTTACAGCTATATAAAATGTAAAAAAAAAAGAAATGGAGAAGAAAGCCCAGAAGGAAGTAAGCTGCTGAAATGAATAGGACAAAGGTATTAATATAGGTTGATAAGGGTCTGTAAGCTAGCAATTTTTATTGTAAAAAAGAACGAGTGTTTAGATGCTTACAACTTTTAAGGCGGCCAAAGCTGGTCAAAGACTTTCCATTCTGATTTGAAACGATGTTTATGTACATAAATTGGACAAAGTAGAGGTCCTCAGATGGAACCCTGAGGTACACCGAGTTTTTACACTCAAGCTCTCTAAAAGTAAAGGCCCTTAGATGTAACTTTAAGGAACATTGAATTTTTTCACTCATGGTACGTGGTAAGCACTGCAGTGGCGGCCGAAACTAGCCAAACACTTTCAATGCTGATTTGAAACTACTTTTACGTAAACTGGAAAAAGTAGAGGTTCTTGGATGGAACCTTGAGGTATATCGTGCTTTTAAAATTAAGCTACTAAAAGTAAATGCCCTTAGATGTAACCTTGAGCTACATCAAATTTTTTCGATGCGGCCAAAGCTGATCAAGACTTTCAGTGCAGATTTGAAACTATTTTTATGTAAACTGGAAAAAGAAGAAGTCCTAAGACGTAATCTTGATGCAAGTGGTAAGCTCTGCCATGGTCGCCAAAGCTGGTCAAAGACTATCAATGATGATTTGAAACTACGTTTATGTAAACTGGCAAAAGTAGAAACCCTTAGATGGAACCTTGAGGTACATCGAATTTTTTCACTCAAGTTATGTGATAAGCTCTGCCGTGGCTTGGTAAATTGTTTTTGATGCTCTTCATGGTACAGGAAACTACTGTGGTAGATACAAACAGTGTTGTTAAGAATCTGCATGTGAAGTGCAAATATTAAAAAAAAAAAAAAACTGTCTAACGTTCAACTAACCTCCAAAGGGAATATAAAATTGATTAACGACCTTAAGTACTTACGAAGCACCTCCGAATTTTACAATTTAGGACCATGACAAAGGAAATGCCATGGTTAAAACAGTGATTTGATTGGTTAAAAAGAGCATCCACTTATCTATGTTGCACAGGTTAGCAGGGCGGAAACAGATGGAAATTTTTAAGGTCCTGTTTTTTCTTACAATTGATACTGACACGATATAGGATTCTGCCACTTAGCATGCCTAACAAGAGCTAATAACGTAAAAACCCTACTTAAGAATTCAATAGGTTCTGCCTGTTATACTCAAAAATTCTACTCAAGTCGTATACAAGAAAAAACAAATATTTTCCACATACATAAAGAGTTACCCTCTGTCTTATACGCCGCAATTTACTCTCAAACTTCAACAAGATGAAAAGAAGCATAGATGAGAAAATTAATTTGGTATACCATAAATTTCTAGAATCTTAATTTAAATTCATGTGTTCAAACAAATAAACAAACAATTCGTAAACTTGCAAAAAGTGATTCCCCCCGCCCAAAAAAAGAAAACACGATTATCCGAAAACTTTTCAAATTCAAGAACGAGCATTTATTGCTTCCACCCTCAGACTTATGGAAACAATTTTTTACAGTCGAAGAATTTAAAATGAAATAATAAACAAAACATCTTTTTCGCATTCACTACTGCAAAACATAACCTCCATCAACGGTATCTGCTTTCAAATGGCGCAGTTTATCTTCTCAACGAATCTTAGAGAAGGTATAGGCAGCCTTAGATTGGCAAAGATTCTTTTATACATCTATTCATTCATTATATGAAGACTACATGACTGTACTGTTTATTGCGTGTATCTCAATCTTAAATTGGTAATGGAATAAAAATGCCCATAGCACACATATGTTGGTGTTTTCATTTGCATTTTATAAATATCGACTGGCAACTTATGTACATAATTGAAGTGCCTCTGTGGCATACAACAAAAACTATGCCGTTTCGATTGTTCGAATAAATAGATAGCCCACTGACCTCAGTTGGTCTTGTATGTCACTCGTTTATCACAATTTAAAGTTAAATCTACAATGGAAATGGGCTGGGCTTTGCGGGCATGGATGGATAATCGCCATCTACAGCCAGACATTAATTTATTTGAGAATGGAATGATGGTTTGAGTAAATACGAAAATGTTGAAGTAGTTCCCAACCATTAGAGTGAGTTTTTGGTCGTAATTACTGCAACAGAGAGCGAGAGAGAACGCAATGATTATGTGCTTTTGGATTTGACTTGTTGATGACGTCTTGATTGCATATGACAAACAATGAGACAAAAAATATTAATCAGGTGACAATGAATTTATTTTTGCTCGAAAATTCTTTTTCAAGAAAATATAAAAGAAAGAAGAATGATTTATTTTTTTGCACACGAATTCTTTGGTTTGACGTTTGGAAGTCAAAATTTGCGTTTGAGTTGGCGGGATTTTCTTTGTTGGAATTTAAATTGTCCGATTTATCCATCAGCAAGGCAATTTGTCGAGAGGTGACGTTGTTTCATATTACTGATGGCAGTCGTCGTCGCCTCCATTTCCTCAGGTTAAAAACATTTCAGAAGCAATGCGTCGAGGAATCGGAAATAACTTGCTAATGAATGGTTGAACAGCCTCTCAAGGATGTTGTAGTTAAATACGGTGATATATTCTGTTGATTAGCCAAATAACAAAACCATGCCATTGCCATATTCAGAAGCGATTGATCTTCTAGTTTCGTGGCTCACTTTCTCTCAAATAGTTGTATCCATACAGTAAAGTTTGGCAAGTCTCCCCGTCACGGCAGAGGCTCGAAGTTCTTGTTCCAACTGAGATAAGACAAATATCTTTCCACGGGTATGAACTTTCATGTGGAAATGGCAGGCCCTCTGACAGTAGTTTCATTGTTACAAAAAGAGTTTCCTCCATCAGCCGTGCGGAGTCGGAAAAAGATTGTAGGTCCCCTCCATGCCCCACCAAGGCATGGTTGTGAGATACGATATCCGCTGGGCCTCAGAGCTTTCCGCCCGACTGCGCCACCCTCTTAATTTGATTTATTTCTCCTCTTCAAAAACAAAGTATGTTTATTTAAACTTCAAGGGTAATTAGTAATTATCTCGAGAATTTGTGGAATTTTTTTCAAGGAAAACTTGACTTCTTTTCTTCTTGCTTATCGGCCTTAGCAGCAGCTTGATCTCAATAGATAAATCACAAATTTCCCACTAATATGCTTCACGCGACGACAACTTTGCGTCAAAGCCACTCAAAAGTTCAGCGTTTCTTGAAGATTTTGAAGCAATACTACAAAGCCCGCAGCAGACCGATGTGATATTCATCGATGATAACATCGTAAATCGTAATGAACCTACAGAAAGCTTTATGAGCTCAGACGGAGTAGTTGAATTGATTCAGGGTCGACGATTTGAAAATCCATCAGGACCCAGCATAATCATTAACTACATCGTAAGAAAGTTTCACCCAGCCAATTCCTGAGCATCCAGTTAAACAACTGCATCGTCGACTTTTGTTTTCTAAGGAAGACAGCAAAAATAGCGCCGATATCCAAGTTTCCACTTACTGGATATCGGCCTATTTTTCTTCAGAGCAACTTCAGCTAAGCCCAGGAAAGGCCTCTTTTTGGTGGCCTAAGACATTCTGCGACACCATCCCAAACATGTAGTTTCAGAAGAACTATTCCACGCTTATACCGATCATAAGGTTCCAGAAAGTCACGACGTGTCGTTGCAGTGCTCAAAAGCTGTCAAGTTGCCGTTGGATACTTCTTCAATATTGAGAAAGCATTTGATAGCATCTGGATTCAGAAACTTATTCAAGATACTTATTAATTTTACAAGTTAATTAACTTAAATAATTTTTATAGCTAACTTTTTTTGTATGTCATTTTTCAATTCAGATAGAAAACAGCCGATTATGAACCAAAAGGATCAGAGCAGAAATGACACAAAGATTAAGGCATGGCCGCACATCTATGACATGACATCTTCACGTCTGATAAGTCCTAGCAAGACAACAGCAAGAATTTTCTTACGCCGATGATTTCTTGACGTCGATTCCACCAGTCATTTCAGCCTGAATAGTTAAAGACCATGTTAGACGTCTTTGGGAATATTACACTGAATAGGGTATAAAAATCAGCTAATCAAAATTCAAACTGATTCGTTTCAGAGGATCAACAAGACGTCGGAGCACACTATCAGCCTCAAACTGCAACATAGCAATCATAAAACAACCTGATGAAACTGAAGACGACTAGTTCAATTAAGCTTGAAAGGAAGAGTAATGTTCAATCCTCAAACAAAAGTAGTGCGCAAAATAGCAATCCACGATCTACGCTTTTCATTTCAGGATGCTAGGAGAATTTGAAAGGAAAACCGTGATGATCAGAACTTAACTTTGTCAATAACAGAAATTCAAGACGAAAGCCAAGCATTGAGTATCTCGGTACAACAGCAGTGAACACAAAAAAAGGGAAACACTAGGTCAACAAAAGGCTCAAAGCTGTCAACGCCAGGAGTACAAAACGAAGCCAAGCATTAAGAAGCTTCTTTGAAGAAAGCTTCGAAGAGAAGTTACTGTTCAATCCTCATATTTCAGTACAAAAATAAAAGGAAAACGCCAAGTATCAGCAATGGACCAGCTTTGTTAACGAGAGAAGAACTTCAGCCAATAAAAACTATCAGGAGCATCAGGAAAGAAACTGACGATTGACCTGAGCAACCATCCGAACCCAATAGTCAGAAGTCATGAAGAAGAGCACCTATTCCCAGACGGAGATGACGCTACTGGTCAAAGAAGTTATACAAATTAACGAAAAAGACATACAATATTGAAATAATACGTAAATAGACACTTTAGTGTCTGAGGAGGCGTCAAATGCTCGTAAGGCCAGCTCAGAATAGACAGTGCAACTCAAATGCTTTGTGGACATGCACTCGATACAGGGATGACAGGTTTTGAGTTGCGATATTCTACTTGTGACACTGTTTGGCAGTAAAACACTCAGATTTTTTGGCCACTTACTAAGTAACGAATCTATAAACAACTAGAAAGCACCCGAACAGCTTCAAAATTTGATTTTATATTTCATCCGCTTTGCCGCCCAATATGTGAAAATTACGTGAAAGAGTTCCTGTAATTGCAGTTAACACTATCGGATGATTTATGAACTCCGTGTGAAAAGCGATACTTCTTCCTTTCACAAACTTTTCGCTATTACTTCGAACATCAAGCCACTTAATATGTTTATGTCAATACAACTATTGTATCTGAACTTTCCAACTAAGGACAACAATTTTACAGAAATGCTTCAAATCATTTGAGAGAACGTAGGTAATTAGGACATATCATCATCACCACCTAATGCATCATATAATGTTGCGAAACTAGCGCTATCCGATCAAAATATAATGCTTACCAATCAATCTGGGTGGTGGCAACCGGCAAGAAGCAAAAGAGAAAAAAATTAATTTTTTCTTAAAACAGTGCAACCAGAGGGGCGAGTCATTTCGATTAATCTCCTCGACTAAACTGGGTCGACCTCAGTTCTGCTCAGGTGCTCATTCGAAGCCAATTCAATGCAAAATGCTTAAGTGTGTATTACAAAGAAACACTTATTCAATATGAGATCAAATACAATAAAATCAAACATATTGCCATTTCATGTTTGCTTTGTGGCAAAGGTGTCTGTTACCACCCCGAACATTGCGTCAATAAAACAAATTTCAAAATAAAATTTGCTTATACTCAGTCAGTCTGCACTCAAACACCAATTTTGTGGTATATTATTGAGTTAGATACCGGCGCAAGGAGGCAGCAGATTTAATCGTTAATTCTCTATCCGTGCTCTGTTTTAGCTTTTTCGAAGCATAACAGGTACATAGATGAATGAGGAACGATGCGATTGCACACTACTTTTCGAACGTAAGAAAAATTCGAAAACAAAGAAGAAATAGCATTTTTTTTCTTGAGCTGTTTGCTGAAAGGTTAATAACTTTGCAACCAACTGAACACTTTAAGTAGGCAAAAATGTATACAGTTATGTACATATAGCCCATGCCAGCGCCAGCGGGTAGAAATAAAATTATTTTTCCGAGATACATATCATTTTGTAGCAATTTTGCTTTATTTATAATTTTTTCTTTTTTGCACTCTCTCGGTGTATACATAGTAATCAAATAGGTTAAGCGGGCTCAAGACAAAAGGTTGATGACTCCCGTAATAAAACTATATAAACTCACCTCGTTGAGTTGCTTTACTTTTCATTTGGCTTACTTGGGGTTTTTTTTGCATGGTTTTGTGAAATGTTATGAGCACACGCAATAATAGCAATTTATTTAAATCGATCAAAGTGTGCTAAGTTATTTATAGTTGTTGCACGAACGCATTTTATATTAGGTGTGCTGTGTGCACATGTTTGTTCATGCTGATGACTGTGGAATTGTATTTTAAGATTTGTTTGCAAAATTAAAGTTTTTATTTTAGAACGTCTTGTTTGTACCCAAAACAATTTAATAAATTGGGTGGCACAACGCAACCGTTCTAGCACTCTTTTCTCGACCATACCATGCTTTGTGAAATGAGGGGACCAACAAACTTTTTGCCGATTCAGCAGTACGAACGGCTAGGAGTCAGAACATAGGTAGTGAGACTACTATAGCTTCTTGAAACATAAATACATACGTAGGATGGCGCAACAGAGCGGGGGCTCCGGGGCCTAGAGCATTTCTCGCAACCATGCCTTGTGAAGAAATTTATGGAACTGGTGATCGAGAAAGAATTTTTATTAGTTCTCTCTGATTTCAGATGTGGAGCCAAACCTAAACTTTTACTCTACCGAAATGCAGTAAATAGTGTGGCCAAGCGCATTTCTCTCTACCACACCTGGTGAAGGAATAGAAGGGGCCTATAATTTTTTTCTGGTTCCAAACGGCTAACTGAGAAAGCTCTTTCATTGTAATGGAATTACTATTGGAGGACTTGTCAATTCCTTACGGAAAGCGAATACCGATTTTTTTCTTTACTGGTGCGACATCAAACCTTCCACCGGCACCGTCATTTTAATACAAAAGTTCAAACAAAACAACAAGTTTTAAGGACATTCGTGTTTTGAGGTCTTGTAATTTTTTGAAACCATAAAATGTCAGTAGAAACCAGCCTTTCAAGTTTGATTGTTATTCAAGCACGTCACAGTACGTCTCTTTGTGGGAATGGAAGTCAGCGTTCTTTGACAATATCGACAATTTCTCAACTTTTTGACTTTTATATAAAATTGTTTGTTTCATGGCGAATAACATTTGAGAGAAATAGTGTCGGACTTATGACCGAATCTTGCGGAACTCCACGATTTATGACTTTTCGTGTAGCTTAGCCGCTTCAATCATAGGAACTATTTGCTCTGTACAAAGTCAAAGAATGGAAAGAAAATTCTCTTAGCTCTTAGCTCCAACTTTTTCTGCTGTTGATAATGCTCCCTCACTTTTCAAAATAATGAAGTGCTACGACCAGCAATCAAAGTTGAACTGATATACAAAAAAATAAAACTAAAAAACGAGCGTAAGCGTCTTAAGCCAGGGGCCGAATTACCGCACCCGTCATCGAGTAATACGTAACTGAATTATGTGCTATTGGGATTCCTTCTCGCATTATGGAATCGCAATTGGACATTCAAACGTATTGAAATCGATGAATGAACAGTAGACTGATGTTTTGCAATAAAGAGCGAGTTTTGAAAGAAAAAAAGTACTCACTCACTCGATCACTTATGCGGCAGTTCGACCCCAGATGTGCAATGAGTGTGCTAATGACGATTAAGCCTCATGCCCAAAGTAGTAAGTTTACTTAGTTTTTTTAATCACTTTCTTAGGTAAGTTCTAGAAATAAAAATTTTACCTCCTTTCTGTTCACGGATTGGTCAAAAATTTAGAATGCATCTTCAATTTATGTGAAAATAAAATTTGATACTTTTCGTACCGTTGTTATTCTAAGATGGTCGCCACTACAAAATGGCTGCTTACATATTTGTATACCATTTTACAATATGGGTGGCAAATGAAAGGGATCAGCAGAATAGAGTTCTTCATGAAAACAAAATGGAAGTCCAATATGGTCACCAACAAAACGTTATAACTTTCACAGCGCCTTCAATATCAAATAAAAGCTATTGACTTGTGGAATAGATAACACCATGAAAAGAAAAGAAGAATATAATATGGCTGCCAGGGTGCCAGCAAAATTGAAAACTTTAGAATAAAAAGGAGTAAAAAATGTTTTCAGTTGAACCCTTGAAAATAAGGATCAAAGCACTAAAACCTAAAAGTTTAAAAGTTTTTAATTCTATAGCGCTGAGAGGTTTAAAAATATTTAAAATGGCCTTGCTTTTTTCAAGACAGTAGTGACTGAATTCCCTTGACAAACAGCACACATTTCGATGTCGAATACATCATAGTGAAGAACATGGATGGTTTTACTGTGCGTAAAAAGTATGTAGTATCAAAATGAATGAACGCCTGACTATCAATAGCTACGGGCTTAAAAAAACATGACTAAAATCATTCGATGGAAAAGTTCTGGGTCTTTGTTCATTTCTTCAAAGGCTGCCTGTTCTATTGCTTCTTGTTGGATAATCGGCAGCTATATACGCGTTAGCAATGTATATGCACATTTTGCTGCAACAAACTCGTTTCAGTTAATTAGTTTTACAATGACGAAAAAATACATCAATTATAGATAACAACAGCTGAATATTCATACTTTCTGATTGCCTTATACAGGCAAGCCAATGGAACGCCTTAGAATTTTCAAATCTTCAAAGAATTCTGGAAATACTACAAAAAAAAAAACACTCGGGCCGTATAAGGAATATTGAGGTAGTCCAGTTATTACTTAAGAAAAAACATTTAAGAAAAGCAAATAAAATAAGAAAGTTGAATTTTGAAAATGACCTGGGGGAGTCTTAGAAAAGTTTAACTTCAAATTATCCACTAAGATTTCCTATGTGCATTTGCCATCTTGGAAAAAAAGTTGAATTGAGATTTTTTGCAATAACTCGGTTCTACGTGGAGATATGAAAATTTTAAATTTATATTATTATTTTTTGTTGCTCTTTTTACGTTCTACAAATAAAGTCCTTTACTTTATTTCTCTAGAGTTCATCGTTGATGAGATATCGATCGAAAAAGTCAAAATTTTACGTAGTTAGATTGTTTTTTTTACAATTTGTCTGGTTTGATAATAAATAAATATAAAAAAAATGGTAAACCCACAATTTCTTTATTTTATTTTTTATTTTCGTTAAAATTTTTAGCGCCTGAAGTAAGGCTTTTCTAGGCCTCCCTCACGTCATATCCGAAATTCAACTTTGTCCGTTGATTTTCTTGTTCGTATGTTGATAATGACTGGACTAATGTCAGAACTACTTTATCGACAAAATGTTTTTGAACTGGCCTTACATTAACACAAGTCAAAAGGACTATTCAAATATTAGGAGCAGCGAAAGACGAATAAATCAGAGAAATAGTTTTAGGCTCATTTTGATTCTAGATTTGTCACAAACTCTAAGAAAAATGATGAAAATACAGCCGATGATGAAATTCAGAATCATACGTTCGCTTTTTAATTGCTCCGATATAATTAATTTGAGAAAACAAATAGAACATGACAGTAAGTAGCAAAGAATAAGAAATTCGAGAAAATAATAATCGCGCTTGGAGCTCGATGTTTTCAAATGTTGCAAGAAAATTTCGACTATGTATTTCAAGTCAAAGTACTTATTTATTTGTATTTTGTAACTCATGTCAAGTTGTTGCAGTGTGCGGTAAGAACCTTTCCTACATCGGAAACTCAATATTTCTACCAGGCCTAAGACTTCAAAAATAATATACTGCAAAAGTGTTGCCTCCTAAAAGCACGATTCTTGCCAAGGATAAGCATTTTCAGGCAGTTCGAAATGGTTAGCTGAGCAAGCACTTTTCACGACAGAGTTTCTCTTAAAGAATATTGGATTAAACATTGAAGCCTAAGACTTTTAAATTTTTAATTTTCTCAAGTTTTGCCCAATTCTTATGAATGACATATTTACACATACGTAAGTGAATACAAAACTATACGAAAGCAAACATTACGGGTAACAATTCCGCTTCTTTGTACATTTTTTTTTTTTCAAAGACTTGCACCGCTAGTTCTGGTTGTGTTTGCTCTCCAGATGTAACGTTTTGTTTATAAATTTGTTCAATTACAAAAAGCTGTTTTTGTTAATTAGTTTTTTCAATAACGTAATTGCACTTCAACTTGACACCAGCTGAACACATTTTATGAACTGTTCTTGTAAGATACAGCAAGTACCTACCTACCTACATAATGTGACCTTGCACTGACAAACAATTTCCAATCAATTGCGTAGCTTACAAGTTCAGATGTCCATGCACACGAGTATACATTTTCCTTAATTTTTCCATTCCCAATGTTTGTATTGGATTAGTGGCTGCCAAGTTGAACTAATTTAATTTGCTTATTGTAAGTTCAATGTTATGAGAGCAAACAGCATATAAAACACAGGCAGGGTAAAGCCACTTGTTTAACCATAAATTTTACACGAACCAAACCCATTGAATCCATAAAGAAATCGACGACGCGCCGCCTCGGCAATGCTTCTCTCTATAAAATTCAAAAGTCGACGAAGTACTGACAAAATACAAATTACGATGATAAAACTCATGGGGGTAATTGCAAAGGTGTAGAGTACCCATTGCCCTTGTTAACTACCCTCGAAAACAGTGTTCATCATGATAAATGATGAGATCGATAAATCGATGCATTGGTCTAGTTGGACATACTTGTTGTACATAGGGCTTTTCATCGAATAGAGAAGTGATTCCATATAACCAAAGCATAATGCTCCCAATGGGAAAACTTATTCAAGTGGTCGGTAACGGTAACACACATGTTCCATTTTTGTTTTATTTTTTTGCTTAGGTTTTGTGTAATAAGAAGTGATTTTTGTTTTTTTGTTGCATATTTTTTACGTGCGAGTTGAGAAATGTCTTTGGCAAGAGCATTATGTTACAGTATAGGAATAGGAACTGAATGGGGCTTTATTTTTGTGAGAATAATCGCATTTGATATAAGAAGAACATATGAGGGTAGAGGTGTTTTATTCGAATGAATCCCATTTCAAAGTATACGAGTTGTTATTCCTTCTACAACCTTCGGCCTTAAGCTGGATTTTTGACATAAGTCGGTTGAATATCAAAGGATCTGGTGTGTTTTTTCTCGTTTTTTGGTTTTTTTTTTTCTTAGTGAAATTGCGGCTTTGCAATATAATCTCTATAATCTCTTTCTCTTGAAATGAGAATCTAAATTGATTTGAAATTGTTTTGCTCGACATAAAGGATCTGAATGATGTTGTTAATAGCAACGAACGATTTGTGTGATGGCAAATAGGTAAATACTTTATCATGAGCATATTTCAATCACGTTTGCCCAGTCGGCAAATAGAATTCCTACTAAACTCAAGTTTTCTTTACACTTTTTAATCTTGATTTTGCATTTTGTTTTTCAACTTTTTTTGTTTTTATAGAAGAACACCATTACTTTTCTGCACCTTTTGAAAAGCTGATTGCGTTGAGGAAAATGGTGCAAATTCTTCCACTGGGTTAGTACAGGTTAAATCGAGGTCGAAAAAATATCCGACCGACGCCGACGCACGCCGACGGCGTAATAAAATCACTTGGATTGTTGAGAAAAACTTCTCCCAAATAGTTCACTAGGGAACACTTACGTCTTCGAGAGAGGGCGATAATGTGTAGATAGGTTGTGGAACGGTTTCTTCTTCCTATTGCAGCTTCAGGAGAAGTCATTTGATAAAACATTGAGCTTTGCGGCATGTCTTGCAATGAGGCAGTGGCCGGTTATAACACTGACTGGGGAATGGGGATACAGTCTGCTTGGTGATAACAAACATCAGTAACAATTTAGATCCAGGCTTGGGCACATCCTTTTGACAGCCAATCCTCCTATAGAAAATTCACTGCCATGAAAAGATCTCTTTTAATTAGCCACTAGGAATCGGAAGAAAATTGTAGGTCCCAACCATTTCCTCACAAGGCATGATTGTGAGAAATGCCCCTGGCCCCGAAGCCAACCTATAAATGTATGTAGATTGTAGTGTTTGTTATCCTCATAGCACCTTATTGCTCTGACATGAGTTAACACAAAGAAATAAATATGCCAATGTTGATCCTCATGGGTGACATTAGCATGGGAGTTGTTTTTTGTGGGAAGGTCATAAGCGACAGACCCAAATGCCCTTCCATTCAGAAAACGCAAATTTTAAACTGTTCTGTCATCTCCACAAGAAACGATTGATATCAAGAGACATGGAAACAATACCGAGCGATTGGAGAGCTACTTGGCTATTCTAGAAAATTTGGATGATTGAGGTTAGTATAACGTTGTCTCCAAGCCATGAAAGTACTTCTTTCGTTGACAGAACTAGCTTGAAAGCGTTTGAGATACGGAATGAGATATGTAGTTCTTCGGAATACACGTCTCTATCAACTCTGCACTTGTTATTCGAGCCACCAGAATATCATCAGCATAAAATTGATTAATAGAATGGACAATTGAGTTCCTGGTTCATTGCAAAAGGGGCTCAGGGATGGATTGCTGTGCTCTAAGCCGTTCGCTTGCTCAAATATCAAAGGGTATTAAAGTGGTATTAAGAATATGTTAAAAACAATCGAAGGTGTTGAGCGAAGAGCTGATCGCTGGACTTTGCTTGAATTATCACGAGAGGTCGTTTTCCTCAAGCCTGTTTACAATACTACCACCTCGTATCTATATGAAAGTATCCAACTCGTGACCGCTTAGAATCACCAGTAGGTGATCTGTGAGATATTCCCCATTTGAAATCAATAACTTTTTTTCAGGCGAGGAAAGCCGCAGTGACTTTTCTGGCGAGTTCAGGTGACATTTTTTCACCAATTCAGTAGTTTATTAAAAGCATTTTGCATAAGCTTAAAAAAGATTTGACCATATTTTCTTGATACCGATATAACGACGTCATCTGTGTAAGCTCCTGCTCAAAGGTTCATTTGAAGTTCGTAGACGACTATATTTCAAATAAGAGGGTTTAGGAATCCACCCCAAGGTGTGCCTCTGCTGAAAGTTCTTTTAGTAAAATACTTTCAGGTTCTTCAATCCGTTATAGGTTTCCAACGTTGTTGAAGGCTCCCTAGATATCGAGGAGAACATACACACTTTGCGATGAAGAGAATCTCCGATAACACGTACCTTGCGGTAAGCGTGTGGCATCATTTTATAATAATTTCAACATAATGTTTTTTGAATTTAGATTTGGAATGTGGAAAGGTTACTAATTCTCAACAAACATTGAGTAAGAAATAGAGGGAAGAGAGTGATGGAGATAAGATTTAGGGAAAGAGAAAGTCAAAAAGGGGAAGAAAGAAATACGAGAAAGTGGGTGAAAAAAAGGATATAGCGAAATACAAAGTTCTATAACATGTTTCGAGCAAAGAAGTGTGAGAAAGAAAGAAAGAGAGAGAGAGAGAGAGAGAGAGAGAGAGAGAGAGAGAGAGAGAGAGAGAGAGAGAGAGAGAGAGAGAGAGAGAGAGAGGGAGAGAGAGTGATAGAGATATATGCATACATATACAGAGAAAGAGATAGGGAGAGAGAGAGAAAGAGATGCATTTAAAGAAAAAGAAGTATCAAAAGAGACAGAAATTTGTACACTCACAAAGAAAAAGTTTTGAGCATAAAAAGAAAGACTTTAAAAGGTAGATTTCCCAACCACACAAAATAATTGAAAGAGGGACAGTGATATAAAAAGAGAGAAAGGAAAAAGGGAGACATAAAACATCGAGTGTTTTTTTCAAAAATTAAATAAAGTGTTTGTTTACACTGAGGATCATTGTGAACACGAAACTAACAAGTCGATTGAAAAGACTGTCGATATTACCAACATAAAACAGACAACGTTTGTTGTTTAAGTTTGATACAGTTCAATTAAAATGGTTTGGTTTGGCACCTACAAAGATAGGGCAAATCTTTGATATCTCCGACTTAACGACTGCATTTCTTTCAATCATTCCAATCACGAGTTACAAAAGAAGTACGAAGATCCGTGGCAGACTTCAAGTCAAAAATACCTTTTTCAAGAAAAAAGAACATAACCGTCTAAGTTGTTACTAGCCAAGTTTTATTGGGAATTTCTATATGCACTTATATTCACTTCACGCTATGTATGGCTATATTCACTCATTAAGTTTACTTTTACATAAACTCCATTTACCAATCACTCCTTTTCTTGTTCACTTCTGCAAGTGAGTTATTTTTGTCCACTTACGATATTCACTTATATTCATTTAAGAGTTGTTGTTTTTCCATGAGCGATGTTTTGCGATGTTTTGCTTAAGTGAATGTAAGGGAATATAAATTCCCAATAAAACTCGGCTATTGTCACTTTCAAATGAGAGATCCAAATCAAAAAGGCAATATCATACACAGTGCGGACACGATCGCGAGGAAACAAAAAGAAAAACAGAATAAACCCTCGTTGCTCAAAAAAGTACAGCGAAATCGGCGTTAGGTTGCCAACTCGGAACCATTTTATCGACGCCTTCTGAGGGCTTATTGATGCTTTCTGAGGTCAAACGCAGAGTACCTCACTGGCGAATCACTAGTAAGAAGCAGAGAAATACAAGAGTTGTAATCCCTTCGTGATCACTATGCTCGTAACATCAAAAAGGAAAAAGAAGAAGGGATTTTCCTCAGTAATGAAGGTTACCTTCAGTTTCGTACTTGAAAGCACTTTTAATAGCAGTACTATACTACACAATGTCTTCTATAAAGTATTTAGTAGCCTGTTGCGTTTCGAACCGCGTCATCTTACGTGAAAGTATGACCATAACGTTATATGAGGCAAATACTAAAAAAACACGACTTCAAGATTAGTAAGCCTATGTTTTACTTTCTGTTGCTTACTTGTTGAGTTGTAGTCTTGTATTTTTGGAAACACATATAAACCTCAGAAGCCTTGGCTGATTTTTTTTATTTCGATGAAAGTATCTTCGTCATTTCAATTTCTTTTCCTAAAGATCTTCAAAAGTTTCCTAAGCTCAAAGAATAAAAGTATGATAAATAATGAAATTGGTACAAAACCTCACTCAAGAAACACGCAAGCACATATAAAATGACAGCTATGGAAATCAATTGTATTTAATCATTCGTAATGCTTTGTGATTATCCATTTAATAATTATTATGGAAACGAATCCTCTTCGTGATTCTTCTTAATAAATTACCTACAACTTAATTATAAAAATATTTTTTTTTTCTGATGCTCATGTCTCATAATCGTGAGCACTCTCGTTATAAATTACAATCTTCAATCATAGGTCCTCAAGTGGAAAAGCGTGAAATACAATTGAAATTGAAATTATTTATTTGAATTCAATTTAGTTGGACTTTTCACAATATCTACTATTTCTGTTTTTGTGTCTGAACTTGTTACTCATAAAACAATAGAACTCCGAACTATAACAAAATGTCTACCTTTCCACATCGGAATCCCATGTCGACTTATTTTTGTTTCCACAGTGAGTTGAGTACAATCGAATTATTCAATTGGTTTAGTAATCTGTAAAGTAATGTACAAATGTGTGGGAGAGCAGGCAGATCAGTAAGGTATGTTGCATAAAGTTTTTATTCAACAAGAATATAAAAAAAGGAAAACATTATAAATAACGAATTACTCATAGCACTTATTTGTTGTACGAGTATGGCAACTTTATAATATTTTCCCTACACGCCACGTCTGCAATAATTTTTGGCGATGTGGCTCTAAATTTTTGTATTTGTGAGCGACACGGTACATTCAATTCTATCTATGGAATCTGGCTATAGTATATTTTGTTCATGACAACAACAAAAAAGAAAAAAAAACATGGGGGCATGTTCTGAATTCTTGTCAATTTTACATTTGTATTGTGTGTTGGCGACTGTTTGTGATGATGAGAGTATAAATGAACAGCAGAATTGAATATTGTTGTATACTATAGAGGAATATAATTAAAATTACACTTAATTGATGACTTTTGGTCATTACGCTTTTGTGTGTCATGCCAGCCCAACGATCACGTTTTTATTTTGTGCAGCAATTTAAAATGAAGTGACTTGCGTGCGAATTTAAATAATTTAAGAGGTAGGATTGTGCTAAGATGACGTGCCACATTTTTGTTTTACTTTTACACAACTATTTTTTTTATCCAAATTCGATTTTAAAAAATGTATGATTTTATTTATTTCAGGGTGAAAAACATTAATAAATAAAACGAGCCTCGTGGCTTTTCGTACCTCCCATAACCATACCTAGTAAGGGAATGGTAGGGCGCTACTATTTCTTACCGACTCCGAACGGCAAATCGAGAAAAAGCTTTTCATGACAATGAATTTACTATCGGACGACTTGCAAATTTCTTACGAAAGGCGATATCCGCGGTTTTGTTTCCTTCTGTGTTTTTGCGATTCTTAAAACCCCACGTAACTGGCAGACATGCTGACCATTACGTCACGGACACCACTACAAGAGTGAAGGGGTAAATTTTATTTGTTTAGTTTAGTTATTCTTATGAGTTTTATCACAACTAAAATATTTCTGTAAAACTAGCACTTTTTGCGTAGTTTTCAGTTCGTTGAAATCACTACCACACAATTCCAAAAAGCATCATTTAAACGGCTATTTTCTAATAAATTTTATCTTTCCACTTGGGTCACACGCTTTTTTGTCATCGCTGAACACACGGTAACCGACTTACAACGGAAACTAAACTTATTTCTTATGTACTAGTTGATTTGTCTATTGAGGCAGGACTTAAAAAAGAATCATCAGCAAAGCAGTGCTTTTCGAGGCAATGAATTTAATAACAGAGGACTTGAAACTTCCTCGCGAAAGGCGATGCCCGTGGAAGAAATTTTTGCCTCTGTTGGGATTTAAACTACGAACCTCTGGGTCAAAAGTAGACATGCTGATCTGTACGCCCCATGAAAAGAACCTCACAATCGGTTGCCCGATCAAGGGAAGAGAGAATTTTCCAATTGTCTCCAAGATCTTGTCTGCTTCTGCTGTAATATGTAAGCATAGGAAACTAAACGTCACAATTTGATAGATTTTTTTGGTTTAAGAACCAAAGAAGTTTGCAATCTAGCAAATCATCACATTACCGCAGAATTAAAAAAAAAAATGGGCACGACTGGGTCGCACGAACTTGCGATTGTGTTCTAAATACGATATCAAAATCTTAGGGCTGAGTAAAAGTTTTGGTGTTCGCTCTTTATAATATATTTGGTGGTACAGGGTTGCCAACTATATATTAATTAGGAAAATTTTATTAAATCACGAAAAATATTGAAAAAAATTCAATTAAATATTCCAAAGGTCTCAAGCAAAAATCTAAAAACGCCATTCTTTTGCAATTTCTAATATATATAAACGCTCAAAAATTTATCAAAATCGTTGGACCAGTTTTAAAAATAACGGTTTTTTATTTTACATTTTTTTTAAAAAAAAGTTTTGTAAAATTCAAGTATGCAAAATTTAAGATCTTAGCAAAAGTTAATTTGACAAAAAATTTGAAAAAAATCTAAGTTATGGTTTTGAAGTTATTTCAAAAAATCTAAATTTTTTAAAATTTTTTTTTAAAATTTCAAAAATGAAAATTTTTCAAATCTTGTTATGCAGTTTTCCTTAAACAACTTAAAACTTCTAAAATACAAAATTTCG
Organism: Melanostoma mellinum; assembly: GCA_914767635.1. Classification (NCBI taxonomy): domain Eukaryota; kingdom Metazoa; phylum Arthropoda; class Insecta; order Diptera; family Syrphidae; genus Melanostoma; species Melanostoma mellinum. Next base: position 197,621,221 of record OU612059.1, read on the forward strand.
TAAACATCGTGCAAGCCATTAACGAGAAAGTCGGTTTTGAAAAAAACGGTACTATGGGAGGTACCGTTTTTAGGCTTTTTCCAAAATTTTTTTTTACATCATAACATCGTTTTCGAGAAAAATAAGTATTATCATATCGGTTGTATGGCAGGTACCGTTATTTCAAGACCTAGAGACTCAATTCCAAAAACCCCTCTGTAGACTGCTCCACAGACCCTAACTGCAAATTTTGAAGAAAATCGGTCAAGCTGTTCAGGCTGTAGATCCATATACAGACAGACGGACATACAGACAGACAGACAGACAGACAGAATTTTGGGACCCACTTTTTTCGTATTCTCTATCATCGTAATGTCATATTTAATTGTTATCTCAAAATTTTTTTTCTGCACGATTGCAATACTTGCCTTATAGTACCTATAATCGCAAGTAAAAAACAATGAAAACAATCTCGACACGCACCATCTCCTTACCAATTTCAAGGCTGTATATGACAATCTACCAATCCAATGTATGCACAGAGACAAATTGTAAAGTGCAATGGCTAGTTTAATGATCTCTACACCGAAAGAAAAACCTTGGTAAAATCAAACAGGAAACTTGTTTGTTTTTGCGTCAAGCAGGAACATAGTTAAATTAAACAAGCTGGCATTGTCATTTTATTTACTGAAATGCTACAATTTTCATTGGTTAAATCAACAACGCCATTTTCAATTTCGTGTTTAAACATTGAGCAAAAACATTGTTAAACAACAACGGTTGTGATACTAGAAACATACATGTCCATAATACTTTAACAACGTTTGTGTTTCGTCAACAATTCTGAATTGTTGGTAAAATATGAACATTGTTGATCAAGTATGTTCGTGAGAATTCAGCCACGTTTTCATCTGCTCAACAGATTTAATGCAAAATTTCTATGATAAATGCCTGAATTGAAGTTTGACCTATACATTTGATAGGTCAAACTTCAATTCAGGCATTTATCATAGAAATTTTACATTAAAACTGTTGAGCAAATAAAAACGTGGCTGAATTCTCACGTAAAACATACTTGATCAACAATAAAGAATAATTAATTATCCCTTAAGATAAAATGGTCACGAAACTTATCATATTGAAATGAAGTTCCGTTATGCAACTTCACGTTTTCTTTGGGCTTAAGTATGAAAAATATTGAAATTCAAAATGTTACTGATACTTTAACTATTCTTTATTGATTAAAGAAGTATGAACATTGTTGATCAAATATATTGGTGATAGTTCAACAGTGAATTTGGTATTTCAATCACAAACGTGATGGTTTTTGTAATTTCAGCCTTAATTGTTAGTTAAGTATGTTTGTTGTTGATCAAATATGAAATCAACAATCACGTTGTTGGTTAAAAATTAGAACATATTCAAATCAACTACGAACATACTTAATTTAAACATTTTTATGATACTTACCTGAAAAAAAATTGATGACGGCAGCATACTTGATTTGAACATGCGTTCTTATTTGAATTCATCACGAAACTTGGTTAATTTCACAATTTTAGACGAATTGTTGATTAACAATGAAACATGTTTAAATCAACCAAGGTTTTTTCTTTCGGTGTAAGAACACTCTATCAAGGTCCGTGAAGAACCGACCGAGATCTCACGTACCGAAAAGGATGTTCGATAAGGTTTCGCACTGTAATGTGATTTTTTAACATCAGTATATTTAGTCGCTTACGCAGACGATATTGACGTTAGCTTGATACTCATATCTGTGAACTTTGAAAATTATCTCTCTGTTTCGAAATAATTTTATCAATCCGAGATAAACATAGTGCAAAAGCATTTCAAAATGCAACAGCCCTGCAGTAAAAACACAATAGAAGAAAAACAGCTACATTTTTTGCCGTCGAAAATTGCATTGTAAAAGATGATTATATACGAAAAAAAACTCTGAATGCTATCATATTAGAGGATACAAATCGGTGATAGTGGTCAAAAGCCAACCCTTTCAGTTATTTGCATACGAAGCATAATTTTGGTGCTCTTTCAAGGAGACTTTTTATAGGGAACATGAAAAAAAAACGAAAATAATTGAATTGAATTGAATAATGAATACTTATAAAAAAAGCATTGAAATCTTATTCACCTGAAAACTATAAAAACCTCCAAATTCATGAGTTTTTCTATTTTTTGGAGTAGAATTTCTTTCTGTTCTCAATTAATCTAAATAGATAAATAGGGTGGCGCAACAGAGCGAGGAACCCCTGGGCCAAGCGGATTTCTCACAACCATGCCTTGTGAGGGAATGGAGAGGACCTACAATTTTCTGCCGATTCCGAACGGCTAATTGAGAAAGCGCTTTTCATGGCAAAGAATTCACTAACGGAGGACTTGCCAATTCCTTGCGAAGGCGATACCCGTGGAAAACATGTTTGCCTCTACTGGGATTGAAACTTCGAACCTCTGGGTTAACAGGTGGACATGTTGACCATCACGCCACGCGTACCACGATTCTCAAATAATCTCAATATAAAATAAAATTGTCATTAAAACGCTGTATCCGAGATTTTTTTACGTTCAAAACTGATTGAAATATGGACACTTGATCAAAGAAATTTACCATTAACTTCATCGTCGCTATACTGATAGCTAGTTTTTTACTTTCAATCAACTCAATACAGAAATGCATTTTAGGTCAATTGGTTGATAAACAACATTTTATTTTACATAAAACTACCTCTGGTCTTTTAAACTTTTTTTAAAAGGTCTTTCATATTTTTTTTTAATAACACACATATTTTTTTCATTCTTTTTTTTAATTAAACATTTTGATGTGACATTCTGTTCTCTACAAAAAAGTGTCCTGGTAAATGTATCAACATTTTGCTTCGCTTGCAAAATATGTCACAAAAAAAAAACAGATAGGGATGGTTTTTCAGCCTAAACCCCGATTTGCAGCATCTAATTTAATAGCATTCCATGATTTTAATAGCCCCTTAAGCGATTACTGCCATAAAAATCCACCCCTTTATACCCAATTTTTAAGCATATAAGATCAATTAACAATTTAGTCAGGCTCGCAAGTGAATTTTACTAGAAAATACAGTCATCCAAAAGAAATCTGCTAATTAGAAGCAATAACAAAATTTGAGAAAGAGAAGTGGTCCAAAGTGGCTTCCTTCAGGCACTTCTCACATTACTACTGACATACACTGGATAAGGAAGAAATCTTTAATCTTTTCAAAAGCAGAACATAAACCAATTTTCTTGAATAAAATGCTGTTGATGCCCATGCTTATGATTGCTTATTCAAATTGTATGATTTTACTCCGTACAAGTTGTTGATCGGATTGTTTCTATTTTTTTCTTGAAAGACAACTGGTTGATAGTGGGAGTTCTCGAAACAATCGCCTTTCAAACTAGGGGGTATGTGTTTGAAATTTTTTGCACATTCCATTTGACCAATAGCCTGTAACACAAAGCGAAGAACAACCTGTGGGACATTTTTCTTTGAAAAATTTTTTACACTTGTCGTAATCCACTTGTATTACAAGCATTTGTAGGTGTGTGTTACAGGCCTACAAGCAGTAGTTTTAATTTTGAACCGCTCATCAGCCATCCTCTTGATTCTGAAAAAGCCCTTTGCAAATCGGTACCTAGCTTATATTGATTTGACAACCTTGTTCAGGTTAAAGCACATTCAGACCTGGGCACCCAATATAATGAGTTCAGTAGCTTAGTAGCTTCATATAAACCTCTCTTTTCTTTGATAGCAAGAGAAGTGAGGAAACGTAAACTGCGCGTCGATTAAATATGTAGATAATCACAGTCCTTTACCTAAAATAACTTTGACAAAAAGCAAAAACTCTCCATATGTTCTTGTTTCTCATAATCTCCTGAGAACCTCTTTTAATCGTCTTATAGGATTTTCCCATTAAATGTTCAGCCCAACAACTTGACACAAACTTTCCTTTCCTAAACTTGAAAATCTTTTCTTCAACTTCAATCAAACCTACAATTCAACCACAAAAGAACTTTGAGTAAAGTTTTATTGAAAAATGTCAAACATTTTTTGTCGACGCAACGGCGGCGGGTGGGGGGCGGAAAGAAGGACGAATGACCACACAAACGAAAAATAGCTTCCATAAAAACGACGAGAGAAATAAAATAGTTAACAATTTCAAAAACGAATCCTAAAGACAGAGTACCTACCTATATTTCAGCTTAAAATTTCATATTCATTCCATCAACTTGACTTAAACCGCACATAATTCTAAAACTTTCCCATTGCTACCATTCATTCCATTCTCAGAAAATAAGTTCCCTGATGCCATTCTACGTACCTACCTACCATCCTACCTAGCACTTGCTGCTTCTCAGAGAAAACACCCACCTCCCGATTCCGTTACAAGGCCATCAACCAGAAACCACCATACGGTTGGGAAAATACCGACCTACAAAGTTTGGCAGTTTAAACGTTATCTTCATTTACAAAAGAAAAGCAGCTTCCTTTTTATCAAAGCTCCCCAAAGGCTATACTTCGACACCAAGCAACAACCATATGTTTCAATAAAAAGAACCATGCCAAAGGTGCAAAAGCACACACTTATCTCTCGGCTGTTAAAAAGAATTCACATGAGTAATTACTCACCTTTTCATTGTAGGATGTGATCCAGTTTTCCGATTTCATAAGAACGCTGTTTTGTTTATCACCGTTCGCAAAAGGTATAGAGAAATCAAAAAAGAAAAACTGTTTTCTTTTTTTTTACTATTTGCGCTTCCTTTCGCAAGGTTCGTAGCTTTTCTACTTTAATTATTTTATTTACTGCGTTGTCGTGATGTTCAATTGGCTCTCAGTATGGTGTATCTACACTCAACACATCAGCACAGAAAAAAAATAAAATTAAGGAACAAAAAATTTCGGTTGACTCAAAGTGGGTAGTCAAGTTGTGCAAATCGTCGCCGTCGTTGTTTTAGAAACCCTGTTGGTCATTCAATCAACAACAAACAAAAAACGATTTTGTTTCAAAAGTTCGATCAACACTTCGAACACATGGATTGCATACACTTTTCAATTATTACTTTTTTTTGATTTTCTTTTCTCACACAGTAATGCACTTTTTCTTGGCTGATCACAATATGTTTTGATTTACACGCGAAGTTATACGCAATTTTCTTGTATATTTTGAGATACAGATGCGCATTTAAACGTGGATATGTGTCCTCTGGTATATAATTGCCGTCGTCGCCTGGCACATGAGTTAGATAAAAAAAAAGAATTGATTTTGCTTAGAGTGTCACTTGTATGAGTTCCCTTTTTAGTTTTGTTTTTTTGTTGTTGCTGCAGCAAGGCGGGCGGAAAATGAAAGAACAACTTTTAACACCACAAATTTTCTAATTACAGTGGCAGCTGTCAGGTAATGGTGCGCACATTTGTCATAGGTGTAACGTAATTATACGACAAAAAGTCAAAATGGGTTTCTCTTTACTCGGCTTTCTTAAAATAGCTCACTGAGTAGGTTGGTATGTAAGGTAAGAGGCAGAATCACAAACAACAACGTGAAATTGGATTTATCGTTGTTTTTTTAAGTTTAAGTTTTTCTTTTTTTTTCTATACGTACGATACAATAAAAATAGTTTCAAGACTGACCCCGTGTCACTTGAGAGATTCAAAACATGAAAAACAACAGAAACAACGAAAAACACCTTTTCCGATGTATGGTCAGTCAATTTCACTCTGCGGTTTTTCGAGAGCGCACACAAGAAACTTTTTCCTCCTCCGGATGATTCGAGAAAAGTCTATGGGATGTCTTCGTATCGGTTAGTTTCCTTTTTGCTTTTTGAGGCTTGTTGACGACGTTAACGACTTCGGCAACCAAATTTAATTGACAAACTAAATTTTCTTCAAGAAATAACAAAAAAAAGGAAAAAAAAAGAATTCAAGTGTTTGGCGATATAAATTCACACGGACGATCAAAAAATTGTGAGTTTTATTATCTGCAGCTTAGCTCCACATCAACTTCACTTTCGTACGCGGTCACACTCACTGAACGACTGGTTGCTTTGCCAGTTTCATTATTCCACTAATTGAGTGAAGAGTGAAAACGAATATTTTGTTCCCCAACTGTTTCTCTGTTGTATATACAAACTTTTTGGATGAGGGCTTGAGGGGGGGCCAGAGCACTCACACACATGGAGATCGAGAACGACAGAAAAACCAACGACGCCAGTGTAACACACAAAAAAAAAACTTGTTACGGTTACCGATGGGTGGTGGGGGGTGAAGGGGGGGCTGTGAACTGTGATATGCTTTACACAAGTATGTTGTAGGTTGACGACGACGCTACTAGTGGAATTGAGCGTTTCCCCAACTTTGGTCTACTGAACGACTTCTGTTCTATTCGGTGCGGTGTTTTGCTTGGCGTTGGCATTTACCATTTGCATTTAGTGACCACAATGAGCTTTTACAATCGAAAAAAGGGGAAAGCCTGCTAGAATATGCCCCCACCGAGCCCCACCACCGCAAGCACTCTCTTGGGGTGTTTATTAGAGCGGTGTTAGTATAGAAGTCGTCGTTGTCGTTGTCGTTGTTGTTATTGAGGTGCTTCAACCTCACTCCGATGAATGCAATTCCTTCGAGATGCTGCTGATTTCGGTTGAATAACAACCACGACTCGAAGGGTTCTGGCGACACAACCGCACACAATGTGAACGGCGATATTTCTCGTGCATCGCCACCCCCTATAGCCCCATGCCAACAGTGAGCTTTATTTATTACGTCACAGTTCCTTTCCCCAGCTGTTTGTTATTTTTCAACTTTCAAAAGCTCTCTGCCACTCTAGGTTATGAGTTTTTTGCAGCAGTAAGAAGATTCTTATTTCTTGTCCCCACTGTGTCAGTCAAGCCTCGATTCAGTCGTGCAGCTTTTGGAGAAACTTTTATCATTTTTAGGTATTTGCTGACTGCTGGCGAGTTTCGAAGACTTGTTACTCTACAACTACAATGTACTGTACTAGTGAGCAATAATAAAAGTACGGTAAGAAGAAGCTTTGAATGGCATTCAGTTTGTGGTGTTGCTGCTGTTGGCTTGATGGATATACACATACACCCGGTCACCTTAAAGTGGTATATCGACCTGGTTATATATGGCATATGGAGAGAATGGCAAAGCGGTTTGGTTCATTGAGTTTTTACTTTCAAACAGATTTGGGTTGGTTCAATTTTTCATTTTTATTTTTATTTTTATTTTTTTTTTTTTGTTTCTTGCACACTTATTGTTAATTATTTCGGATTTTAGGCATTATGTTGGGATGTGGGTCTTAAAACTGAATTTAATAGCAACCGAATGGCCTTAAGTTGCGAATGTTCCTATTTTATTCCGTTTACATACAAAATGCCTCTGGCAATGTCTTGAACGATTTCATCAGACGTGTCAGAACGCAACAAATGCCAGTAGTTTGCTAATAAATCAATTCGTAGCTTCGGTACTTTCAATGAAATGGGATGTAAGTGTGTATGGATATGGAAAGAATCAAAAACTGGCATTCAAATTATATTAGGGCTTCAATGAGGGCTTGGCAGTTTTGGATTTTAACAATTTGACTTTCAGTTGGAAGGGAGTTTTTCGTTTGACTTCTTTTAGTCAAAAAGAACGAAGCTAAGTATTTTAATATCAAAACTAATCGAGAAGCCATCTCATTAATTTTGGTAAAAAAGTACTCGTATGCAGGGTTGCCCGTCTATTCATCTACGTCCAAATCTGGTCATTACTTTCTGCCTTGGTCACATGGTCATTTTTTATCCCGTTTGGTCCTTTTTTCAACAAAATGAAGTAAGAAAAACACTTCAGTCTTTAGGTTCTAAAAAATGAAAGCAGTTTTTTAATCGACTGATGTAAAAAGTGCATTAATAAGCTCGTTTGTTCAAGCCCAAGTATATACTCTGAGGTAACCAGAATGCGTTCTTTTGAAAAACATCAGTTTTCCTCTAATACCAAGCTGAGTTCTCTTTTAGTTCTCGGTTTGCCATTAAGTTGCCCTGAACTAAGATTTTGTTGGGGAGAGTTCAGCTAGCAAACAGTGAAGTCAAATGGCACGTGTTTTTCTTGGAACGACTGGCGTGTGTGGTGACTTCTTGGTGACTTCTTCTTCTTCTGTTTTAAGAACCGAAAAGCAAGTTCTTTCTGGCAACTAGACATGATACTGCACAGATTGTGTCTGTCAATACTGTCATACGCTGGTTATCTCCAGTATCACGTGTGCTGTAAGAATTAGTCGACGTGGGGGGTTTTCTGATGTCCACATTGACCATACAAGGGATGCGATGGTAAGGAGGAGTATTCCTCTATAGGTGTCGAAATTGTAAGGTTTTCCATTATTCATCCCTACTTAATCATGCGGTGCTGGTGATTTCTCCTTCTAAACTAGTCTCTAGACCGTCTTTAGATGCATTTGTTTTCAGCTAACATACGAGTTTGCCACCCTAACTTTTTCTAATCTAGAGTATGGCATTCTTGATCATCGTCTAATAGCGTTTTTCATTGAAATTCGATAGATTTACTCTCAAATCGAGATCTACTCCTTTCAATGGAACATGTTTTTTTTCCTGGTATTAGAAGTTTAATTGATGTTCACATATAGGCATTCATATTTTTATGTTTGGTAATTTGTTTGCTTTAGCAAATAACTGATTTTAAATTATAAACCTTTTTCCTCTTAATTTATAGCAATTTTTTCAACCCAACGCTAGCACTGGCTAGCACAGCAAATTAAAAATAAGCAAATTATTTTCCATTTAAAGTTTGACAGAACAAATGTTTTTTCATGTGTGCGTGAATTCAGAGTAGAAATCCCAACCAAATGGGAGTAGATCTTTGGCGTTTAGAGTTACGCCGGATCTACTCTTTTTTTCAATGAAACATGGAAAATGGGAAAGGAGTAAATATTTTCAAAAAAGGTGTAATTCTTTTCTTCAATGAAAAACGATATAAGTTGAGTCTGCAAAAGTTACTTTTCTAGATCCTCAGAAATGACTGCGGTTTTACCACTATGTTTGCTTGGTGGTTTCTACGGGCTTGGTTCTTGGTTTGGCATGATTATTTTATTAATTTTTGGTATAAACTCTGAAGTTCATTCTATCATGACATTTCTATACATTTCCTTAAATACGCGCTACTCGTGCTGCTTTTTCCGTTTGAGAACTTGTTGTTCTTTCCTTCTTTCTTCATCGGAATCAATCTTAATTTTGGTCATGTTAAGCTATGTTTGGTTATTATTATTTTTTTCTTTTTTTTATTTTAGGACACACACTTTTTTGGCAATTGGCAACCGTGCTCGTATGAAAGTCGGAAATGGGTGGGGTTCCAACAATAATTCCAGCAGCTATGCATGCAGTGTGTAATTTTTTCACATGTGATGATCAATTTGAAGTGATGATCGATTTGAAGTCCAAGTCTTCATTGCTAAGAGCACTGAATGTATGGGTAAAATTTTTCTTTTAAATATATGCGATGTAAGATCAGCAGTAAAGCAACTTATGCAACATCGATCATCGAGAAAGCGAAGGGTAGATCAAGTGACGAGAAAACTCCACCACCTTTTGTGATTCTGTGCAAAAAGACCCCTAAAGTGTGCGTCCGGCACTCAGATTACGTTAAAAATGTTGGATAATGTACAAGGTGAACGAGGGTAAATTGACGGCAACTGATGAAAATGCTTTTTCGTATGAAGGCGGGAGCTTGATCGTATTAGAAGTACGAAGATCCATGGAACCCTTCAAGTCAAAAATACAATTTCGGAAAAAATAGAACACGACCGGCTCAGTTGGCATTCAAAGGAGAGATCCTGACAAATTCGTCAAAAAGGCAATATCATATTACGATCAGGAACATATGTTTACAGAAACATTTCTTTTCCAGAAAAATGCAAAGATTTTTGTATTTGGTTAGCTTCAGATACGGAACCTTTCAAAACCGGGAGGTTAGACAACGTACTCTGAAGTCAATCCCTAGTGTGAAGCAGATAAGTTTGAAATTACGATGCTCATAACGCCAAAAAAGAGGATCATCAATCCGTTATTTCGTTAAACATGGCAACGTTACAGTTTTTGTCTATGAACCTTTCTGCATTTCGTTCACTATATAGGTACTATTACATTTAAAATGTCAACCTTTCCGTTTGGCGATCGAAAGACTTCAGGTTAAGGTACCCTTGATAGAAGAGTAATTGGGCAGTTCACACTGTACAATCAGTTGGACATACGCCGATCAACGACCAATTTTGGATAATTTGAACACTCAAACGACATTTTTTTTGAATAGTTGTCAAATGTTTTTGGAAACAAAAGTTGAATTTGCGCACACAAACCTAATAATGTGATTTGGAGTCTGTCCAACTTGAAGTTTCATCTGAGATATTGGAATATCGATTTCGAAATTTTCACTTAGTTTAGAGCAAATCTTTCAGAATTTCCCAATACTTTAAAGTTTCTAGAAATTTCTAGGAGCTTTTGTCATACGATTTCTTTTACATCATACTTGAAAAGATTGCGCAGAACTAAAACTAGAAGCTAAATCTTTCAAAAGTCTATACAATTATGACGTCATATCTGCTAGCTGTAGCGCTAAAATAGCTAGAAGATTACGCATTACGAGACTAAGATGGTCGGGCCATTGTATATAAAAGGTATAGTGGCACCATGAACACTTCCGATGCTATAGCCACCTACTTGTTCGATTAACGAATTTTGGGGTTCTATTGAAATTTATTTTGGTGGTACACTTGGGTATTATTTACACTATGTAAAGTTCTACACTTAACTTTTTTTTTCCGATTCAAAAGAGAAGTCCTTTAATCGAGCATGTAGATGGCTATAGCATTGGGAGTGTTCATGGAGTTACTATACGTTTTATATACAATGGGCCGGGCCATGTAGAACGGACGGACCTAAGCGCACCGGGTCGATGGGGGTTTGAAAACACGAAATCGTGGAAGGGGAAGATCTCAAATTATGTGACACAGTCAAGTCGAAGAAGACATTAACCGACTTATAGTGCAAAACTGGAAAAAATCTCTCCCAAAATCGAAATTTTTGTAACACAAAACTAAAAGTCGACAAGTCAAGAGCTAGTTGCAGTATAGGCCCCTGGTAATACTTCTTTCGGAGCTGGCCTTTTTGACAGCTCTCACCTGATTTACGCTTTGTTCAGTTTCGTTTACCATTTCATCGTTGAAGAATTGAACCCGCACCGTCACTGAGCACTGCGTGCGTTCGGTTTCAAAAACCGCCTTTGACGACGATTTTTACATAATTTCGAGTTTCAAACCTGTGAATTAACTGAAAGATCGGGTGATTTAATACCGATGGACTATTTTCGTTGGGGGTTATGTAAAGTTGCTTATCTTCTTAGATAAGGCTGAGATGGTTGACGGCTTGGAAAAGAATATTCGGCGCGTTATTGCTGACACATGGGCCTGCAAAAGTGGTCCAAAATTAAGCCTCTCGGCTGGGTTTTCATCGAGCCAGCCACTTGGCCGAAATCATTTTTAAAACATAATCTTTATAATGAAGCTTAATTCTTGGTCATAACATTAAATCATAATCTTCATGTTCACATCTAAGAAAACACCCTTTGCATTAAGTAAATGTATATGTAAGTGGATATTTAATATGTAGCATCTTTGTCTGCAGCATTTGCAATTTTTTATATGAATTTTCCAGCAGTGGGCGCCTTAGTCGTTCCGAGGTGGGACATCGTTTTGTTTCGTTTATTAATCATTCCAGGATACCCAGGTTATCTGTCACAATTATAAAACTGCGCTCAAGGGTAGAACTTGCAATGAATATTGCTTTGTAAATTACTTTTGATTCTTACAATTGGAAAGCTCTAGTGTTAAACAACAAATAAAACTTTTCAAATCGTAGTGGCTTTTTAGAAAAATAAATATGCCAGGTAAAGATACCATTTTTTGAAGACCTAGAAGCTTAATTGCAAGATATATTCCCAGAGCATGACTACCAAGTCTAGCCAAGGATTTTGAACACATTTTTCGACTTTTTTGTTTACAAATACTTTGTCTAGCTTTGGTAAGACTTTCATCATTTCACAAAAAGGTCATTTGTCATTTTCTAAAAGATACAGACAATAAAACAAATGGCTCATGATCGGTTTTGAAGTAAAACCACCCAATGCAATTTGAAACCAAGAAGTAAAAAAAAACAAAAGGGGTTGAAAGTTGTTAGGCAAAGAATATATCATAATGTTCGTGACAAACAACTTGTTTTCAAAAAGAACTGTGTAAACAAAATACAAAAAACAAGTTCACATTGCTTATAAAATCTTAGGACTTCGAAAATTGTTTCTATTTTAGATCACATTGAAAAATTGATTTCCAAATTCGTTGTAAGCTTATTAAGATCTTTCCAATGGCACCAAAAATATTCAAACGGGATACCATCAATCCATTTTTTATATTTATGCGAAAAATTCGAAATATTTCAAATAAAAAAATTTCCGTTATCCAAGCAGCAGAAAAGTGGCGTCATATGTCAGAAACCGATAAACTACAATACCGAATTTGGGCCGCTAGAAACAACGAACAAAGAAAAGAAAGAAAAAGAAGAAATTCTAAGTCCAAAAAATCAATACCAAATTTGAGTTACTTAAATTAAAAGCATTTTTGTAACAAAACTTATAAATGAGTGAGTGAAATTTATTTGTTGTTGATCTTAATTTTGTAAGGGGTGGTTCAATTTTCCAAACTATTCAACTTGTTGGATCCACTTGGTTTGATGGATGTGTAACTCGTTTGTGTCATTTAGAAGGCGCTTTTGACAGGTGACTGTTGAATATACCGGTCTTTTAAAATACACATAGTTGACAATTGGTTAGCCTAACTCTTACAGATCTCAGACTTGTTGTTCTTTACTTTTCTCAGCGATAAACAGAAGCTGGCTGGTCTGTTGTCTGGTAGAGTCCAGATTGTCCGACTTGTCGTTGGAATTTTTTTTATCAATAAATTCTCAAAGACGATGCTCGAAGAGCAGAGTTCACGCGGTAAAATTAGTTGGACAGACTTCGATTTGTAATCGTACAGTGTGAATTCCGCTAATCGTAGCAAAAATATTCAAGTCTCGCAGGCTTTAGTAGACATTATCAGATCTGTCTGTCGGACTTCAAAAACTATCAAAGTTATTTAAAAACCATCCAAAATGTTGGCCAGACGGTCGTTTGAGGGTCCATACTACCCAAATTGGTCGTTCAGACCAAAGTTTGTACAGTGTCAACTGCTCTGTTCACACAGCACGATCAGTTGTACCGACTTAGTAATATCATATCAAGCATTGGTCGTTCAAGCCAAAGTCTGTCCAACTAATTGTACAGTGTGAACTCGTCTAGTCTGATGGATGTTGGATGGTCGTATACAGTTTGAGTTCAAACCTGATTCTAAAACAAATTGAACAAAAATATTTGAAATCTATTTAAAAAATTCATACAAGCAATCGTTTTGATTCACATTATCCAAAATTGTTCGTTCAGACGAAAGCCTATCCAACTCTTTGCACAGTTCACACTCTACAATTAGTAGGGCTGAGTTAGTCTGATGGATGTTGGATGTTCTTGTAAATATTTGAAAACTATGTGAACATTGAAGCCAAAGCGTGTCTGACTCTTTATGGGTAGTTTTCAAAAATGTTTGCCAATTTTGTTTTGAGAATTAGGTTTGACGACGAGTCTGACAAATCTGCACACAACCTACTGAGATCAGTAGGTGATTAACTTGCTGATCTCTGTGGTATCATAATGGGCCATTGCGGCCTAAGTGTGTCAGGCAATGTACTCATTGGCTAACAGCCACTTCCACCTAACCTGCACGCAAAACCACATTCGACAAATTCAACATCCATTAGACCAAGTCTGTGTGTGAACTGAGCTGCCCTATTGATTTGCTTAGTCACATTAAACATTTACTTTACCGAAAAAACTGTTGTGCTTAAACAAGCGAAACGTCATAGAAAGTTTTGCACCATGTCAGAGTAAAACTTTTGCCAGTTTCTGTAAATTTGAAAATTGAAGATAAAGGCTTTTGTAATGTATTTAAAAAAAATTAAAATTCAGCAAAAAAAAATTTCATACAATCACAACAGTCGAACAACATCCCGAACCAATTCTATTGGCTATCCATACAAACCGATCGTCAGGTAAGAAATCTCACCTCACCCTCTCTTTATGGATTCCAATACGTCACTTATCTATAGTATGGTAGAGAGCCCAGAGCAATTGTTTGGGTCTGAAAGTTAATTAAAATTCAAAAATGAACATTCGTTGGTGATTTTTCATCGTATCAGGTTTAAAAGTTTGGCATGTTTGTGGCTTGTAGTGGGGATGATAAATTGAATGCAATCGATGTGAGAATTCTGTACGAAATTTCAGGTATAGAGTATTTATTAAGAAGATCAAAGAGAAATAAGCTCTGAAAAAAATTTCTACGCTCCCGTTCAGTTTTCCAACGTTCAAAAGCAACGTGCATCGGTGTCTCCTTTCAAATCCTCTCCTATTTTCCTAAATGCTCGCACTGTGTTCTATAACATTATAAGGGTACTCATAACCCCTTGATGTGCGCGCTTATTATAAAAAAAAAAAAAGTTACTTTAAACTGTCTTTTGCTCAAAAAACCACAGATCTAGCCCAGACTTACTTTTCCTATCTTCGCCATTTCTCTACAGGGCCTTCTAGTCTAAGCATTAATCAGTCAACTGTTCTTAGTGGTATCCTCAAACTCAAAGACGAGTATAATACAGGTCCAGATCGCATTCCTGCCCTTTTGCTTAAAAAATGTTGTTCCAGTTTAGCCCTTCCCATCACTAACCTTGTCAAACTATGCCTTTCATGTGGAGTTTTTCCGGAATTATGGAAAATATCCGTTATTTCACCTATCCATAAAAAAGGCCCCAAAAACCTGATATCAAATTATAGACCCATAGCTAAACTCTCTCATATCCCTAAGCTTTTCGAAAGCATTCTGTATGAAATACTTTCTTTCCAGTGCAAATCAATGATATCCTCCAAGCAGCATGGTTTCTGTAAGGGAAGGTCAACAACCACTAATCTAGTTGAGTTTGTTTCCTTCTCTCTTTCTGCGATGGAAAAAGAAAACGAGGTAGACGTCATTACCACAGATTTCAGCAAAGCTTTCGACAAAATCTCTCACACTTTAATCCTCTTTAAACTTTCCATCCTCGGACTCAGCCCTATCCTACTCAAATGGATATCTTCATATTTGGATAACCGCCAATATAGAGTTCGTTTCCGTTCTACTCTTTCAGTTCCTTTTGTGGCAACCTCCGGTGTGCCCCAAGGCAGACATCTTGGACCCCTCTTCTTCATCCTTGCCATTAATGATGTCGAAAAGATCATCCAATATTCTTCTATCTCACTTTAAGCGGATGACGCTAAAATTTTCAAAGTCATCACCTCCGATCGATATTCTCTTTAGCTTCAACATGAAATCGATTCATTCGTCTTTTGGTTTCCTAAAAACTTCCTTGAATTAAACATTCCCAAATGCGAAGCAATAACTTTTTCTCGTAAAAGTAATAAACCTCCCCCCAGATCCAATCATCTTCAGAACATCTCTATTAACCGTGTGCAGCTAATCCGAGATATAGATAGGAGTACTCCGCGACGGCGAATTGAATTTTCGTTCTCATGTTGACGAAGTAATATCAAGAGCTAATTTCGCCCTTGGTTTTATCTAGACATTGTCCAAAGAGTTCCGCAACCCCCGTGTAACGAAATCCCTCTATATTGCGTATGTTCGCCCTCTCCTTTAGTATGCAACGCAAGTGTGGGCTCCATATCATGCGGTTCACATCTCAAGGATCGCAAGTATTCAACGTCCTTTTCTGCTCTTTGCCCTTCGGGATCTCAACGACGCGACTAGAAACTTTCTCACCCTACCTCCTTACCGCGAACGTCACGCAATCATTATTCTCCACTCCCTAGAAAACAGAAGGAATGTCTTTGACATCATATTCATTCACCGACTTCTTACTGGTAACACTGACTGCTCCCCCCATTTAGACCTTTTCTCCTTCAACACTAATCCCCGAAACGTAAGATCATCCCTATTTTTTTTCCTTCCTGCTCATCGTACATGCCATGGTCTCAACGAACGCCTTAACCCGCATGATGAGTAAGATTAATTTTGTTCCCTTTCTTTTCGACCTCAATCTTCCAAGTCCCTGTCTGAAAGCCCTCCTTTTGAACCATTTTTCATCCTCGTAGTTTAATTTAGCTTTAATTAGTTTTAATTAGTTTAAGTTTAGTGTTTAAGTTATTTAAAGCTTGTATTAAACTTATAAATGCGGCGGTAGCCCAACCAAAATTAAATTTAAATTAAATTTATTTGTTCAGTGTCTATTTCTATAAGCAAGTGCGTTTTTAGATTTTCGCTTAAGCCCTTTGGAATATTTAATTTAGTTTTACCAATATTTTGTGTGATTTTAAATCAATTTTCGTAATTAATGTAACATAAAAAATGTGAAGAGCGAATACCAAACCTTTAACTCAGCCTTAAGACTTTCATATCGTGTCCACTGGCAACACTGTTTCTAGTGAAAGTTCATTTTGGTTACATTACTTTAACATAAAAAAATATTTCTGTTGACTCTTAGACTATATCAATAGAAAGAAAAATGAAGCACCGAAAATCAAAGTATTTGGCAATTATTTTTCAACAAGGCTTCTCTTAATGATGTCCTTTAGCAGACTTGCAAATCAAATCACACAAGTACTCGTTAGAGAACAACAACTCAAGTGCATCCCGGAGTAGGTGGACTCACTGAGTTCTTACACGTGGCAAAGGCCATTTCCAACTCACGGGATGAAAAAACCTTTTCCCAAATTCACCAAAATTGAAGAGAAATTAAATAAAAACATGGCATGGGCAATTAAATTACGACTTACCCATAATATGTGATGGCTGGAGGACAATTTTCTTCCAAGCATATTTGCATTTCCTCCATCACCACTCCCCGCGTCTCTGTGAAATTTGTTTAGCAAAAAACATGAAACACATTTCATGTAAATCCAGTTACTACCCGCAGAGATTTAAAGAAAAAAAAAGTTCATCCAATCCATAAGGTTGGATAAACTTTCAAAGTTTAAATGGCTCCTTAACATCCATCGAACACTCACTTCTAATCTTTCGACATTTGCACATGAAGCCCATCGACGCCAACATCACTGCACGACATCATTACAGAGTCGCGCACAAGCACACAGCACGGCGCATATGCCCCCATGCCCATACTCTTCTTCTGCCACTGAAGACAAATATAATTAGATATTTTTATATGAGCTTTGGAATCGAGAGTCTACTACCAATACCAACCACTGTGCGAGGAAATCGACGAACAAACGAATCCGACGAATCTTCTTCACAATTTCATTTTGTTTTATTATTAAGTCGTTGTCCCTTGAGTCTTTTGCCTCTCGCTTTCTTGATAAACCAAACCAGTGAGAGAACACAATCGAACATACTCCTCGTGGTTCGTGGTTCCGGCAAGCAGCAATCTTAGATAGGAAAAACGTATTACGTATCTTTTTCGACACTTCACTGTTCAACCCACTTGGTGTGGTTTGGTGGTGAGCAAGATGTGGCCCACTCTCTGGGTTTCGTCATCGCGTTCTAAAAACAAGCACGCAAACAAGGAATAATCATAGGAGCCAGTCTAAAAATAGCCAGCATCCGCCCACTAAAATCATGCCTTTAGACGTCAAGCAATGTTGACGACGACGACGATGATGATGATGATGCTGTGGAAAATAATCATAGAAAAGTATCTATCTGAACAGCAAGGCAACAAACTGTTGAAGTGTGAGAGTGGTACGATGTGCTGTGAGGACATGTTTTTCATATGAAGGTCCTTCCTGCTGCTATAGTGTGGCTACAGTTGTAAGCCTCTATTTACGCGAAAAACTGAGTATAGAATAGTACTTTTGTTGTTGCTAGTCCTTTTCTCATTTCATTCCTTTTTTTCCTTTTACTATATTTTCCTATTTTGGTGTCGATTGTGTTGAGTGATGATTTCACATATTCAGCGTGGGTTGAAGCTCCCCGTTTGCCCATTTCACTTCATTAAGCAATCAACTTCTAATCAGTGCTTAATCTTCTGCGAAGCTATTGTCAGTTTTTTAATTACTAAGCTTTGGTAAGGACAAAGACGAAGCAAATTAAAAAGGTTTTTATTATCCTTTTTGACTGGGGAAAATGTATTCAAATTCGGAAAGTCAACAGTCAAACCTCTTCCCTTGGCTAGAGTGGTTTCGAAAGTGTCCTTTCCTTATGCTCAATAGGCTTTGTATGCCAACCTTGGAACAGCTATCCAATTGTGAGTGGGAGCAAAGCGCCAATTACTAACATCTTCAGTTTTTGCGATGCTTGCCGTTCCTAATTGGGAATGGAAAGCCAAGTTTTTACTTTTAAATCCATCGCATCATCACAAGGGGTGGACAATTTTTGGTGAAGAAATATGACACATAGCCGTTTCAGGACTTCAATATGGGTAAGCAGGATGTCTCTCTATTTCAATGTTTAGTTAACTTCAGTGGAAAATGTAAATATCATTGAAATACAACTTAAGACAAAGTCAAAGAGACACGATTGAATCCTTAATTTTTCTCCTGTTGGTTCATATACCACACTTATTTGTGTTGTGTAATAGAGATAGGGACGTCTTCAATAATAAATAATATAGGTGATTACACAATACTATTGCACGTGTAGTGACAGTATTTAAACATTGCGCAATTATTGAACAGAATTTTAAGCGAGTCTGAATTTTATTGCGCAATATTTTTTTCTTCAACTGGGTAGAGTGTAGACTTAATATTGCACAACTTTTTTCATTTTAATGTACTTTCTCAATAGAATCACCAGCATGGCTGCCGCTAAAACATCATCGTCAGACATTATTTCTATCCCTTCAATTCAATTTAATTATTATTATTGGACAATAAAAATTGTGTGCAATACTAATCATGTATTGAGCCTTAAGTTTCATTTCATTGCCTGTTTTCAATTTCTATCATAAAATTCCTAATTTAATCAGGCTCAATGATCCTTCGGTTCAACTACATCAAAACCTTTTCAGGAGCCTTATGTCAAGCGAAGGATATGTGATAATTCAATTTACGACCAAAAAATAGTTTTTTTTTAAAGAAAGAAAAATCAGAAATAAGTTTTTTATAAAGGCTGGCTAGAACAACAGCTGGGATAAGGTGAACTATGTCGATGTATGCCAATAAAAGGTACCGCAGAAGAAATTAGGTTGTTTGGAAGCTCCTGTAACTAACCCGCAGACAGTTTTGGCTGTTTGAAGTGAGATGTTTCACTACTTCAACTTTATTTCAAAACTTTATCAAAACGGTCTGCAAGAGCTTATAGGGAATGTCACAATGGATGAATTCCACCGATCAATGGTGGACCTCAGCTGTCAAAAAGCAGAAATCTCTGAATGAGCTACTCAGACATTTTTTTTCGTTTAAAGGTTTTTCAGGTGCTTTCAGGGTATTGAAATAGAAATGGTGTCAGTTGAGCTCCTGGGAAACCAGCGGACTACCGGCGGCAGCGTTTTATTTGGATCTGCACATGGAACCAAAGGTCCCTTAACGGACTAGGATCAGCCGAAGAGTTTGAGGACACTCTAGACTTCTGCAAAGTAAGATATAACCTCCATCCAAGAAGTGCGATGGAATGGGCCAGACATAAAGAAGATGAAAAACTGTTGCAGACAATAGAAACAGCGCTTATTTGAGTGCGGATTCGTCGTTAGAGAAAGACTCAAGGATAAGGTTATCAGACGAATTATAGATTATGGGCAAATAATGACCATCCGAAAGACGATAATTTTAAAGACTGTCTGGGAGCGATGCCCTAGATATGACATGGTAGTTCTTGACAATTTCAACACAAAACTAGGGAAGGAGGACGTCTTTGGAAATGCAATTGGTAAGTACGGCCAGCGTGACAAAAACTAAGAAAACGGACTCAGGCTAATCGATTTAGTTCTGGCGCTAGATCTTGTTGTTAGTCAAGGGATATCCTCCCTTGATACTACTTCAAGCTTAGCACCAGGCCATAATCCCTCTAACCTGCCAATCGCGAGCTTATACAGATCACGCGATCTCTCTCCATCAAAGCCTGACGCGTCCCTTATACCATCCTGCGTCCTCAAAGATGGCAGGTTCCCTTGGGTTTTCAATCATAAGAGCGATTATCATGAACAAGCTCCAGGCCTTCTACTGAAGCTTGTTCATGATAATCGCCCATTGATCGAAAGAGATCGCACCATCCGCGTTACTCCTGTCAATGACATCGAAAATGGTTTTGTCCTTCAGTGCGTCAGTGTACGACATGTCCTTTTTGGAGCTGAGGGTGCTTGATTTTTGCACCTTAGGCCTTTTGGCGTTCGGGGTTGACTGCTCGAACGAACGTTGGCGCTTAGACGTTGAGTCTGCGCAGTTTTTTTCATTTATGGCAATTATTTTCATTGCCCATTCCAGCTTGGCAGATTGCGTTGAATCAAGCTTAGGTTTAGGTACCCCACCTACACCTTCGCAATTTTTTCCACGTTCCGCCTCACTTTGTGGTTTGGGAAGGCAGGGAGGTTGGGATTCCCTTCGTGTCAATTCCACTGTTAGTCACAGTTTCACCACCAACTTGGAGGAGGGAAGGAGTGTTTCCGGAGCTCGAAGGAGGTCCTCCCCTTTCAGCCGAGACGATAGTCTCGGTACCTGTACCTTCCGGGTTGGTCGACCTTGAGTCCTTTGACATTGGACGGGATGAGGTGGTAGGTTGGAGCAGCGTTTTTGATAAGAGTAGCCCCTTTGTCAACATAACACAGTTCTATCTATCTATCTATATCACAGTTCGCATTAGAACCGAAAGTCTCCCTCTACTTACTGCAATAGTCTTCTCCGTGGTCACTTCAATACAGGCAGTATAAGTGGAAGTGTTACAGAGAGTCACTGCAACCCTTCCACTTGTGTGGGCATCCTCCATAGGAGGGGCGTTAGAACCAGAGGGCTCTCCAGATTTCTTGGTTTGCTTGTTAGGCCTTCCTCTAACTGCAGTCGACTCCCCCACCCAGCCCTTCCGCAAATCGATTTATCTTTTATCTTCGTAAATAAATTTGTCACTGATGACTTATCCTCTTTCAAGGCCAAGCCATAGCCGGCACCTACCCTTGAATCCTATGCGGCCAGCAATAAGCATTGAGGAAAATGCTCCATATGACAGCAGGAGTAACAAAAGTTAATCGTATTAGAACTACGAAGATTTTTGAGCCCTCTACGTCGAAAATACCATCTTGGCAAAAATAGTTCACAACCGGCTAATTGGCAATAGTTCAGACCCTTTCGCGAAGAAAGAAAAAGGAAAGTAGGCAAAAGTGCACCTGGTACAGAGATTCACGATGCTTGTAGCTTCGACAAGGAAGAAGATTAAGCATTGAAGACCAGTGGCGACAATATCAGCAAACCACAGCGTCTCAAGTTCTGGGTTTCACTCGGCCTCCAAAGCGATGGTTTGATGAAAATGCAGACAGGTAAATGTTGAAGCAAAAGAAAACCAAGCCTGCCTGGAACCAGAGCAAGGAGATGTACAAGGAGAAAAGTAAAAAAATTGAGAAATCCCATGATAGAAATGAGATTCTAAAATTTTACTAAAAGGTAAAAAGAACAGTTTGTACGAAGTATGCAGACCGCGCGCGGCGTTAAGTTGGTTTCTGTCGTAGTCATAGTTTGAACTGACAAATACCGATAAATGTCATCTGCACAGAAGTTGTGCGTTGCATGCGTTATACTCGTATTTCGTTACGTGTGTGTGAGCGGTTCCTTTCCTAAAGGTACGCATCGTTCACAGCTATCAGTCGCAAGATAGGTAGGACACATGCAGAGACTGAAATTCTGATAGCATATAAGTACCAATTAAGTGTATAGGCTGCTCCAGCCGAGAGAAAACCAGGGGTACATCGTAAGGCCCAGAGATTCTCAATTTTGAGCAGAATCTCCTTGAAGTACGACGCATAAATCCACCCAGTAGCTTCTTTAGGACTTTTGAGTATTTTCTAGATAGTCTCTGATAGACCTGCTAGCGATTAAGCTGCCGATGCCACTAATTGACTGTTAATTCGCCAGCCATTGAGCTATGGACTGCCAGGTTTTTGATTGTTGAAGCCTATACTTAACGGTTGACTTATCAGCATTTGACTATGGAGTTGGCAGTGTTCGAGCGGCCAGTAACCGTGAATGAAATCATTAGCGTATTTAGACACAATAGATATTTGGTAGGTAGGTAAAAGGGGCCATTGTGATTTCTGATTCAATGGAGTGTTGTTGTTGTAACGTCCTTTATAAGTAAAAACCTTTAAATCAATAGTTGGTAAATTTTTAACCATTTTGTGGACTTAATGAAGTTTAACAGGCTATTGATTGGAAGGTCTGATATTTCTCCAGATCGTTGAAGAAATAACTACCCAGAAACTTTTTGGGAGTGTATTAATTTGTACTATAGCTTTCAGATCAATAATAAGATTGAACCATCACAACCGAAGTTTCAGGTGTTTCCTTTGGTAGACTCTAGTCCCAACGAGCATACCCCAGGTCTAGAGAAAAAGTTTTAGTCCTTGGAAAGTAACTACAGTTCCCAGAATTTTTTTAAACAAATAACTTTTCCATAAATTATGCAAAGTCCACAAGACACAAGACTTTAATGACTTCTCAAACCATACAACAACTAAATACCTTCAACATTCACACTTGATCAAAACATACATATACATACATATACAATACATAGTTAGTAACTACCAATCATTATTATCTACTTATTCAATTTTCGGTCAAATTTCGAGTGCCACTGCGGCACCAAAAGTTATAATAACATGTCCATGAGAAAATATAAAGTTCCTTTGAACTTTCCAATTTGTTCGCCCAGATAAGAACATCTAATTATATCAGAATTTAATTTGCGTAATAGTTCCACGAGGACCTTTAGTTTCCATTAAATATTTACTCAATAAGTCCTAATCATTCACAAGGTGAAAGTTATTTTCTCTGTGGTGCTGGTCTGGTAGTGCGAAGAAGCATTGTCATCGTGCGGTAATAATTCAACCGGCACCATTAAAGGAAAAAGCAAATATTTTACTTAAGAATATTAACTACTTCCAGAACACTATCCTTGTGTGTGTTGCATACTTACAACCAAATCCACAGGACCAAGCAAACCATATGCTCCGATTGTCATGTACCTAATGATTATAGCCCAAAAGAAGGCCCAACAAAATCAGGCGAAGTCGTGCATTGAAATTAGCTTATCTATTTGGTAACAATAGATGTCGTGGTTTGTTACAAAAAAGAAATAAAAATAAAGCGTGAGTACCGTGCTTATTCGTGTCCTGAGCGAGAAAATGGCATTTGCAACAAAGCACACGAACACCCCTATCATCATCACGTAACCGCACTTGGATCCAATGAAATGAAAAGTAGACTTTTTCAATTTTATATGGCAACTATGTATTTAAAAATAGAACAGCTCTTTGTTCCCTGGCAAGGATACCGCATTCTTTTTTCTCGTAATGCGCAACAAGTCTGCAGTCTACATTTCGATGATGAATTAAGAAAGGGGGGCTATTTCATGAGTCAAGTAGTTCGAAGAAATGGTTTGCATTAATTATGAAATGTTTCGGATACACACTCCACAGTACCTCCTTCCCCCAACTATGGTCGTTCTTATTGTTCGAAGAACCATCAACTGTCTGATTTGCTAACCACCACAAGGGACGAATGAATATTTCTTTGTTACATAACTCTGTTGATAGCAAAACACCCACACACACTTTACGAAATATCAACCTACGCAACTTCTGCACAGATTACATTTATCGTCAATCATCAGTGCAAACTGTGACGACTGACGACGTCCGACCGACGTCCACGTACTTCACACAAACTGTTATACAAAATGTCGTACTGTGATGGCAAAGCTTTTGACACCTCATTGACGTCAGTATGAAAATCAAAACCAGTGAACAAGTTGTTCTACGTCATTCATTCATTAAAAAGGGTTTTCATTCATTCATAGCGTAGACCAGTTTTCAAGGAGTGTATATTGTACATAGAACCCACACACACATTCAAAGAACGTTTATATTTATCAACCCACACAATCTGTGTATATTTGTTTTGATTGCAAAAGAGGCTGCCCTGTAGCTTTTCCCCATTCACTTTTCGTTAACCTTCGTCCTTGTACTAATATTTCGCGGCAAATTGTTGTGTGGGGAAGTCGAAAAACTTCTAGAAGGTTTTTTTCGGGTGGTTTTTTCGGAAGAGATGATAAATGTTATAAAAGTGTTTCAAATTTCGGGTTAACTTTATGCTAGGCTCGCTCTTTTTTGGTGAAAAGTTCCCCCGAAAGTAACAAGTCTTTCCATATGGTAGCCAAAGTCGCATGGCGTTGCGTCGCGGATTTCGAGCGCATAATCACACTCATGTCCCTTTTGCCTTTTTCCTCGATGAGTTCAATTCTTTGGGTATTGGTGTGTGTGAGTTCGGAGTTCGGGGTGGATGGGTTTGACTGCTTTTTCCTTTTGTGAAAGCGCAATTCCCAGCTTTTTTATCCTTTGCTCCATGTAACCCTTCCTGCTGCATTTTGATTGTAATTATTATTCCGTAATTACAGCTTCGGCACGGTAAAGATGCGAGACGGGGTTCTATTTTACTTTTTTTGAAAAACCTGGCGCCAGATGAAATCAATGCTTTTCCCATTCTTTGCTGCTGGTTCTGTGGAAATACTTTTCATCAGAGTGTTGGGATAGTCCTCTATTTTTTCGCCCACGAATTCTTTTCTCGCCCACGTTTTGTATAACATGAAAGGAAATGTTCCTATTTTGGGATGCAAGGGGAATAGAAGCACTCGTTTTTTTGTTTTCCATTTGGTATATTGGCTACCACACAGTTATTTTGAGTGACATATTGATAAGGTTTTCGATGATTATTGTACCACAAGGAATATACATACAAACATATGGATGTACATATATTTTTTTTTATTATTTGACACATAGGAATGTGGCTGATAGCAACGATGTGCGTACCTACGTTTGCACATTACTCAAACGAAATGCAAATGAAAATATAACATATGGAGTCGTTTATTTCACATACTTTCAAAATTAAACGTCATTTTTGGGAGTTACATTTACTGCTGTTAATTTTATGTGGTGAAATTCAAAACAATTTGATGGTTATTTTAGCTGGAAGTTGAGATAAGAGGGGAGATCTCATATTTTTTAAACAGAAGAAGATTTCACGTGATTGTTTGAAATGGATTGCTGGAAATAATTTGGAGAAAAACCAAAGAAGCTTCCCTATTCCTTACTTCGGAACACCCACATTCTAATCTCTTTTATGAATTATTTCGCCTACTACTATAAGTTATTTATATCCATCGTTCAAAAATTTCATTTTGGTTGAACTTTTGCTCACTTTTACAGTAAAAATCAACAGCAAAAACATTCAGAGCGGAAACAAAACGCTCGCACGTAACGGGGTTGGAGTCGAAGCCGAGGGAGAGATTGTGATGCAGGTATAAGTTGCAGTTGGTAGTCAGCTCTTGAAAAAATACCACCGAGACTTGCTTGGAAACGATTATCAAAAGATCAAAAATTATAATTGCCGTAACGTGAACGCAACGTATTACACCTACCCAAATGATTCGAAGCAATTTTATTTTATCACGGGAATTTTTTTATGTTTGAAAAGACATACGAGAAGCAATATAATTGTTCCGTAACGTATTCATGGTTTTCAACAAATGTACTGAAATGAGTGCAGTTTCATTAAAAAATTTAGGTATATCAATTTTAATGGTGCCCGTGTCACGGAACGTGATTGTGACGTAGAAGGGTTATTAGATCTTGGGAAGTCTGCTGATATTGAGCATACAAATATGTGTTTTTGGTTAAAATTTGTCACTCCTGGGCTTTTATTCAGAAGAATAATAATACCATAAAGTGAATTACATGACGTAACGTAAAGACTCTGATTAAATAGTCATAAACGTGCTAAAATGTACGTACCAGGCCGAGCGAATACACAAAATCCCTATAAGACAGCCATTATGGATTTCCAACCCGCTCAATAAAGTTTCCTTGACCTTACGAAACATAGGCAAGATGTGGAGAGAGATTGTTTTCGGTCACGTTACGTTCGTTTGTTCGGAGAGCGTTTCACGGCTCCTTTTTTTTTTGCAAGTTTCGAAACTAAGGAAAAGTTTAATAATTACAAATATTTTGCTTCGAATTGCAGTTACGTCACGTATTCGTTCACATGAGCCAACGTAATGGTGAAGCAAGATAACACAATGCGTAATATGTATGGTTTTCTATGGCTGTACATTGTACAATGTACATGGACAATTAATTAGTTTGTGGAAAAGTAACATATGCATTAATGTGTTTCTTCTATAACCGAAAGTTTTGAATAAAAACTACAAAATTGGAGTTAATTTTTGTAGCAGAAATCGAACAGTACTTTTCTTTGCTCCAGGATTGATTAATAAATATAGCAGTTTGGATTTTTGAAAAACTTTTAGCAATTCACAATCGACCTCAAAACAAGAGTAAAGATTTGGAAAACAGTTGAAATTAGCCAACTCATCAACTCATTTTGTACTCACAAAATCAAGAACCTTGAGACTGAAATTTAACAAACACAAGCAGTTTTTTGAGTGAAAAGTAATGAAAAAGTATAAAAGGACTAGCCAGTAAAACATGATCACATAGTCAGTCAAAGAAGTAGTATACCTGTCTTTTGGAACTGTGAGAAAAGTTTATAAAGCTTTTAAGTATTGAAAACTATGTCGTGTATCTGTGTACGATTGATCCTAATCAATTGAACTCCTTGACAAAAACCCGGTCAGACATAGCCTGGATTATTGCAATTACAACTAGGGACTTTCCGATAAGATTGCATGACAGAGAAACCAGGTAGGTATATAGAATACAATGTCATTGTGACAAATATAAATAGCGAAATGGAACAATTTCTCACTACCAATGGCAAGGGCATCCTAACCAGTCCAAAGCAATCAATCACTCTTTGCGACTAAATGAATTTATCTTGATGAACTGATATAAAGAATGACGTTGCAATCCCGGAAGGATATTTCTATTGAACATTTATTAGAACATCAAGAGTGTTTTTCATACTTTATGAACTACCACCAAACTATTGAATTTTGGCATTACCTGCTGGGTGTTAATAAAGTGAGTGGAAGTTTACTTAACTTTTTCCAATTGACGTTTTTTTTTATCATAATATGAAATGTGGAGCATATTGTGTGGAACACCGAACAATAGCTTGTAATATAAATTTTTTGATTCATTTGGTTCGTTGTTCAATTTGGCGTTTGAGATTGAAATGAGCATTGAGTGGAAAGTGATTCGTAAAAAGAGGCTAATTTGCAGTGGCACCTGTCTTGTTGAAAATGGGTCCTTCGAAATAGTATTTCTTGATAGCTGTTACTTGATTTGTGCTCATTTTGGTTTGCCATTTTATGGAGGAAGAATTAGAGTTGCACAACCACAAGACACTGTGTTCGCTCGGTAAATAGTCTGGATCCGAAGTCAATTCAATCGGACCACTTCCTTGTTATAGCCAAGGTACGAATGAGGATATCTTGTTCATGAGTTGTGCGAACCAACGCTGTGAAGAAGAGATACGACGTCGGAAAGCTACAATAGCAGGAGATTGCCAATGCTTATTCCAATCGAGCGTCGCTCAAACTCGTCTTGAGTCCTATGCTAGCAGCACCAAGCATTGTAGACCAGTGGCATCAATAACAAACAAGCCATTTGAACCGTTGCCTCAGAGGTTCTGGGTTTCACTCGGCCCCCAAAATGAAACCCATGGTCCAAATGTAGAATACAGGCAGGCAAATGCAGCCAAACAAAACGCACGACAAATGCTGATGCAAAAACGAACAAGGGATGGTTACGATCAGTATAATGAAATTTACAAGCAAAAAGGAAGAGAAGAACACCGAGTTCTCAAAAAGAAAAAGAGGGAACATGAGAAACGCTTTTTTGAAGAAATTGAGAGAGACCATGACATGAATGAAATTCAGAAGTCACACCAAAAGGCAAAAAGACCTTGCCAAGGTGGCAAAGCCCGAACTCAAGGTTGTAAAGACCAGTAGGGAAATATAG
Source organism: Melanostoma mellinum (assembly GCA_914767635.1). NCBI lineage: Eukaryota > Metazoa > Arthropoda > Insecta > Diptera > Syrphidae > Melanostoma > Melanostoma mellinum. The sequence continues at coordinate 197,649,478 of OU612059.1, forward strand.
TACTATGGAGAAAGACTTCGGATAATTCACGCTGCTCCGTCAAGGTCGGTAAAGAACTCACCGAGACCTTTGACAAGGCGACAAACTGTCATGCGATTTCTTCAACATCATACTTGAACAGATTGTAAGAAACTCAAACGTTAACACCAGAGGAACAATCTTTCAAAAGTCTGTACAATTACTCACTTAGACACATGATATTGACGTAATGGGAAGAAGGAAGCTTGATGTCATAGGTGCTTTTGCGAGTATTGAAACAGAAGCGGCAAAAATGGGTTTGATGGTTAATGAGGGCAAAATGAAGTATATGCTGTCATCAAACAGGGACACAGAACATCGACGAATTGCACAAATCGTCACAATAGACAGACATAACTTCGAGGTAGTACAGGACTTCGTCTACCTAGGATCCGCTTTAGACACTGACAACAACATCAGTGCGGAGATCAAACGGAGAATAATTCTTGCCAACCGTTGCTTCTTTGGGTTAAAAAGGCTATTGAGAAACAAAACCCTCTCCAGAAAAACCAAAGTAACCTTGTATGTCTTATACATGATCATCCCAGTCCTGCTTTACGGCGCGGAAGCATGGACTTCATCGAAAGCGGATGAGGAAACCCTTGGTCGTTTCGAAAGAAAAATTCTCCGAATGATCTTTGGTCCCGTATGCGAAGACAATGTGCGGAGAAGAAGATACAACAACGAGCTGTATGAGCTGTACAACGACATGGGTATAGCCAGAAAAGTACGCATTGCGAGGCTACGATGGTTGGGCCGTGTAGAGTGTATGGACGCTCCGGCTCCGGTAGGTTTTCGAAAACACATTGCAGGGAAATCGCGGAAGGGGAAGAACACGTCTCAGGTAGCACAATCAAGTGAAAGAAGACCTCAACCGACTAAGAGTCCAAAACTGGAGAGTGCTCGCCTGAAATCGAAATTGTTGGCGTGAAATGTTAGTTGAGGCTCAGGTTCACCCCGAATCGTTATGCCCGCCTAAGTAAATAAGAAGTGAATTCGGAGCGATCTGGTCTAAATACAACCTTTCTTTTTTGCCAGCGATTGATGATCATTTGGACGATCTGTGGTGGGACGTAGCAACAAACTTCATTGCATGAAAGGCCACCTCGTCGACTAGTTGAATACCAAAATCGTGCGATTTGACACCATCAGATTTTGCTCTGTGGCGACAATGCAATAGAACGTGTCTTAGTTTATGTTCCCGAACTGTATCAAAAAAAAATTGATCAAGTTGAGAAACTGTCCAAAATGTATGAAAAAGCGTTCAAAAATAATCTCAAATGAATTGCATGCTACGAGTCATGCCGTTTTCAATGACATTTTTTTATTCCTTCATAGCAAAACCCGATCCTTATGATGAAATAAAATGTTCATCTAAAATGTATCACTGTTTGTATTTTATTAAGACTGAGTTAAGTTGTGCCTCTGGTATGGTAAGCATGCCTGACAGCTACGTGGAAGGTTCAAGATTTAAATTCCGGAAAAATCAAAGAGAATAAAATGTTTATCAAAGGGTATCGCATTTCGGGAGGAATTGACAGTTTCTCCGATAACAATTTCATGCCATGAAATGCGCTTTCAGGACTAGCCGATCCTAATCGACAAAGCATTTTGGGTCCCTTCCATTCCCTCAAAAGGTTTGGTTATGAAAATTACCCTAGGCCCAGGGCCTCCCACTCTGTGGCGCCCCCAATTTATTTTTATTTTTATTTACTTACGAAACCGGAAAATGAATGACCCTTTACTTGACAACGCCATCATTTAAGGGAGAACACACTGCAGGAACTAGTATAGTAACAAGAACCTGTTGGGAGGGAATAGATAGAAAAGAACCTGGAGCTAGAGTAAGGCCAGGCCGGGTATTTCACATCACGCGAATCTTTATCTTCTACCACTTAAACCGCCCTTGAAAGATCTTCAAACATTCAACCATAGGCACAGCTCTTTTGGCATTCAAGGAAAATTAAAATACGTTGGTTCTCGAAGAAAAGTGAAATGTCAAATTCCTTTCTAGAAAAATCCAACTCATAACTCATTTTCAAGTAAAAGTAAGAAATTCAATTTCAGATTAGCTTTGAAAACATATTCAAAAGCTGTTACTCGCTCTAACACCCGCATCAGGCTACTTCACAGAGACCACAATTCAACACTTGAACTTAAGTTAGATTAAAATCAAAAAACATTTAATTGAAAGAAGAAAGAAAAAAAGTACAAGAGATTAAAAGCAAGTGTAGGTAGTTAAAAGGCATATTTCCATAATCAAAACCCAGTTTGGATTGGATCCACTTCTCATCAACATTGTATCTCCTCCGGAGACCCGAAGACCAGTTTACCTACAACAACGTTTATTGGAACTTTGAATAAATTCTCTTACACCCAACTGACCGTATATACAGAACTGGAATACCTTAACTCAAACCAGGGGGCAAGTTTTTAAAAGAATTTTTTATAATCAAATTCATTCCGTTAGATATATGAGTTACCTAATCTCAACTGCATCAGAAAAGTATCGTTTTTCCATAATTGCCTAATTTACATTACATATTTTTATACTTTGTGAGCAATTTTTTTTTCTTTTGCTTTTGATTTGTAAGCAGCTGTCGATTTCGTAATCCAAAGAACTTAGTTGTTGAAATGCACGCGCCACGCCACCGCCGCGCTGATCGCCTTGTGCATAGATACACTTATGTCAGATCAGGTTGCGTTTGGGTTTCAAAATTGCCACTTTACGCAAATGCAAGGTGTATCGCGTATAAGTTTCTTTTTTTACAGATCAACGCTCATTTAAATAGACAGCCACCGCAGCGCGAGGGTTGTGTTCAAAACTACCACCAAACATCGTCGTCGTCTATTCCAAACTTAAAAGCCCAACAAGACTTGTGACCTGTAGCTGTCATTGTGAGGCGTCGTTGTTGTCGTCGGTTATAAACAAATAACAATCAAAAAACGATGCTATGGCGGGCTGGACTGGGGATCGGATGCAGACCAATTCAGTCACTCAACTATCACTCACCGTGCACAGTGCAGTGTGCAATTCAAATACAATGTGGCCTCAGTGGTACCTGGTATGCTCTTGGTATGGTTCTGATGCAGTGGGAGCTGCTGCTGCTGCTGCTGCAGGGCTCACTTAAGCATCAGTTTCAGTCTACGGCGGGCGATTGCGCGCATTCAATTTTGAAAGCACTCAGCATGCCTGTGTATGCATGCACCTAACTGGTAAGATTGGTTTTTTGTTTCAAGGACTTTCGGTGGACATTCACTTTTTGGTCTGCCATTAAAAATATACCTGTGCTATGAATAAAAAAGCAGAATAGATTGCATAAAATCGGTTTGGAACTATCGCTTGGCGCACCATGGCATGCACCGTCAGTGATTGTAGTCTGTAGACAGCTGATTCTTTCAATGTGTTTTGGGTGAGACACTTTTGTGTGGTTGTTGTTTGCACTTGTAGAATGTTTGGCTCTGATCTCTCTCTGGTGTCGTCTACTATGGCGCGGCGGCGCAGTGAATGTGTGCTCCTTGCAAATACCCGTAGTTTTTTTTTTGTATATGCACCACTTGAGAGGCAACTATCATTACTTTTCAATTCGCTATTCATTGGAGTATAGGTGCGGGACTAAAGAGGCAGAATCGTTATCATTGGGATGGTATTCAATGCAAGGTTCTTCTTTGTCAGCTTCAAAAAAACTTGTCTCAGCAAAAACACATCTATTTATTATGACAACTTATATCAATGTATTTATTGCCATGAGACTAGAATGGCTGTTAATTGATCAAATGGAATCATTTTAACGCTGTTGGCCTTTGAGATTACAAGCTGAGATTGGTTTGTTGTGGAAAAGTGCAGCTCAAGACTTGAACAGTTTGAATCTTTTCAATTATTTTGTTAGCAATAAAAAGTGGGAAAGATTCGCAGAATAATTTTTAGGCAACCCAAAAAGAACCCAAGGGAAAACTGTGAGTTAATTTTTCATATGAAAAATGAGACCAGATTTACACGGAGGAGAAGGGAAAAGAAGAACACTGAAATCTCTAAAAGAAAAAGAAAATCCTAGCAAGAAAAACGCTCGTTTTAAGAAATTGAGAGATGCCATGATAGGAACGACATGCGAAATGTTTGCTAAAAAGAAAAATGATCAAAAAAGATTGAAGGGTGGCAACCCTCAAACTGAAACCCGTAAGGACCAGCAAGGAAACATAGTGTCCACTTAGGATCTAAAAAGACCACGTCTGTAGACTGTTTAACGGCGGCGATGTCACAAATTCCGCTGTCAGGTAGAATGTCAAATTCAATTTCGATGATGATCAAGAATGCATTCCTCCCGATCTTGAAGAAGTTAGGCTTGCCATAAGTAACCATAAACCAAATAAGACAACAGGTTCTGATGGACACGAGCTGTACAATGCGATATCTAGTTATAGAATCACTGAAAAATTTGAAGAATTAAGCAGAATGTCTTTGGAGAACTCACTCTTCTCCGAGACCTTTGATTACGACAAACCTTTTCGTAACTGTCATCAAATTTCCTTAACATCAAAAAACGAAGGATTGTTTAACCCAAACGTCACCATCAGAAGCATAATTTTCCAAAAATCTGTTCAACTACTCGCTTACATAGATAAAATTGGGGTAGGTGAAAGAAGTAAAGTTGACGTCAAAGGAAGTACAAGACTTCGTCTACCTAGCTCACTATACATAAAAATAAATTAGGTCGCACAACAGAGCGGGGACCCACGGGGCTTAGCGCACTTCTCACAACCATACCTTGTGAGGAAATTAGGAGACCTACATTTTTTCCGAATTCGTAATGCTAATCGAGAAAGCATTTTACATAACGACTTACCTCACGAAAGCATCCGCTTTAGGCATTAAAAATAACATCAGTGCTGAAATCAAAAGGAGGTAAAGCGGTAGGACATTAACGCTCCACCTCAACGGACTTGTGAAAGCATATAATAGAAAAATGGCGGTATTGGATGACCTCATCTTACGTGGTTCAATCAAGCGGCAGAAGACCTCAACTGTATTAGGTCTTGGCCACGTACTCAGCGCAAAGTGGCAGATCAGAAAAATTAGAAAAAAAATTTAAAGCTGAGCCTTAGAAAGATGACGCTCAGCCTTCAACTTCGTTCTAATTTAGCTGCTCTGCCGTTTCCGTGGGTTTAAAGTTCAAAGTTGAAGAGAGCTCACGCGAAGTTCAAGTTGTTAGCTACAGATGTTTGCTGATGCACACGCTCATAATCCGTTCGCGTAGTAACATGCGCACGAGATGAATACGATCAATCGAATCCATATGGAAAATTCAAGATAGCATTTTAGGCCTAGGTGGCCGTCAAATAGATAGATCTAAACATTGTTGTTGTTATGTTGAAGGAAAATTTTGTAGAAAGAATGGAGCATTGAGGCACTCCATCATTTATTTGTTGTACGGACCATTGAAATTGTGCCGTAAAGGAAGTTGCAAGTCTATCTAATCCCAATCCTTTCTCAATCAGTATTATTTGACCAAAATGTAGCAACGACTAGCCCACAAATCTAACGCACTTTATTCCTCATTAGTATTCGTATAACGTCATTTCAAAGCAACAACTCAAAGTTCAGCCTGGTGTCCGTTTTCGACTCCAAAATAACTACCAGACCGTTTTCAAATCGCAAGACAATCATCGAATCTCCATAAAGATATATTTAGGGGACGGGTAGGGTTTGCTCAGCTCCGGGCACTGCGGAGTCTGAATGAAACCTATTGTGCCAGCCCATGTGAGGTTTCAGGACAGTTCTCCTGCTCCTGAATTGAACCAGAAGTTAGCAATCTTCTGTGGGTGAATGAGTTTGAGTTTATCTAGGGAGATAATTTCGTAGTCAAGTATTTGCTTTCTAAAGCGGAAAAGTGCTGGACATTCTGTAATAATGTGCAGAGATGTTTCTTCGTTTTCGAGGCATAGTCTACAGATGTGGTCCGCTACCAGCCTCATTTGGTGAAGATGTTTCTTTAAAGAACAGTGACCGGTTAGTAGTCCTGTGCAGATTTTTAGGGTTTTTCTATTGAGGGTAGGAATTTTTTTTTTTTTTTTTTTCAGTATATTCTGGCAAAAATAGTTTTGAACAGATTTGGCCGGATGAGTTATTTCAAGCTTTATTTGATTCCTCCAGTAGGATGTTCTTGGCAGTATGTTTGAAGGTGCTTTTATTTACACCGCAGAAGGGTTCAGGACCGACGAATGGTTTAGATGCGCCGTCTTTAGCTAAGATGTCTGCCTTCTCGTTGCCATCATAGCCTTTGTGTGCTATGATCCAGTGGAGGATTACAGTGTTTTTCCTTGCTAGTTCAGAGAGTGACATGACTGTCTTTTGGACTAGTTTGGATCTTATGACAGGTGAGCTTAACGCCTTAAGTGCAGCTTGGCTGTCTGGAAAAATGAGTATTGTTTTTTTTTCGTGTTCAATGAACATATTATTCTCGAACATTCGTTAATGGCTAAGACTTCAGCTTAGAAAATGGACGAGTAACTGTCCAGACTTACTGAAAAATTCGATCTGGGGCAGTCGCTGAAAATGTCGGAACCTGTACCAGTTTCCATTTTTGAGCCGTCCGTATACCAGACCATATCTTGCCTTGAAGGGTAAGGTTTTGTGTTCTCCTAGACAATGGAGAAGTTCAGTTTAAAGTTTTACATTGGAATAATAGCATCCAAGCACATACTAAAGGTATTAAGTTTTTCTAGACTTTCCATTATCGACAGATATCCTTTCGGGTATGGTTGTGATTTTATGTGTCCTTGATGGACAAGACGGTGTGTCGCCAGTCTTGCTTCCATTTTTATGAAGAGGTGGATTGGAGGTAGTCCTACAATGAAGTTTAGAGCGTATTTTGGTGTTGTACGCATGCATCCAGTAAAGCATGTTGTTGCCAATCTTTGAATCTTTTCAAGTTTTTGGATTGCCGTTATTTCTTTTGTTTTTCTTCACCATACAACGGCTGCGTACTTTATTGTTGGTCTTACTACCAGCGTATATAGGTCGTTAATCATTTTAGGTTTTAGACCCCAGTTTTTCCCGCATATGATTCGAAAAGTCCATAGGGACTTGGTTGCTATGCTAGAAATGCGTTCTAGTTGAGGGTTCCATGACATTTTGCTGTCTAGGATGATCCCTAGGATTTTGATTCCTTAGAAAATGGTATTGTTTCCCCATAGAGATTTGGGGGTATTACAAGATCTTCATCCTGAGCACCAGCTTTGTACTGTGTTCAGAGCTGTCTGAAGTCTTATTGATATTAGTGTTTCTGATGAGCCTTGTAATGACAATTGCTAGATCATCTGCAAGGTCCACTGCATAGATGCCTTGGGTTGCAAGTAATCTTAGTAGGCTGTCTACAACTATTGACCAGATGAGTGGTGAGAGGACTTCACCTTGTGAGCAGCCTCTTATTGTTAGTGCTGAAATTTCCACTTCTTCGATATTGCTGTGGATAATTCTGCTGTTTAGCATGGACATTATCCAATTGCGAATCACTTGTGGAACGTTGTGTTGCCTTAGAGCACGGTCTGTGGACACAAAGGAAGTGATCTCGATAAATGACTGATTGTAAGACTCTACTGATATTCCTAAGAGCTTTTTGAAACAATCTTCAACTACAGCTGCAGGATGCATGGGGGGTGGAGCATGGGGCATGGTCCTATGCAAAGATATACTTTTATAATGAAACTAAAAGTGTTGACAGTAAATTCTTTTGCGTATGGTTATTAATTAACATGAGCAAAAACATGAGTATTCTTAAAATCCTTCTCCCTTCTAACCTCAAATAAGACGCAATAACGTTGACTGCGCATGCACGATCAATCTTGTCGATATCTGGACTTATTTAAGGGGTATATCGAGTTTACTATATGAGTACTTCTTACAAAGGCAAATGATAAATGAAAGGTTGGCTCAAATAATATTAAATAGAATATGAGACAACAGAAAGCCGGTCTCGAATGGCAATAGTCCATATAAGTTAATCCGATTAAATTCAATTCTAGCCATTAAGCCATGGCAAGTGGCCAATGGTCTGCTTTCGAATGCGCTCAATGTCTTGCAGTGCCGCACCCAAAGTCTCTTATTCCGTCCGTTCTGTGTTAACTTGTTTTCTGCTTTTTTTGTATTTTTTTTCCTTATCCAATACCACGCACCATGTTAAGAACTGTAACCACTTTTGATCTTTCAAAGATCGAATCTTTCAAACAAACTGCCACAAGCACAACCGGAGCTGAATTGACAACGCCCAGCTCGTAAACTCAAAAGATCGTTAATATGTAAAATAAATTTGGTAGCAAAGGCTGCCACATCAATAAAACAACTACCAGCAAATAACAAATCCGTCCTAATGGCCTCAACTTACGACTGTAAATTTATATCAAGGAACAATGTCATTTGAATTCTTATTTTTGTTTTTAAATTAAAAAAAAAAGATTTGAATTGGTTCATCGTGTGTCGAAAGCGCACACAAGAAACAATGCGCAATAGATTGGTGAGTAAACTGATCGCTTAACAATTTCTTAACAAGGTAATTAATACAATAACCGCCTGGGTAACTAGGCAAGTAAGTTTAGTGCTACACGCGTCCAACATCCGCAACAGCGCATACCACAAACTTAGTGACTGAGACCACGCGCGTGGAAAATGGTTTTTTTCTATTTTTTTAATTGTTATTTTCGTTGAAGTAGAGTTGATGTAAAGTCCATACTAACATTGCTTTAAAAATAAGTTTTATATAATAAGGTACGTGCTGGGAGTGCACCGCACACGGTTACCACACCTTTTATAAGTAAAGCAGCCATGAGGCTTGTGTTGTGGACAAGAACAAACCGAACGGCAGCAGCAACCAACAGCTGCAATTTCTGAAAGGGATGTTGGATTTGAAAATTATTGAAAGTGTTTTACGGGTCGGACGGCCTTGCTGAAGGCAGTCTTAGAGCCCCATTTCATGGAACAACAAATGCGGGCACAGAGTCATTAAGGTGGTGGTGATGTGTGACTGTGCACTTGTTTCATTACACCAAGCTGACCATAAAGAGTCTGCGCTTGGTGCGGTTAGTTGTTGGGTTAGAAGGTAGAAAAGTAATGGGCATTTCAAGTTAATTTCGATTTGTATGGAAACCGTCACCTTGTTAAATCAATCCCAATCATTGTATTGAAACATTGAAAGTTGTATGCTTATTTTTTTCTGTTTGGGTTCCAAGAGATTCTCGAAAAAGAAAGGATTGATATGTCAATTGATTTGGTATCCGTGATTATGATGGTTGAGTGCATCGGACTATAGTAGGCTAATTCATAGAGTGAGTAACTTTATTTTTGCAGAACTCGACTCGCAAAGAATTGAGAAGTCTTTCAACAGTAAAGGTCTACCGAAAGCAAAGCGTTGTAGTTGCAACAGCAACGAATTTTTCTAACATACAAAATTCAAACACTGGCATTGGGTAGCTAAGCACAGTGGTGTAGCAGCAGCAATGTCAAACCAGCTCTTTAAAAGCAGCTTTGTAAAACAGCATTGCCATCCTAACAGAAGCTAACAATATTTTTCCACGGATATCACCTTTCGCGAAGAATTGGTAAGTCCTCCGATATTATTGCAATAAAAAGAGCTTTATCGATTAACCGTTCAGAATCGGAAGAAAACTGTAGGTTCCCTCCATTCCCTCACAGGGCATTGATGTGAGAAATGCGCTAGGCATTATTTATTTTTTTATTTTAAAACAGCATTGCAATCCACAACAGTGCAGAGTCACTTGTGAATTTCGTTTTACATACAAATTTAGAAAAGATAACTCGTATCTCGTGAACAAATAAGATTTTATCAAACTTCAGCTTCCTTTTTAAAATTTTCTGATTCGGACTTAAAGTCCAAAAGAATATTCGATAAAAAATTAAAAATGTTACTGCCAAATGACAAATAGCAGCGTGCAGCATAGGTATTCGAAAGTTTACTTAGCTTATGTTGGAGCTGCTGAAAGTGCTACCGATGCAGCTGCACCATTATGACTTAACAGTTCCAATGTTGGTAAACCAACCAGCAGCTTAAACGGTGGCAACTGAAACACAAGCTTGACTGAGGAAAATACCCAAGAATAGGGAGCCTGGAGGAAAATGCTTGGAATATACGTCATCTCACTTCAAAGTGTTTGGGCTTAAGAATTGGGATCTCAGAGGACTGCTTAGCTCTGTTCGTTTGTTTTTTTTTTTTTCTCAATCTCGGCCCTACATCCCTACATTCTGCTGGGTAATACAATTTCCCAAAATAAGTGTATGTGAATTCTATGTGGATGATGAATTCGGCTGAAGTCAGCGTACACTTTTCAAGTCATCAAACACCATTTTACCCACCGTTAGTAGTTATATGTGAAGGGAGATAGAGAAGAAATCTATGAGTTGGCAGACTATCAACCCTTTAATCCAGGGCAACACCTGGTTTCGTTTAAGTCCTTATAACACATAGAATATGGATCCAAGAAAATTTACCATTTTGTAGTATGTTGACTGAACTCGCTCTCAATTGATCCAAAAACATTCATTGAAATAATGGACATGGTAGCCTACTTTTTTTTTGTGCCAAAGCCGTCAAACTGTGTGATATATTTTGGCAGCGCTCACGCCTACGAGAAAACTATGAAAGAGTTTTAGCTCATTGTGACTCGTACGAACCAACGCTGTTAAAAGATCAAAAGCACATTCCAGGGAAATCGTGGAAGGGGAAGACCTAGTCTAAGGTGTTGCAATCAAGTGGAAGAAGAAGAAAATTGTTGGCGTAAGATGTTGGTTGAGGCTCAGGCTTTCCCCTCACTGTAACGCCCATGCACCAAACTAAATAATTTTAGCTAATTGCGTAAGAGTTTGGGGCTCAAACTTCAGAAAAATCCGATGTTTTCTGATAATTATCGCCATTCGCAATTACTTGACTAATGCTCCGTGAGTAGCAACACTGTCATGAAAAGCGCTTTTTCCATTAGCTGTTCGGAATTGACAAACAATTATGTGTCCCTGAAGCGCGGTAAAAGTGTTACGACTTCTATGAGCTTTCTAATTTCCCTTTACACATATTCTTTCAGTTTAGTTAAATCAGTTTTTATTTTTATTAAAAATCATAAAAATTATAGCTTTTAATGACGACATCTACAAAAATTTATACTTTCAATGAGATAAATTCCATTAAAATGCTCTTTGAGAATTACCTCACAGGATTAACAGTTGACGAAATGCGTTTTTCGAAATAAAGGCTTTGGTACAACCTAACAAACAACATTTAAATTCTTGCGGTATTCTTGATGGACGAGAAAGGGTCTGTGTGGTTGTTAAACAAGTTTGAGGTTAACTAGTCATCAATCATCAATTGAAAACATAATTTATTGTAAGGTTTTTTTGTAGGTTCGAAGACTCAGAAAACGGTTTTCAGTTGAAAATTGCTTGGACTGTAAATTCAATTTTAGTAAAAAAGAAAGTTTTCCCATATAAATCAAATGGAAAACTAAAATAAGAATAGCAACCCTTAAGAGTTGAATTACGGGGCTCATTTTTGGAGAAGATTTTTTATATCAAATGAAAACATTTGAGAGGATAAAAAAAAAAATTGAAGCACCCTAATGAAGAGTGTACAGTACATAAGCAACTGAAAATAAAATAGACACCAATAGCTGCCAATATTCTAAAAGAACTACAAAACTGCAAATCAACAACTCAAAAGCATTCAGTAATCATAAAACTTACTCCTTTACTTTTGTTACAATCCAAGTCAATAAAATGCGATAACATACCTGAAAAAAAAGAAGAAAAAATATTATTTTAACAGCGACCACAAAGTTTGTTTCATATTATAAAGCTCCAATTGAAAACTACTTTAATAAAATGATGCCTCACTTGGAGAAAATAAACTATGGCCTTTTGAATTAAATTAAAACTAACTTAATTTTTTTAATAAAATTCGAAATTTTGGCATAAATATAAATATAGAAAGTCTCAAGAATTACCTACTTAGAAAAATTAACTGAATTGAAACGAAAACAACCATAAACCAATTGGGACTCATCGAAATCAACAAATCTCTCTGCCGGGGACACTAGGGTGTCCCAGATTTTTGAAGTTTTTCATAACTGTTAGAAACTGCACTGGTTTTCGTTTGAAATGTACCAAGTTGCCATATACCCACAAATCAAAAAACATATTTTTCCGAACGAAGTCGGCACGGGTTGCCGTTTCATTTTCATTTTTTTTTTCATTTTCAATTCATTTTTATTCAGTTTTTCTTATATCTACTTACATGCTAACAAAAATGTGTAAGACTAGCTTATATAATAACTTAATTAACTTACTGACCCTAAGCGGGTACTCTAAATTATTCAATATCTTACTACTAATGCCTTTCGGCCTTAAAATACCTTATAAATTAAAAACTAGAACTAGTTAAGACTAAGAAAATTTTTTAAAAAACTTAGTTTTCAGGATCATTTTTTTTTTTTGGTGTTTTCTTAAAACTAATTAAAACTACTTAAATCTACTTAAATCTAGAGCAGCCACAGTAGCTTTTGGTTTTTTTTTTTTTTTATTTTGTAATTTTTTTTTTTTTTGGAGTTTTTTGTATTTTGTATTTTTTTTTTTTTGGGTTTTTTGTATTTTGTATTTTTTTTTTTTTGTATTTTGTAATTTATTTTTTTTTTTTGGATTTTTGTGATTTTTTTGTTTGCCACTGTACCCACCCCCTATACCCTAAGACTTACACGCTAAACCTGTGTAAGCCAGCCATTGGCGACTGACTATCATCATCAATATCAATTTGTTGGTCGGACAACCACCAGAACATTTTCGACGTTTTAACAACGTCACGACGATCGTGATCTGAGACCGCCCTACTGAACCGGAGGAGCTCTTCAGCTTCTCCGCCTACTGCGGTGACGTCTCGGTTGTAAAGGAGCCGTCGTTCCACGGACTTCCGGCAGACGTGGTAGATTAGCGGAACCGCCAATCTATCCTGAATCAGCCCTACCATATCAAAATAGAGGAAAGCCTCCGGTGGGACAAATCCACTGAAGCGCGTTTTCTCCATATATTCAGTGTTGGGGTAATAAGCCCCAAATATCAGGCCATTGGTCGAGGTCATCGCTCTTGCAGTATGACCACGAGTCAGTTTTATAATGAAGTTGTCGATCCTGTTTATTTGAGCCCCGTTGTAAAGGACCTCATTAGGATAATATTTTCTGTACTCCGACTCTGGTGTTCTGTGCAATCCAAGACAGGTACGCAGACACTGTCTCTCAAACACCCGAATCTTTTCCATTTGAGACGCTGTAACATTGAACCACACGGGGCACCCATAGACAATCATTGGCCTTATGAGAAAAGGAAATAGTTTTCTTCTGAGTTCAGCTTCAGACATCGAAAAAGTGTTTCAAGCTCTGTTATAAAACATGAATTTTGAGAAGCCTCCGGCGCATAGATCGCGACCACATACAAGCTCCTCCCCTGTTGGAAAGGGATGCATACAATACACGCTTCTAGCAACTGGAATCGGCGTACTTCACCACTATATATTACCTTATGAGCAATGCCCTTACGTATGAAGATCGCAACCCCACCCGCGAAAGTCGAGTTGGGTCGGTCCCTCCTTACGATAATGTAATTGTTATCCGTCAATTTGTGATGCTGGTTTAGCCATCAGGACGTTGGTCTTTTAACAACTCAAAGAAGTTGGCTCGTCGTTTTACCCTAACTAGCGAATTCACATTCACGGCTAGGATCTTGAAAGGCCTCTCCGGCAGCGCGCCCGTTAACCCAAAAATTGCGCAAGCGAAGGCACTGCACGGTAGATCAAGTCCACCCTACGCGCCTGCTCACTTATTTGCCGTGATAGTTCACTCATTTGTTGCTGAATGACACGCAGAGCGACCATCACCTCTGACTCCCCAGTCGCAGCCTTAGACACAGATGGCTGTGTGGCCGCTTTCTGAGGAGGCTGTACCGTTTTCCCAGCCCCCCACGCCATTTGGGCGTAAGAGATTTCGGGAACGACGGCCCTTGTAGTAGGGGAGCCCGAGCCGCTAAATTTGCAGTTACTAAAGCGTCATGGGGACTTATTGGATTGTGAAGTTTACGTTCTAAAACGAAAAAAAGTGTATGGCAGTTTTTCATTTTAGTGGGGCGATGGGCGTGTATGAGCTTTTAAAAATGTAAAAAAAAAAACAGTTAAATTGAAATACTCGAGCGCGTCAGATTTTCATAGAGTATACGCGCTTTGTCTTTCTTATAACGGATATATATTAATCTGACGATTTACTGAGGGCAAATGGGCGTAAAGAGAGGTTAAAAAAACAAAAAATAAAAAGTTATTCGAGCGTGTCAGATTTTCAAAGTGAATGTTAAGTGTACTCTAAAAAGTGTATATTTCAATAATCTGACAATTTGAGTGGGGCGATCAGTCATGGCTGATTTTTAAAAATGTAAAAAAAACACGTGACTTTGAAATACTCGAGCGCGTCAGATTTTTATACAGAGTGATCAACTTGATGTCTTCGTCCTCCAGGATGATAATCTGACAATTATATGGGGGCGTACTCTTAGTCTGACAATTTTAAAGTAACAATTCCTTGTTGTTTCTATTTTTTGTTACTGGATGCAATCAAAAAATATGTTCACATATTATGTATTTAAAAATTTTGTATCGAAATTTTGTTGAAAATACTTTTAAAAAAAATCCTGAAAGTTTGAGCCCTTAATATTAATTTTAAGTGCTCGATCAAGAGGTGTGAAGATTTTCCATTGAAAATACACGGAAACTCTGATTTTTTTTTTTTAAATTTCTATAACTCAGCGGCATTTCATGGGATCGCTTCAACCGAAGATGTTTTTTTCTCAAAATTGAAAGTTCTACAAAAATGTTCTTTTTGGCAAAGTCGTTACTCATACCGGGAAGGTGGTACGGGCCACTTAACCAGATTTTTGCATAAAATTCACGTTTTGTCGCAGTTATCTCGTAAATAACAAAAGCTACAGAAAAATTGTAAATTACAAACTTGTAGAGAATTTAGTTTTCTACAAAAAAAGTCTTATGGACCAATTGCTAATATCAATATTAACCGAGATATTAACCATCATAATTATACATTTTACTGACGATTTTACCTCAATCGCCCCAACCAAAATGTCAGATTATATGTTTTCTGTAATCCTGATAAAATTACCTTCAAAATAAAAAAAAAATTAATCGCGCTCGAGTATTTCGAAACATCGATTTTTTTTTACATCTTTGTGACTCGCCTACTTACGAAGGCCCCGCTCAAATTGTCAGATTATTGAAATATACACTCTTCTTGATGTAATCAACCTACCATCTTTTAATCTGACGCGCTCGAGTATTTCCGATGATCGACTTTTTTTTACTAATCTGACGGGCTGCTCTCAGCGAACGCCCCAACATTTAGGTTTAATATATGGTAGGAGTACATTACATGGTGCAAGGTTTCTCCCCATATGATTTTCTGACGCGCTCGAGTAACGCGCGAAATCCCCTCTTGGGCTCCCCTACTATTGGAATTGGTCTGGCTGTTTGCCTTCCCTCATCCTTAGTTGCTGTTGGAGCAGCTTTTTTTGATTTTTTAATAATCTGGTATCGAGGACAACCCCGATAATTAGCAGGGTGCCCATCTCCACCACAGAGAACGCACTTCAGTAGGGTCTTGTCTTCGACCCTTGCCTCACCGAGCTTGCACTCTTTGTCGTTGTGGTTCTCTCCACACTTGACGCACCTCGACTGCATTTGGCAGTTTAATGCGGCGTGACCGAACCGTTGGCAACGAAGACATTGTAAAATGTCCCCGTGCCTGTTTAATTTTTCCCATCTTACCATCTGGTAGTCCAGGACGGAGATTTTCCTTAGACTCTCCAGACGGCTATTGGGTGATAAAGTGACGAGGAACATCGGCAATAGCCGCTTCTCCTCTTGCCTTGGCCGTGGTGAACGACTTGACCCCGATGAACTCGAGATCGTCGCCCGCCAACCTGCGGAGTTCAACTAAGAGCTCCTCTGGGTCAGAGGTAGGTTCTACCCCTTTCAACAACATGCATTTTGGTTTCCCCTCTTTGGGAGTAAAAGTAAAATGTTCGGTGGCTGTCACTTTCAACAACTCCCAAACGATCTTATGGTCACCAATGTTTTCACATTGGATCGCCTGCCGATCTTGACCTAATCGTTTTATAGTAAATTTATCGCCAATGGCGGACTTACATATATTTTTCGTTGCTTGCAACTCCATTTTTAGGGTGTTAATAGGGGGCACCCTGCTTTTTTGTGGCTTCTTCTGCTGTTGTTGTGCTGGCTGCTGCTGTGCTGGCTGCTGCTGTTGTTCTGCTGGCTGCTTCTGCTGCTTTTGGGCTTGACTCGTTGTCGCGGCTTTTATAGCCACGGTCCCCCGTGGCTGCTCATTGGTAGCAGTTTTCTTAATTACTTCAGCTTTTTTAGCTGTAGTCCCGCGTTGCTGCACGGGCGCAGTTTTTTTGTTTGCAGTTTTTTCTGCTGCTGCTGGTCGCTGTTGTTGTTTTGGCGCATCAACTTTTGACTGCGACTGTTGTTGATGCGCCTCCCTCTCCGCTCGCCTGCGAGCCTCTTGCCTTTCTTTAATTTCGGCAATTTCCTTACTTAATTTTCCCAGCGTCTCGGTGAGAAACCGCATCCGCTTTTCGTCTTCATCGTTGTTGTCGTTGTTTTCGTTGTTTTCGTTGTTGTCGTTGTTGTCGATGTTGTTATCTGCCAAGGCAGCGAACGAATTGCCGCTACCTGTATAACGGCCCTCGCCACCGTTTGATTCATAATCGTAAGTCGAATTGAGACTTACGATGCTTTCTGAACTGGTCGACATTCCATCGTCGTCGATCTCCTCTGCCACTCCCTCCGCCTTTTGTTTTCGGGGCACTAAATTCGGCTTTACTTTTAGGCGCCGCCTCCTCTTAACTGCAGTTCCAGCTGCCTCTGATGTTGTTGCGGTTGTTGCCGCTATCTGTTTTGCGGTTGTTGCCGCTGCTGTAGAATTTGTTGTTGATTCCAACAATTCTTTATTTGCAGAGGCATCTTTCGATGCCCCTGCCCTTTTCTCCTTGACCATCTGTTTTTTTCCCAGTCAATAGCGTTTTCTACCTCCCGGTTATGAAAAAAAGCTTCCAAAATTTTGGTCGCCTCTGAGTGGGATTTGAACCCACGACCCTTGGCTTCAGAGTCCGCCACTCTACCACTCTGCTAACTTTTAGTTATCAAATCGATAACTTAATTTGCACTTAAACTTGCACTCACTTGTAAAAATACTGACACTGCTCTGCTGAAGTCTTTCCTGCTCGAAAGTCAAAGATCGACTGACGGCTGACGGGTTGCCGTCATCGTAGTTAAGTGGAATTTGGTATGCAAACAAAGCAGGGAGTTTTTTACGAGATGAGAGGGTATGTGTTTCAATATCATTGTTTGTATATTCAGTGTCACAAAACTAGAGGGGACTAGTATGACAAAATTATCACAGAGGGGTCTGGTACTATACTCTGTCCAACAAAGATTGTCAGTACAGGCCTTATGGGAGAGCTTTTTTCGAAACTGTGGTGCCTGTCAACGCTCTCAGGACACCACACAAGTAATAATGTACGTAGCGCCCACTGAAATAAAAACAACCCACTGACCTACCTATGAGTTTTTCATGTAGTTTTATTAAAAATTTTGCGATATTCCCCCATACAACTTGTCTGCCACACAGTCGATGGCAGAATGACTTGTGTGTTGTGTGTTGTGTTTGCTATTCAACCCTCCCTCGTTTATTTGCTGAGTGCAATGAGAATGCGCACATTCAGACGGCGTTGCCATGACCAAATTTGACCGAAATAATACAACTCTTCCTTCAGAGTTTGTTAAAGAACTTTGAAAAATAATGCTTTTCTGAAGCTTTTGAGATAAATTTAATATGTAAGTACTGCCATCAGTGTATGTTGTTTTACTTTTTTCTTTTGTGTGCAAATACGTTATAATGCAACTATATAATGATATTTCTCACGAACGAAGATAGTAGCACTAGCAACTACTCGTCAGATTGTAATTAAGATCTTTTTCTATATTGAATAGATGTAAGTATCCAATTATTTAAATTAAAATTATTTTATGATGTTTTTGTTATGAAATGTATATTTTTATATTGTTAAATAGATTATTTTTAAATAAATGAAGTTATATTTATTTCTTGTTATTTATGTTGTTTTTGTTAAAAAAGGATTAGGCCTACTGGGGATACCTTTTAAAAAAAACGCACCTATTATCTTACCTCATGGTGGTGTGGAAAAAGATGATCAAATTTTTGTTTAAATCGTAATTGTGAAATTAAAAAGCAAAAGTGGTAGCGCTGGTACTTTTCTCTCTCATTTTGAAGCGATTTAGTATGATTTTTTATACATGCTATGGGAACGCTGAAAGAGCTTTCACGTGTGATAGACTTATGCAATATGTTGCAGCCAAAGTGAGATGCCAACGTCCTATCTTCCCTGTACTGACAATCTTTGTTGGACAGAGTATAAACCTACAAACTAAGATATTGAAACACATACTCTTCCACCCTATAAAAAAACTCACAGCGCTCTTTGTATACCGTGCCTACCAGGGATGAATATGAGCAACCCAAAATATGTAGCAGAATCCTCAAAAAATCGAAGTAGATTTACAAAAAATGTAGCAGATAGTAAAAAATGGCATAAAATTGTTAAATAACAATATTTTCTCATCAAATAAAAGAAAAACTGA
Source organism: Melanostoma mellinum (assembly GCA_914767635.1). Taxonomy (NCBI): domain Eukaryota; kingdom Metazoa; phylum Arthropoda; class Insecta; order Diptera; family Syrphidae; genus Melanostoma; species Melanostoma mellinum. The sequence continues at coordinate 197,668,281 of OU612059.1, forward strand.
ATGATAATAGCTCTTACAAGTTATTTTTATAACAATGTTTTCTTACAAGATTGTACATATGCATCAAACTGTTTTTAAATTTATAAAAAAAATAAGATATTTTTTTGCTTGAACCATTACAGCAAAGTAAAAAGTAGAAGTAGGTATTGAAAAGTTGTATTTTAAGCAAAAACTAAACGAAGTAGAAAAAATTTGCTACGTAGTAAGAGAAGAATTTGAAAAAAATGAAGTAAATCTGCTACATATGTAGCAAATATTCATCCCTGGTGCCTACTTTGTTCTGAAAAATATTTTTGTACATTTGTCGGTAGATGGCAACTTGGTACATTTAAAACGAAAACCAGTGCGGTTTCTGACAGGTTAAGGTTTTCTTGAAATAACTCTAAATTCGGTTTTAAAATAGAATCAATTAAGCAGTTAAGAAAAATCTCGACAATCTGGGACACCCTTCCCTATACAAAACATAAGGGAAATGGAGGACAACACAATCCTCTTGAACGTACCGTTTTTCATGGCTGTAAATTGAAATAAGATACTCACCCTCGATTTCTGTACATCAACTATTATTTGCTGACAACATCCCGATAATGAGCACTTGATTTTGTTTAAGGAAGTGGATACCTACTATATTAGGCCGATAAAGACGGAATAACTGTGCTGCCAATTTTCTTACCCAGATATGTCGAATCCACTTTTTTTTGCCAATTGAAGGATGAAAAGTTTAGATATTTAAGATCTCTGATCAGTTTATCAAAAGTAAGTCGTAGGCCTCGGCCACGCAGTAAGCGGCAGAGCGGCTAAGCGGCTGAGCGGCGAGCGGCTGAGCGGCCACTCTAAGCGACGTATGGCCAGGCACTGATGAGTGATTGCTTTTGAGCGATTAGTAGTTAAAATGCCGTTGTCAAGAACAGTTCGCCGTATTTTATTGTCTGAAAATCGTTTGTATTTGTACAAATTACTTAAACGTATACAAAAAAGAAGACGATTTGGTGTTCATCCGATTAACCAATTAAGATCGGAATTTGGTGAATTTAATCATTTATTTTTGAATTTACGACAATTTCCAGATAAATTCTGGCAATACCTACGTATGTCTGTCGAATCTTTTGATTTGCTGCTTGAAAAGGCGCCGCTTTGCCGCTCAGAATTTTGTTTCGCCGCTCGCTCAGTGCGTGGCCGCTCCTGTGTGATTTCATATGTTTTAATTTTTTTTTCCGCTCTGCCGCTCTGCCGCTTACTGCGTGGCCGAGGCCTTATGATGACGACATCAACCATCGAGTGGGTGGATAAAAATGGTATCGAGGAAACTCTGTAAACTTTTGCGATAGATAACTCCTCAAAAGCAGAAGGGAAGACTCTACACCGCTACTGTGCTTCCAGAACTCACACACAGTTTAGATGAGAATACTTCGTATAACGCCGCAGTAGAAAAGCCTTATATACCTTCACACGAAAAATACCATCTTGTAGAAAATAGATCAGCTGAGTTGGTACTGTCACCTTCAAAAGAAAGGCCCCGAAAGTTGCGTCAAAAAGCCAAAACCGTTCACAGTTTCGAAATGATGATGGCCAGGGAAGAAGAAAGGTTGGCCGAAATATTTCGAGTACTAGTACCATCTCCAATGCGAGGACACCAGTAAAAAGTTGAGCTCAGTCATGGAATAATCCAAAACTGGCAGCCTGCTATGTGGTCAATACTCAACAGGAGCACCACTACTTTGAAGCAAATCTCTTCGAGGTCACAATGCTCACTGCTACTTTTACTTCTTTAGGCTTTACTGTGTTAATTTTAAAATAGTTTTTTAAGAAAAAAAAAAATGGTAACGTAAGAATTAAAAAACTGTCTGAATGCATCAGCCTATTAAATTATTTCAAAAAGCGTAAGCATATCTCTGCTCTCAGTTGCCATCTGCGCTGACTAGAAATAGCATCAAACTGTCAGGCACATACCGACTACAGTTTTGATTTTTTCAGCTTCGACAACTAACTAATTGATTTACATTGATTTTATTTATCTATAAGCAGTCCTCATTAATCGTTGGTCTCAAACAATAAGTCCAAGCAATTTATATAACTTGTAACATCTCGCCATAAGTAAACTTTGACACAAAGCAGTTAATACCCTCAGTCTTATCGATTAGAACATTTCAATTAAATTCAAAACAAAACAACAGTGGCTGGCAACCAATATGACTTTCCTTCGAGTTGATTAGTAACGCGATCTGGAGTTACTGATCGAAAGCTAAATCTTTCGATCATTGATTGCTGAAATTCAAAATGTAAAATACTTAACTTTATATGAAAAAGTCACGAGTAATAAGACAGCGATAATAGAGGACAATACCCTCTTACGTATTCCGTCCGGGAAAAGGCGTTCAATCAGGCTTTTAGTAATAACTGATTTTTTCTTCCACTTGAACTGGTTTACAAAAAAAAACTTTTAAAAAATGTGAATGTGTCATAAAAATTTGTGCATCTTTAAATTGAATAAGCGACCCCTGGTAAAGGATACACACACAAGAGTGCAAATGTTAAAAATTTGCTTAAAATAATTTTATTGTCGTGCAGAACTCCCTTCAAAAGAAGTCTCCTTAAAGTTAGCAACAAACCAAAGGAACAAGTTAAGGTTAAGCCATAAAATCGAGTTTATGCATATTCAAGCCAAAGAAAACCTTCCTCCAAAGTTAAGTCGTAAAAAAGAACCAAGTCAAGCAAACCAAACTCGATAAACTTGATCACAACGAGTGGGATAAATCTGTGACGATTATTTTATATCTTTTATTTTACTTTAAAAGCCAAACAAACACATTTGCATGCCTGAATGTTCTTAAAAAATGCAAGACAAACAACCATAAACCGCCGATATTAGCCTCAGCCTAGCCTCTCATGAATGCTCATTACGAGATTGAAAGAAAGAAAAAAAAAAATATATTCTGATAACTGGCCTTGACCTTTTTTAAATGGTAGAAACGAAACACAAGCAAACATGTGCATATCATGGACTGGTTTGCGAAAGTAATTTATTTAACAGATATTTTTATTATACCCTCTAGGTAGGTACTCTCTGTGTTCATTGATCCTGGCTTACGGCAAGCACCAAGCAGTTGTAATTAAGAATCTCTTCATCATCCAGTGGTCGATGATGGCATAGGGGACAAATGTATTTACATCGTGGGTGTGACAGGTCTTCTCTACAAACAACCAACGACGATAGCCTGGCAACAATAATTACACTGTTTGAACATTTTTGCTTAAGTGACTAATAACAATAAATATTATTTACCCAATCACCGCTACCGATACGATGCTCGATGCTGATTTGTATTTATAGCACCTCCATAAAAATATGACATTTTGACTCTGCACCAGAGAAAACAAATTTATTGGCATATGTTTGTGGCGAGACAATATAATAGATTACGTCTTATCAGAAGGAGGCAAGACTGCGTACCTAAAAACAGAAGCCAACACTTGCCAGAAAGCTGCTTGCACTGACTGCAATGACCCTGGCATATGTGCATTCTCTTTAAGGTGTGCAATTGTTTGATTTATCAATAACCTAGGCCTCCAGTTGGTATAATAAGAGCTGATAACAACAATGGAAGTGCTGCAGTAAATGCAGTTGGAAATGAGTTGTGACGAGGTGTTGGCATTGTCAATTCGTCTATTTTATCTGCCCTGGCAATCATTAGTTCAGGAGTTCTTCTTCTTCTCTTCTTCTTTTTCATTTCCGGCGTTACGAGTAGTGATCTTGAAGCGATCACAACTCTCCCACTTTTCTGCTTCACACTAGTGATCCGCCTGTGGGGTACGCCGCGTTGACCTCAGAAATCGTCGGCAAGCCTTCCGGTTTTGGATTGTTCCATGTCTGAGGCCAACCAAATGCTGCTGTTTTTGCATTTGCTTGTACCAGGAGTGTTTTGGCCTGCCTTTTCTTTTTCGTCGCGAATTTGTTGAAACGTTGTACGATATTGCCTTTTTGACGGGGTTCTGCGGATCTCTCCTTTGAACATGACAATACCAACTGAGCCGGTCGTGCTGAATTTTGTCCAAGATGGTACCACGGATCGTAGTACTTCTAATTCGATCAAGCTTTGTTACTCCTGCTGTCATCCGAAGCATCTTCATTTCGGCTGCCGTCAATTTGCTCTCATACTTTTTGTACATTGTCCAACATTGTCAACCGTATGTCAGAGCTGGACGGACAACTGCTGTGAAGAGTCTTCCCTTCAGCTTAGGGGGCATTTTTCGATCACAGAAGATAGCGGAGTTTTCTCGCCACTTCATCCACCCTACGCTTACTCGATGATTGATGTCGTCATCACAAGTTGCTTCACTATTGATCATAGATCCCAGATATTTAAACTTTTCACACTTGGGAAGCACATTTCCATTCAAATAAATGTCTGGAATAGGCTTGTCTGGATCTGAAAAAGGGCAGCACAGGTATTCCGTCTTTTTAGCGCTAATACGGTACCCATTTCCTTCCAGAACATCAATCCAAACGTCAAGTGCTCGTTGCAGGGATGTAGGATCCTCGCTTATGATGGCTCCATCGTCAGCAAAGAATAATTTTTGTACTTTATTGTCCGTTACTTTTCCTTCGAGCAAATAATCCAGAACAGCAATAAAGAGCAGTGGACTCAAGACACTTCCCTGATGTACACCTACTGTTATTTGGAATTCTTCGGTGACTCCAGCTGGGCATCTCACTTTTGTAACTGCTCCCTCGTACATGTCCATAATTATTCGCACATAGGCTTCAGGAACTCCTCGGTGTCTGAGGGCCACCCATATCAGATCTCGTGGTTGTCGATCGAATGCTTTTTCGAAGTCAACCAACACAATATGCAAATCCTCTAAGGCATCTCGGTGTTTTTCCATAATGATCCTTATGCTTTGGATTGCGTCTGTAGTTGACTTACCCGCGACAAACCCGCATTGGTCATCAGACAGCCTTATTATTTTCCGCAGTCGGCTATCTAAAACCCACTCAACGATCTTCATAGTGTGGGACATCAACTTGATCGAACGATAGTTGTCACAGCTTCTGGTATCTCCCTTTCCCTTGGACATTGGAAGAAGAAAACTTTCCCTCCATTGATTAGGCAAACTGTCACCTTTTATAAGTTTGGAGATGAGAATCGTGAGCCATCTTAACCCGATGTCTCCCATATTTCTCCAAAACTCATATGGTACCTCGTCTGGCCCAATCGCTTCGCCTTTTTGGAGTTCTTAACTGCCTCCCTAACTTCTTCGACTGTGACGTCGGATACTTCCGTAAAGTTAGGTGCAGCTGTTGGAAAGTGGCGCCGAGGAAACTGTTCATTCAAAAGATCATCACAATACTGTCGCCACCTGTGAAGAATTTTGTCGTCATCCACAAGTAGCACTCCTTGAGCATCATTGATGAACTTCGGCGAACGAATCTCCTGCGCATTTCTCCTTCTCTGAGCAGCTATTTTGAAAATGGTTGCTCCCTTTTTTTGTGTTGCAGTAGTTGGAAATAAAGTGTTAGTAATTTAACATATGAATATGCTAGTCAGGTTTGGTCTCCCTACCAAATAACTCAATCTCGTAGAATTGAGGATGTGCAACAAAGATTTTTAAGATTCGCTTTGCGTAGATTGCCTTGGTCAGGTCCGTTCATTTTACCCCGTGTTTTAAAGCCGTTTGCGACTAATTGACATGGTCACCCTTTCTAAACGTGGTCGTATCGCCGACATAATTGTCGTCCATCAGATCATGACCTGTACCATAGACCACCGGGATTACTTGAGCTGATTTACATGAGCACTAATCCACGTAACCCACGTTCTGTCCCCTTCTTCCGCCTCCCTACTCTCCGCACAAATTACGCTTATTTCAACCCCATATGCAGAATGCTATACGTTCAGCGAATGCAGCTTTACTTTTACTTTTCCCTAAGTTCCTCTTCTCTTAGAAAAAATCTATACTCCTCTTCCCCTTTCAACTTCTAGCCCCTTCAACTTAGAATTAAGCACTGTATATTTGTACAAATATTTATCTTAATATATATAATGTGCAGTTTGATTCAACTTAAAAGATAGGATAGGTTACATCTCAATTTATGATCGACCACCACATGTTGCTGAGACTAAAGTATAGTTTAAATTTATTTTGAAGGAAACAAAATACAGTGAATCTTACTTTTTTAATTTTTGGGATAAATATAGCCGGCTACGTGTTACTTGACTTAAGTATAAATTAAATTCATTATCTATCTTCTATATATATTTATAAAATAGGTTATTTGTATGTACATATGTATGTATGTATGTATTTAAGGTGTAGACTCCTAAACCACTCAACGGATTTTAATGAAATTTTCAGGGTAGACAGAATTTAGTCCAGAGATGGTTGCTGTCAAGGTTTGATTCCCATATTCCTACAGAAAAGGGGTTAAACTGCCCGACAATTTCTGCACTGTTCTTCAGGAAAAAAATTAATTTATTCAGAGTATTTTTCCGTATATGCAGAGTAATTAGTTGAATCATAACCGGCTCAGTCATCGGGCTCGATGAAATTAACTTCCAGATACAACAGCTGTTACCAGGCGATCTGATGTCTTTTAAATCAATTGATACTATTGTTTTGTTAATGAAAATGATAGTATAAATTTTCCAGTTGAATTTTTAAATTCACTAGATATACCCGAATGCCACCACATAATCTTCGATTAAAATTAAAGATTGGTGCAACTATTACTCTCCTGCGTATTTTGAATCCACCTTAATTATGCAACGGTACACGTTTGGTCATTAAAAAGATCACCATAAATAAAGTTTAAAGGAAAAATGGCCCTGTTGCCACGTATTTTAATGATACCGTCAGATTCTACCATACGAAGGGAAGGTTACAGTTTCCAATTCGTTTAGCTTTTGCATAAATAAATCTCAAGGCCAAACATTGTCCATTTGTGGTTTAGATTTGGAAAATCCATCTTTTTCTCATTGTCAGCTGCAGCTATATGCTGCATGTTCACGTGTAGGAACGCCGTCGAACCTATTTGTTTTAGCGAAAACAGGTTAGCCGGGAAAATTGTGCACCGATTAGTACTAAATTAAATTGAAATTAAAAGTATGTATTTATAATTCAAAATAATAAATATTATTGTTTGAAGATTTTAAACTATCCGCCCTACCTACCTCATTTATAAGTAATTTATAAGTATAACTGTCACAATGTGTAATGTTATTTATGTAGTATTGTTACAAACTTGAATAAAAATAACCAAAAATTTTCAAACTAATTCTTTTGTTTTGATTCTCGCTTTATATCAACTGTACGAAAATTTTGATCAATTGTGTTCAAAGTCCTTCCCCTTCAAATCCCGAACCAGTAAATTTTTATACCAGCTTTAACGTTTCCGTCTTCTTTCATAAATAATAATTTGATTTTAATAAGGGGTAACGGTAGTAGAGAATCAGTAACGAAGGTCGCCATGTTTTTTTTTTACAAATAGCATCTATGTAAAAAAGCACTATGTTGCCCAGGGGGTCAATTCCCGGTCTGTGAAGCTGTGAAGTGAAAACATTTATCACAGCTTCACCGAAAACTCGATTCTCGATTAGTGAAAATCCAACCTCAAATGTCAAATTTTTTTCATATGATAAATTTCTTTTCATTGCCGTATGAGTCGGTGAAAAAATTCAATTATGAAATATGATAGCAAAACTCAAGCGCGGAAAAATCCAATTGGAAAATGAAAAACTGTCAGAATTTATCATGTAGAACCTTTTAGAACACAGTTTGAGAACTGCTCTATATTTTGAGATCGGGAATCGTTTAGAATGGGTTCGTGATGTGATAAAATGAAAAAACTGTGTTAAAACTGAAATGATATTTTTTTTTTTCACTTCACAGCTTCACAGATCGGGAATTGACCCCCAGGGTTGATGTTCTGCTACCTTTCCCATTAAATACTTTATAACAATATTATGACAAAAACGCAACGCGTGGCCGGGTCAGCTAGTATGTTTATTTTTAAGTTTTAATACTTTTAAGTTTAGATTTATGTTCTAATCGCTTGTAGTAAGCTAAATAAATAAATGTCTGTCTGTTAAGTGGAAGGATCGTCGTTCGAATTCCAACAGAAAACAGAAAAGCTTTTCTACACGAGGAATTAACAAGTCCTCCTATAGTCAATTCATTGCCATGAATGGCGATTTCTCGACAAGTCGTTCAGAAACGGCACAAAATCGTAGGGCACCCTCCATTCCTTCATAAAGAATAGTTGTGAGAAAACGGGGCTACCTGTTCCACCACCCTTTGTGTGTTTATAACCCAAACTACTGCGTAGGTGATTTTCAAATAAAACAAAACATTTCTACATAAAACTATGTCCTTCCACTAAATTAACATAATTGTTCAACAACGACGCAAACAAGTAAAGCCCTATAGCTGACTACTGAGTTATTTGATCTTGGAAACAAAGTGCAGTACTGCTATAGTTGATAGGAACGAGCTACGGTACCTTGAGGTCGTTTAGTATCATATAATTATCCAGAACACGTTGTCACTCCCACTCCATAACAAAATACCATCTATAACCTGAAATTTTCTAAAGGAATTTGCATTGCGATAGGTCAACAAACAAATAATAATAAAAAAAAAAAAAACCAACAAACCACTTTACGAATCAAATTCATCAAAGACGTTCGTAATCACTTTGTATGCATTTTCATTTTCACTTCAAGTGTTGTGTGTTGTTGTTTGCATATTTTCCATGCTGCTGCACAAGCCCGTACCCGTGCCTCAATCAGTTTTCAGGTTTTCCTTTCTCTTTTCTTATTTTATCCGCCATTCCCTCTGCGCAAATGTGCATTCAATCACATTTATTCTTCGCGGCAAAATGATAATACTCAATAAACTTAAAATATTTATTAAAAGGTGAAACTCTTATTTTTCCATTTTTAATTCGCTTAAAGTGTAAGACTATAGCTAACATTTGATTAAACAAAGTCGAGGTGTGCACTTTGGTGATGATGTACAGTACATCAACTTCGAGGTGAGGCGCAGAGTTTTTGAAGTCCAATATCTTGTAATCTTGTTCTTAAAAAGGAAATGTTATGCCGCTGTTGATGATTATTTTTCTGACAATGAGTGTGAAGCTGTAAATAGACTCTTTGATTTGATGTTGGGAAATCGATTTGTGTGGAAGCGTAGATGATTTAGATGAATTCAAAAATTCTCCAAGGTCTCTCTTAATTTTTCAAGAAAGCGTTGCTATCTGAGGGAAAAGAACTAAGCACCTGAGAACTAAAATACGAGTACAGTTGATCTTCGATTCGAGTAATAGTAAAGACTTTGAGTTATTACAAAGAGATTTGGCCTTCAAAGTTTGACTTATCCAAGGTGACGCTTAAAAAACTCTTTATTTATCAAAAGATTCAAGATGTCGAGGTTCGAGTTATCAAATAAAAGTGATATGTAAGTTTCAGTCATGGAGCTATTGGCAGCAAATATCATTAAATTTTTAAAATACCCTAGTTATTGAAGTTCGACCTGTCGAAGTTGGACTGTGCTTAGTTTCAAAGGTCAAGTTTCGGTAATAATTGAAATTCATTAGTATTCAAACAATTTTTCCAAATGTTCATATTTCTTATTCCGAATCTATGTCTTGAGAGTAGTGAATGAGTTGTCGAGTATAGCGGAGTTCACACTTTGCAATTAGTTGGACAGACTTTGGTTTGAACGACCAGTGTTGGATAATGTGAGCCGTCAGACGACTGCTTGACCAACTTGTTGGATGGTTTTCAAATATTTTTGAAAATTTTGAAGTTGGACAGAGCGGATGAATATGTGACATAATGTTGGACGACAAGTCAAATAAGTCTTAACGCAAACTACATCCGTCCATCCAACATCCATTAAACGAAGTCTGTCCAACTAATTGTACAGTATGAACTCCGTTTATTGTATTCTACCCGCACCTTCATAAGCTGCGTTTTGAGCTCCATGAGAAGTATCGATGGTTTGTGTCTATAATTGTGAATGTCAATATATGTTGACATTTATCTTCAATAAAATTTGGCAATTCATCGTGATTCATGAATCGATTAACGTCATCGTTAAACTTCCCCCAAAATTAATCTGATCGCGAAGTTCCATGAGCATTTCGTTGGTTTTACGGTCAGCATACTCAGTAAGTAAACTATTCCTGCAGTTTTTGATCGTTTTAGCAGAAATTTTACATTTCTCTGTTTAAAATCGTCAAAAAGACAAAGAAATGTGAGTTCACACACTGGCGCTTCTTATTTCTTCAAAATTCACAGTGAGTGGCGAGCTCTATCAAGACATTCTGACTGAGATTTTGTATCTTGAAAGCTAAACATTGACAAAATTTCAAGATTTTCAAGTGTGCGATATAATTATACTCGTATGACTCATAAGAAGATGAACTTCCAAACGTCTAAAGAGGACAATATCGTCATCTTCACTGCCGTCTACAGTTCAAGTGCAAGTTTGTAGAGCGAATGTCATCTTCATGGTTTTTCTTTTGTGTTTCATTGAATTAAATTTTTCTTCACGCGGTGAAAGCAAAATTTTCATTCATTTGAAACCCGAAAAGGTTGCATAAGCCAATGATACAAGCTAGAGCACTCATATAGAAAAACTGGGCTATTTATAAAGTTTGAGTACCGCTCTGATGAAACGAACATTACAACTCACAGAGTCGGATTAGAATTCCAGACAAAGCAATGCTTGAGGAAGGGTTCTATAAAATCGAAAACATTCCCAGGTGAAATCCAAGATTGTTGCACTCGAGAATCCATCGTGTAGATATAAGAACTTCTAAGAAAAAAATAAAAATAAATAAATAGGGTGTCGTAACCGAACGTGGAGCCGCAGGGCCTAGCGCATTTCTTACAACCATCCTTAGGTTAGGTTAGGTTGCATGGGGGTGCAGCTACAAGTGGCAGCACCTCACTCGGATCTCAAGGATCCATTGTGCTCCCCGGGAAAAACAGAGGATTAGGAGGTGGGAGGATTGGAGAGGCAGAGGGTTGAGTTAGTGATTGGTTTATTGGGGTAGGGCACCCCCACTGAACCATTTGGAGCCGTTAGTAAATTTCAGGATGTTGTTCAATGGGAGATTAGAGATGTTGCTCAGTTTGTCGAAGAAGTATTCTCAGAGGTTTTTTTCCTAGTGTGGGCCCAGCTAGGATACTCACAGAGGAAGTGTAATGATCCTTCCTCCGCCTCCTCATCTTGGCATCATCTGCATCGGTCGGATGTGCTAATGCCCATTCTCGTCATGGGGGTATCCAACGAGTTGTGGCCCGTGTGAATGCCAATCAACAGAGAAAGCCGAGGTATGCTTAGCTGATTCTGTTAATTTCTTGGAAATATCTGGCCAAAGGTTTCTTGAGACTCGGTATTTTTCTAAAGATGATCACCTGTCATTGGCGGTTTTTATAAAATTATGTTTGATTCTGTTTTTTTTTTCTTGCTCTAGTGGCTTTAGAAGTGAGGTGTTCGTTGGATTCGATTTTAGCCAGCTTATCCGCCATTTCATTACCGATTGTGTCGCCAATCGCGATGTCCTGGAACCCAGGTTAAACTAACTGTGTTTGTTTCGCTGAGCAGTCTAAGGTTACTGCGACAGCTGTCTACTAGCCTCGATTTTGTGGTAATGGACGAGATAGCTTTAATGGCCACATGACTGTCTATGAAGAAGTCAATATTTTTGTTGATCAAGTTTTGCGTAGCTAGGTGCTTTGCAGCTTCGCACACTGCGAGTACTTCTGCTTGAAAAACACTGCAGAAGTCGGGAAGCTTTATTGATCTATTCATGGTAGGGCAATCTGAGAAGATACCTGATCCTACCCCTTCGACCGTTTTGGAACCATCTGTGAAGACGGAAATGTGATTTTCTTTTATAACCCTGTTTTCCTACTTTGGGAATTAAGGCGGATTCGGCCTTATAGCCTTCGACCTTATTTCACGGCACCACAGAGCACTTCTCCTTTGCCAAGCATTTAAACATGTTAGAACTTAATGGTACCAAACTTTTTTAATGTTGTGGAGGATGACGACACCGCGGAGCACTTTCTCTGAGAATGTCTTACATTTTCTCGAATCACCGTCTTTTGAATTTTCTAAGAACATTTGCGGCCTCTAACATAAAACCACAAGTCTACAAGTCAAGAGCCACTTGAAGAATTATGTCCATTACACTTGTAAGTAATCAACCGAACTTGTAACTTTGTGTTACAGAACTTACTACACATGTAAAAATCCGATTGTATTACAAGTCGTTGCAGCTTCGGGTTAGAATCCCTGGAAAACCACAACGAAAAGAAGATCACCATCTGGTAGTAGGAGAGTTTGTGTCTTAATGGCATAGTTTTTCAAGTGAATGACGACGAGGACTAAAAACAAAGTGATGACGACGATAAAAACTCCAGAGGTAATACTTTCACTAAAAATGATTACGTAAAAGTATCCAAAAGTTTCGAAAAACTACAAGAAATCACATTCCCAGCATTTGAAAAGAAGTCATCGAAACTAGACCCAGACTTTAGGAGCCAAGAGCTTTGAGGGTTACAGAAAACAATGTTCTTGATTCCGTGGTGGGAGCTAAGGTCCAAAAAAGGACCAGCTCTGCTTCAATGCTAACGTAAGTTTTAAATAAATATGAAGTGACGAAGCAAACGAAGTAAAGAAAGGAGACCCTCACAACTGCGCCAATTATAGAGGGATAAGCCTCCTTAACGTCGCTTATAAGATCTTGTCTGCTGTAATATGTGAACGTCTGAAACCCCACGTCAACAACTTGATAGGTCCTTATCAATGTGGTTTTAGACCGGAGAAGTCCACAATAGACCAAATTTTCACATTACGGCAGATCTTGGAAAAAACCCGAGAACACAATATCGATATTCACCATCTTTTTATCGATTTCAAGGCCGCGTATGACAGTATCTACAGAGACGAGCTGTACAGAGCCATGTCTAGTTTCGGCATCCCTGCAAAACTCGTACGACTATGCAGGATGACTTTGGAGAATTCACGCTGCTCCGTCAAGGTCGGTAAAGAACTCACCGAGACCTTTAATGTCGAAAAAGGTTTTAGGCAAGGCGATAAACTGTCATGCGATTTCTTCAACATCATACTTGAACAGATTGTAAGAAACTCAAACGTCAACACCAGAGGAACAATCTTTCTAAAGTCTGTGCAATTGCTCGCATATGCAGACGATATTGACGTAATGGGAAGAAAAAAGCGTGATGTCATAGGTGCTTTTGCGAGTATTGAAACAGAAGCGGCAAAAATGGGTTTGATGGTTAATGAGGGCAAAACAAAGTATATGCTGTCATCAAACAAGGACACAGAACATCGACGAATTGGACAAAACGTCACAATAGACAGACATAACTTCGAGGTAGTACAGGACTTCGTCTACCTAGGATCCGCTGTAGACACGGAAAACAACATCAGTGCGGAGATCAAACGGAGAATAACTCTTGCCAACCGTTGCTTCTTTGGGTTAAGAAGGCAATTGAGAAACAAAACCCTCTCCAGAAAAACCAAGGTAACCTTATATAAGACCTTAATCATCCCAGTCCTGCTGTACGGCGCGGAAGCATGGACCTTATCGAAAGCGGATGAGGAAACCCTTGGTCGTTTCGAAAGAAAAATTCTCCGAATGATCTTTGGTCCCGTATGCGAAGGCAATGTGTGGAGAAGAAGATACAACAACGAGCTGTATGAGCTGTACCGCGACATGGGCATAGCCAGAAGAGTACGCATCGCGAGGCTACGATGGTTGGGCCATGTTGAGCGGATGGACCCAAACGCTCCGGCTCGTCGGGTGTTCGAAAGCACATTGCAGGGAAATCGCGGAAGGGGAAGACCTCGTCTTAGGTGGCGCAATCAAGTGGAGGATGACCTCAACCGACTTGGAGTGCGAAACTGGAGAGAGCTCGCCCGAAATAGAAGTCGTTATCGAAGGATGTTGGTTGAGGCCCAGGTTCACCCCGAACTGTAATGCCCACCTAAGTAAGTAAGTAAGAAGTGACGAAGCTTTGAAGGTTTTTTAAGTGTGCTTTGAAAAGAAAAAAAATTAAATTAAAGAAAACGCCCAATTGTTTTCTTTCGCAGTGAACTTTATCAGTTCATTTGACTATGTTTGCAAAACTAACGAAGTTCGTCATTCACCTGCGTTATCATATTTTCAATTTGCTTTCGCATGCTTTTTAACAAGTTCAACAAGTTCAACAAGAACTGTTCATTTACATACGTAAATAGTATCTGTAAAGCAAAAGATTCACTATCAATATTATAGCTTAAGTAAGGTGCTTCAACAAGTCAGCCAGTGGCAGGCTTATCGTTCATCGCCCTCTCAGCTGAGCGATTACAATTGTAAGTACTCAACAGAAAATAAAACACGACTTTCAATATCGCGCTATAAAGCACCCCTGGTCGAGTGTTCACTCAAATTACGAGATGCACGAGCCTATGGGTGAAAAAAAAAACAATCAACAAATAAACTATCACGTTCGATACTTTGGTAATTAACATTTTCCATTGAATGACAACAGTGAGACAATCTGCTTGCGCAGTGACTGAGCTGAGGCCCATTTTTACAAAGCCATTAAATTTTAATCAGATAATTTGAAAAAAAAAAAAAAAAAAATTGACTGACTGAGAGTATTTATACGAACGCTGTCCACAATTTATGCTTACGGCAGTGTTTGTTGTTTATTTCCCATCCACAGATATGATAATAAGTAATTAATTGAATCACAAAACAAATGCAGATCGTATACTGCATTTAGGCAGGTCCGTCTGAGGGTTTACAAGGCCCGAACATTTTATTTGTTTATTGGGGCTCACTTCGAAATTTTACGAAGATCTTCAAGAACTATTCAGATTCAAAATGCTTAGGCACTATTTTAATTTAGAAGATTAGCCAGCTGATGATCAGACCGTGCGGTAGCAGTAGTAATTCCACCAAAACTGCTGTTTAGAATTCTAATTTAAAATGCTGTCTTTCAAAAATTGATTTGACATTGGCTTTACCTTTATTTCGATAATCGAAACTTGCTAATGTCTTAAGATAAAAAAATGTCCCACTTTCTTTGCCTACAAAGTTATTTCATCGGTATAGTTTATATTTTTGTGGATTAAGAACATCGGATATAAATGCTCCTAAATACCGGTTTTACTTTGTCTAGGTCCAAATTTCTCCGTAGAATTTCAAAAAATCAATAGTCCTTAACCAATGGCCTGTAAAACGTGTAACAAGTCCACAAGCAACAATAGCCACGTGCAGGATTATGTCAATTACACTTGTAGAAGGGCAAGCTTTGTGTTACAGAAATTTTTTACACGTGTCATAATTTACTTGCATTAGAAGTACTTGTAGTTTTCGATAACAGGCCTCAAACGCAAAACTTTTAAGGGGCCACAAGTCATAATTTAGGCACTAAAAAATCGGTTTCAAAAACACAATAATTTATGAGACAGCTACCCTCCAATCAATCACATAGCGGATTTACAGGGGAAAAATTATTGGTATCGTTTTAGATGATTGGACTACAATCGTCTTAAAAGATACTCGAAATAGAACTTTTATGCCTTGTATGCCTTCGAAGTATGCTTCGGTGATTTGATTTTGTGAAGTATTTAAATTTCTTCATCTTACCTCAACAACTACTTAATTACAACACTTCATATGAACACTTACTATCGACGGATGGTTATTACTTATATTTCACAACCAGGGGTCTGTAAGCCTCTTAAACAAAACTACAAGTACTTGTTATAAAAGGCAATTACGACAAATGTAAGAAATTTCTGTAACACAAAACGTCAAGTTTGCTTGATCTTCTACAAGTGTAAGGGACATAATTCAACAAAGTGGCTCTTGACTTGTAGACTTGTTACTTTGTGTTACTGGTCCCAGGGAAGTTACAGTGAAATAACAAAAAGATCTATGTATTTCTAGTTCTGAATTAAACGAAATAGAAAAACGTTACCACGTAGCGGACGGATACAAAAAGTAATTTAAGTAGATTTACAGCCTACTTTCCACAATCTGTAGTCTCAGGTTTATTTCAGGACAGAGACGGGTCTGAATGTTATTTATTCTAATGGTATTTTAATTTTAAGACAAAAAATTTATTAATGTGTACCTAATCACAGAATAACATTTTTTAATGAATTTATGTCGAAAGGTCAGTTTGGAAATAAGTTTTATCAGTGAATGTCAATTACAATAACAAGTGTATGGGTGAGTTTAATATGAAAAATAAAAATTGAGAAAAGCAAAAGTACGGCGATAATTGAATGATGAAATGAATAAAATAATTGAAGCACTTGGAAGATGAAGGTGTTAAGTGACATTTTCAAAAATTTGAATAAAATGCATTCAGAGTTAATTAGTTTCATGTACTTTGTAAGCATAAAGCAATTTAGTTAAATAACCTTTCTAGACAAGATAGAGAAATTCGGAACAGACAAAAATTTTAAGTACTTATAAGTATACAAGAAAATTCATCTCAAAGAAAAATAAAAATTTAAACAAATGTCACTTAGCACATTCATCTCCTGAGCGCTTGAATTGTAACAAAATACACGATCTTCGAGAAGAAAAACAGTTAGAAAAATTGTCTAGTATCTAGTTTAGTTTAAATTACTTAAAAATTGGTGAGTGAAATTAGATATGCATTTGGACATAATTAATTACTATAATATTATTCGCAGTAAAAAAAAACCAACTTGAAGAAGGAGGAGCCCAAAGTTTTCAAGAACTGTATTGTAAAAACTAATCTAATGACGCTAATCAATGCAAAAATCACAAAATGCACCTCACCAAAACGATTAAGTTTAATTGGGACGCAATTTTTTCACTACTAATTGAACTGTCATTGCCGATTTATTCAGTTAACTCAATATTTTCATCATGGTTAAGCACACGAATGAGCAACGTCCGTCGTCTGCAAATTATAAATTCGGTCGAAATTTGGAGTCGGTGGGCATAACTTTAAGAGCATTAATGTTCAGGTTGCACAGATATACAAATTTAAAAAAATACAAAATAACTTAAATTTTTTTTTCTCAAAAACTAAAAAGATCTTTGAATTCGGTTTTCTGTGTTTGTTTGACTCAAAACGTATAAGAGCACTGCAAAATTTCACGTTTTTGAATGCCTCCGAAAGCAAACTATGTTTTTTGAAGGTTTTTGGCTCGCTGAACTTAAATCCGACCTTAGAATTGCTTTGACACATCATATTTTCGAGATATTAAGCATTTAAGATCGATTTTTGAGCTATTTCTGAGCCTATGTTTTAACATAAAAACAATGTTAACTCAAAAACACACCATTGCTTTTCCGATGATTTGGTATCCGCTGAATCCAAATCTGGTCTCAAAATGAATCTTTTGCATCAAATACTGAGATATTTAGCTTCAAAAATCGTAATACACGGCCATACATTTTTTTTTTTTTTAAGATAACTTTAGTCTCGGAAAGAAATTTGAGCCAGAATAAACATTTTAGAAGGCTTTGGATGTGTTGAATTCAAATTCTTTCACAGAATTGGTCTATCACATCAGGGTCTTGAGATTATAGGCAGAATAAGGTCAAGACATCAACGCATTATTTTTTTGTAAACCTGGCGTTGTAGCGTTAATCTCTGACTGGATTTGAATCCAGCACCAAAAGATCTTTAAAGAATGTGATTTCTGACTCAAATATGTTTGAAGAAAAAAAAAAAATGATTTCTTTTCAAAACCTTAACTTCGAGACTTGAGTACTCAAAAACGATTCACTAATTTCTTTGAAGTAAAATATTTATTAAAGTAAAATGTATTTCCAAAGATTGAAAACAAAAATGAAAACACTTTTGTGGTATTTTTGTTATTTATTATCATTAATAACACAACATTAAATATTAATTAGCGACGCGTTTCGAAAATATTATTCCATCTTCGGGCTACCTGTTACAAAAACTTTTGTTTACTTTGCCAATTTTCAAGTTGTCAAGATTTTATTGTTGTTTTATTATAGTATATGTTGTCTCTTTTATTTCCGAAACGCGTCGCTAATTAATATTTAATGTTGTGTTATTAATAAAATACCAAAAAAGTGTGTTTTTTTTTTCAATCTTTGGAAATACATTTTACTTCATATTAAACACACACAGCATGGAGACAAAATCCTCATTATATTTATTAAAAAACAAATCATTAGCTTTCGAAAATACTAGAACATGCGGAAGTAGTTGATTTTTAATAATTTTTTTTAGGAAAATAAGCAAACTTTTTACACAATTGCCCCTCTCGCCTAAACGGGAGGAGTAAGATCCGTCTCCCTTTCCAAGCACTACTAAAGTATGCAAAAGTAGTTGATTTTTAGTAATTGTTTTCAGAAAAATAAGTTGATTTTTTATAAAACTGCGCCTTCCTCCTAGACGAAGGGAGTTAGATCCGTCCCCCCTTTCAAACGTTTTTTTCTAACTTTAACCCAACCTGGGCTTTTGTCGCATCTTATGCAAAACACAATGTATATCTAGAAGTGAAAACAAAAATTGGCGACTTGACATTTCTCGATTGAAAAATTAAAGAAACAAAACCCTCTCTAGAAAAACCAAGGTAACCCTTTTTAAGACCATAATCATGATAGTCCTGCTTTCTGGCGAGAAAGCGTGGACTTTATCAGCCGGAGAGTGGAAACTCACATCCACAGACTATATGCCTTTTATAGTAAGCGGGGTATACGCGTCAACTAAGCCAAATCAGAGCTCGTCTGCTTCAGAAGGCCTGGAGTCAATAGAGGCTGCTGTACTGCTGGAAGATGTAAAGCAGCATCACTATCGCTACCCGAAGGAACCAGACTGACTGCCCAACTGAACGCGAAGCTGTACTGAAGAAGGCCAGCTTCACTTTCCATCGACGTTACCCTTTGATGTGAAGAAAAACAGGACTAAGTCAGTCAAGGAGACTTCTGATTTACAAGCAACTGCTGAGACCCGTCATCGACAATGGCAGCCCAGTCTGGTTTACCATCTCCAAGACAGCGATGAAGGAGCTCCTACTTTTCGCGAAAGGAAAATTCTGAGATTCTGCACTGGCTTCATTTTCGACCACTAACGCCAAAGACACTACAGCAACAAGCTTGTGGACGAGAAAGCCCTTGGATCATTACGTGCTATTGACAGTAGAGAAAACGGCTGCAAATATCAACTACTACCAGAATCATTTGGTGAGAAGGATGATCAGTGAGAACCAACACCCCGAGACAAGATATCTAAGCGTGATGAACACTTTGGACGTAGAAATAAGCCAACAACGAAGCCACCAACTTCTACTTTAACCGTGGGTAGCATATTTCCGTGGCTAATGCCATCCCACCAACTTTCCCATGCAGAGGGACGCCAGCGGCAACTACGGAACATTCCGAGATCACCCAAGTCAGCCAACTTATAATTAAGATTTTTCTGGACAATGTCTTTGGTGGGCCGTTTTTAAATTATTTAGTATAAGTCGAAAAATCGAAAACGTTGGCGAAAGATGTTGGTTGAGGCTCAAGTTCACTTCGAACTGTAATGCCCACCTAAGTAAGTAATAAATGAGATACTAAGTATATATGTTAGTTTCTTAAGTAAATAAAAAAATTATTCAAAAAACTTTCAAATGCGATCGTAATTCGTTATTGAAACTCTCTACGCACACCAGCAATATGACTGCTTACCCTAAGGGTCGTATTTTTAAATTGACAGCAGTGTGTCTAATAATTGTCAATTTGACAATTGCCAGTACATATATCAGAGTTAAGTACGTTCTGACATTTCACAGTGACGAGACTTTTTCAGAACAAATTGCAACAGCCCCAGTTGCTTCAAAAAGTGTTCGAAAATTAGATTTCTTGATTACGTTTTATTAGAGCCAGTCGCACAAGAATATTTTTTGTTCAAACAAAATCATCTTAACAATGAATCTTCCCCTCCCCCTCCCCCCCCCCTTCTTCCTTTAGTAGCATTTAAATAAAAAACATTCATGGCTGTTCTGATTTTCGTACGGATTCAAAACGGAAACCGAAATTGAATCCGTACGGATTTAAAAAGTGTGTTCTTATTTCCGAACGGATTCACTACTGATTTTTTGTCACAAAAACGTGTTGGAAATTAAATTTTTGTGTTTATTGGAACTGTTTACAGCTTTATTGCATGTTAAGCGCCCCATACACTGTCAGTTTAACTGAAGATAATCGTAAGGCCGTAGATCGGGATTGCCCACACATTTATCAGTTGATCTGAAGATAATGGACTGCAGTTCGCCCGGACTGAAGGTGTGTGGTCGCCGGGCAGGCGGGGATAGGATGAGAGATTGTCGACAGGCAGCGACCTGTCGGATAATGATCTCATGTGCCCCGCACCACACACTGTCAGTTAGCTGGAGAGGGAAGTACCACAACGGAATACTTGGAATCTGCTCATGCTGACTCTGATAACCAGTTGTCTGAATTTTTATTGTTGAAGTAGCTTAAAATTAGCTTTCCGTTAAATTCATTTAAAATACTTATCTGATTTTTTTTCAATAATTTCCAATACACAATTACCTATCTGCTTACATAATTTTTCAATGTAATTGAGCAAAATAAAACATAATAAGATGAATTAAGTTTTTTTTAAATTTAATCTTACCTTCAAATAAGAATCCTTTAGCACCAGGTAAAGTTGTCTGCAGGTCTCGGGTATGATTTTCCCAAGTGCTTGAGGTGAAATTCGCGTGGGAAACTTCAGATCTTCGAAACTTTGACCCGTTGCCAAAAATCTCAGAGTTGCAGTCAACCTTTCTTCGGCAGTGATAGCCTGGCGCAAATGAGTGTCCACTTTTGTGATTCTCATTTCAACCAAATTTAGAAGTTTTTGGAAATTTTCTTCACTCATTCTCAGATAATTCCTTAGATCCTCGTGGTGAGACAGCCTCAGTTCACGGAGCAACGAAATGTGAGAGCTAGCCTCTCTATCTCGCAGCCAACTTTTTACCCAGACCCTTTTTTCTTGGGGTTCCCCAAGAACTGACAAAACAAACATAGCGCAACGTTTCCGACGGAGCATGGTGAAAAACTGGGGATCTCCTGCAGTCCTGTTTCATTGACCGACAGTCCGCCTGCAGGTACCGGACTGTAGTGTGTGCTATCTTCAGGCTATCAACTGCAGTTCAGTACGGCCGCCTGCAGGCGGTTGACTGCTAGTGTATGGAACTCGGCGATATTGGTCTTACGATCGCCTGTTGAGGCGACGGCCTGCAGGCAATCGCATAGTGTATGGCCCCCTTTAGTGCTAATATAAGTTTATTATTTTTCATTTCTAGCAATAAATAATGTTCTACAGAATTCATTAACCGGATTCAATTCCGCAAACAAAATGATAAGCGAATTGAAAACGTACGGATTCGGAATTGAGAACCGCAAATATTCTAAAACGGGAGGATATGGTATCCGAACGAAAATCAGAACAGGGGTGATTGAATTTATTGAGTTGGGTCCACACGTTTTCACTAAAAAGAAGTAGCTGAGAGTGAATATTATTTGTATAACGCTGTAGATGCAGAGATAAGTAGCTGCTTTACTAAAAACTCTCATCGATAACTTCACGGGCGACTCAGTGCTCAGATTAAACTGGAAGTCTTTAATAGCTAGAGCTTATTCAACAAACTTAAATCATAAAAAGAAGTAAATTCAAATCTACGAAAATAAAGAGCTTTCTTCCATTTTCCTCATATAGCCATTCGCTTCTAAAGTGAACCTTCTTCACGACAAACTTGTGTAGCCACTCAGTGTATAACTAACTGTATGTAAGTCTCAAACCTTTTCAGCTTTAACAAACTGGCTTATTTTCATTTTGGTTAAAAATTCTTAATTGAACTCGATACATCTAATTATGATATCAAAATAATTATATTCATGCGTTTTCGTTTCCATCAATGTTATCGCTCATAAGTGCTTGTGCCATGCTGCGACACCCTTCTAGACCCAAAACCACGAAACGAATTCTAATTTCGACACACAAGACTCATGCATTCGATCTTTGAAAGTCAATTTAAAGAAAAACCCGTTCCTTACCATCCACAGATCTATTAACGCGCCATAAAGACACACAAAAATATATATTTTTTTTAAATAAATTTTGATATGACCTTGGTTTTAGTATACGAACGTTTATTCTGGAATACCACCAAGTCCTTTCTCTTTTTGACTAGAGTCAAAAGCGTCAGTCGTT
This sequence comes from Melanostoma mellinum, assembly GCA_914767635.1. Lineage (NCBI taxonomy): Eukaryota > Metazoa > Arthropoda > Insecta > Diptera > Syrphidae > Melanostoma > Melanostoma mellinum. Next base: position 197,690,540 of record OU612059.1, read on the forward strand.
TGGATAGTTAAATACAAGAATATACTATTCTACATACCCGCTTAATTGCTCCCTGAGACAAGACACTCGGTTATGGCTTTCAACATACCGCATCAAGGTTCCAATATCATTTGATACTAAGACTAACTAGAATACTGCAGCGGCAGCGGCAGCAACAGCAACAGAGCACCATGGCAACTGGCATGACTGCTACACTTTGCCAGCGACCTTCAGACGCCCATTACTACATGGCTTTAATCACTTGAAGACTTGAAACAAAATTGTTTCGACAATGTGTTAAACTTTTTGACCAAAGTTATAATTAATAATTTGCTTGTGATATGTAAAGTCGTATCAAATGGTGGAATATTAATTTTCTTTTGCTTTTTTGTGCTAAGTGTGGAGATAAAGATAGTAATTATTATCCATTTGATTGATCTCATGGTTAAGTAATTCATTACTTTCAAAAGAACCTGCCCATTATTATCGTTGAAATGAGATCCATTTTAAATTGGCACAGCGTAAACACAGCTGGTTCTGGCTCGGGCTCTGTTGTCTTGTTTTTCAAAGATTCTGTCGAGATAAAAAAAGAGTCTTAAAATAAATGTAGGTGCTTTATTTATTCACTGTATACGCAGCAAACAACAAAAACATGCGATAAGAGGTATTATCAGTAATTTGCATAATACACACTGTTTTCTTTTTCGTTTCTTAAAGAAATATTACAAGGCCACCGATTTGCTAAGATGATGATATGTGAATGACATAAGTTCGAGGAATAAACAGTGCACTTTTTTCAGCAGTGAAAAATGATTTTGATGTGAGAGTTTAAACTCAAAAAATTAGCCTTAGTGTGGCACTAGCTTAAAATAACAATTGAATCAATTGATAATTGATTTTAACTTCATACATTTTAAGAATCACTCTAAATTTAAAATCAGATAACCCTCATTTTAAATATTTAAAACCTTGCTCTAACTCATCTGACGTTTCTCATTTGATTGACATTTTGTGTGATTTATTTCCGAGCAAGTATTTGTTTAGAATCAAATATTTCTAGACAAAAACAATACTTTAATTCCAAATTTTCGTGTGCATTCAAAATTTATGCTATTTTGCACCAGAGTTTATTTTTTTCTGCTTTTTAGGTCTGTTACTTCACTTCATTTCCCTGAACTGTCAAACTTTTAGTCGTAAAAAAAGTCAATAAGGCCATTGAGTTTACTTAATTTCTTTAATTTATCAAGCACCGTATTTAATTTTTACCGTACCCCTAAAGACCATTAAAACGGAACCCTTATAGGATCTCTTTATTCGTCTGTCCATCCGTCTGTCGGTCAGCTTGTGTCTGTCTGTGCTAGCCGTTTACGCGTGATGATACCATGTCCAAGAGATTCATTGTATATTGTAGGTACAGTACATAAGTAAGTGATATAAAATCTCTTATTTTTTTCAGGGACAAAAACATTTAGTTTATATTAAAACACTTCTTCAAAGACATTGCGAATGATCATAGAAGTGTCTAAATATATCTGGAACTTGCAAAAAGTGTTCGAAAGCACTAAAAGGAAATTTGATTTCTACATCCAAGTTTTTTTTTTTTTTTTATTAAAAAAGTTGACTTCTTCGCTCTTTAGAATTTTCAAAAAAGCAATTTATTTTAATTGCAATTTTTCAAAATTATACATATTTCGAAGTACTATATCAAAATTTTATAAAGATCCGAATCGTTGACCTGCAGTCTTGGGTGACGATAAAGTAACTAAAATTACGATATTTTGTTAAAGAAAACTTTAGGCCCGTTTTTGTCGAGTTTACGTTTAAGGCCGCTAGTTGATAAAATCTCCGAAACTATTCCACGGAAACCTTCCAAAATTTTACATGTTCGTTTTGACTATAACTATAGCGCATATATACGAATTTTGAAATTTTAAAAAAAATAAATATATATAATAGGGTGGCGCAGCAGACCGAGGAGCTCCAGGACCTAGCGCATTTTTCACAACCATGCCTTGTAAGTTGTAAGGGAATGGAGGGAACCTACAATTTTCTACCGGTTCAGATCGGCTGATCGAGAAAGCGCTTTTCATTGCAATGGGCGATATCCATGGAAAAACATTCTGCCTCTGGGTTAAGAGGAAGACATTCTAACCATCACACTGCGGGTATCACAAAAGCATATACTATACGAATATCGAAATTTTTCGTGTAACAATTACTTCCTGCGAAAAAATTTCCATTTTCGTATTTTTTGGAGAAATGGCTGCATTGAAAAAGTCTTTTCATTTGCGCTTTAGTCATTTTCCTACTGAATTTAAAACCATTTTTCATCAACAGCGCACACCAATCTTTTTTGGATCAGTTTTCTTATGCCTATTTTTTTTGTACAAAAACTGAGTTAAGTAAATTTAAAATAAATTTCGTTGTGTATTTTTTTGTCCTAACACTTTTTGTATTCATATTTATGATTCATACCGGCCAAACAAATTCGTGAAAAAAGCCTTTTTGCCTCGTTCAAAAAGGGTAAATTTTATTTTCCTAGCAGAAATAGGATTGTCTGGAAAAAGTACCTTCCAAATTTTTATTTTTCAAAATCTCAGAAAAGCTTTCACATTTAGTTGGTAGTCTTTGATTCAGATCTTATAAGAGCATTGAATATTTTACGCTTAACAATTCAAAATTTAATAAAAATGTTATTTAAATAAGAAAATAAAATGTTTTTTTATCCAAAATTATGGTTTGGCGACTTGATTACTCAAACACCATTGATTGAAATAACAAGAACTTAAAAGTTAGTCGAAGAACAAAGTATTACATTTGAAAAACACTATTAGGACTAGTTATAGTATATTGTGTTTTAGTGTTTTTTTGGTTTATTTAATTTTCTTTATTTTTCTTTATAAAATTGCCCTTCACACTTAAATGAAAGTGTAGAGTCCCTTTGTATGACCTTTTTCTTGTCCCTGCCTAATCTATCCGTCTTGGGCTTTTGTCGCATCTTATGCAAAACACACTTTACAAATAAAAATTTTATGCCAAATGTTGACAAATTGCGCATAACTCGCGAACGCCTGGACAAATTCGACTAGTTTCTATTTTAAAATGTTAAGAATTGCAAGGAGAAGATTTGTGTGGCAAAAGGCTTTGGAAAAAACCCCAAAAGTGAAAAAAAGTTTCCAAAGTTAAAAAAAAATCAGTCAAGACAAAACTATAAAAAGCCTCAAAATTTTTTTTTCATATTTGATATTAGAGCAATTTAAATTTAAAACTATGTATACAACACATTTCAAAATTTTGCGGGAACAGCTAAAGTCTCAAATTGATAGTAAAACTCAAAAATCCGTGGGGCAATAGGAAATAAAAAATATCATAATAATGTTCAATACTTGTTTTTTTTAGTTTAATATTATTCTCATATTTCAGCTTGGAAAGTCGATTTTTGTGTTATAGTTTGGTAAAATACTGTCATCATTTATCTCTCTCTTACACTCTTCAAAAGTCTTACATGTTGTCGAAAACGCCGTATTAAACTTGCTGTGAACTTAAAACAAAAGAACAAAAAAAATTGAAACATGTAGATTACATAGTTCTTAAAAGTCACTTTGTAATTTATCCACATTTAAGCCTGGCGCCCGTGGCATAGTGGTTAGCATGTCTACATCGCTTTTCAAGTCTTCGGAGTGTAAAATACACTGCCATGGAAAACGCTTTCTAAATTGGCCGTTGGGAATCGGCATATAGGTCCTCGAAATGCGTTAGGCCCCGAGTTTTCCAGAACTTGGTTGCGCCGCCCTATTTACTCATTTTTGAAACCAGTTCAACTGAAAAATGGTTTCGAAGAAACTTTTTTTTTTTTTTTTGATTTACTACTTTATTTTGTTTGTCTTCGACTGCTACACAAAAAATTTATAAGTTTGCCTTTATTAGTTTGCCTCACACGGATCAAAACTCACTGATGAGAATGGGCATTAGCTCATTCGACTTATGTGGAAGACGCCAGAACTAAGAAGCAGAGGAAGGATCATTGAACTTGGTCTGCGGTGCCCGATTTTGGCCACACTAGGAAGAAACCCTCGAAGAATAACTCATCGCGACGAATTGGACGTCATCTCTAACCTTCAACTGAACAGCATCCTTAAGTTCATTCAGGGCCGCAAATGGTGCAGTGCTCAGAATCCGAACACAATCCTCTCCTACTTATCACCTCCCTAAACCAAGTTGACTTCAGATATAAATTGATTTCTCTTGACAGTCGCCTTTGTGTTCTCTCTCTCTCTCTCTCTCTCTCTCTCTCTCTATCTCTCTCTCTCTCTCTCTCTCTCTCTCTCTCTCTCTCTCTCTCTCTCTCTCTCTCTCTCTCTCTCTCTCTCTCTCTCTCTCTCTCTCTCTCTCTCTCTCTCTCTCTCTCTCTCTCTCTCTCTCTCTCTCTCTCTCTCTTTAAGAGCCATCAGCACATTTCTATTCGCTTTATAATTAAAAACTTATAGATCCAGGCATGAAAATAGATGCATTTGACAAGCAAGACAAATAGATACTTCCATAGATCAAACTCGATAAACATAAATAAAGCCTTGTCAGAAAAAGAAAGATTGAAAGTGTTTGCTACAGACGCCTGGCATACATGAAATTGTTTTTACAAAAGAAAGAAGGCTTTCCCCCTTCCAGATTTCAATTGAAGGAAATTAACATGTCTAGGCTTAATGAACTTTGCTTACTCTTTCAAATCAAAACACCTGCACGTGCGTGAACTTCCGAATGATCAATGAACTAATTCTCTAAAGCTGTTATCGTTTTCATACCAAAAAAAAAGAAAAATATTAAACAATAATCTTATCGCTTTTTTGTGCTATAACAAGAACAACCTGCTCAAGCTCATTCGTTAAGCAACAAATCATTCAACCCGCAGAGATATTAAAATTTATTTAAATTCAAAACGGACATGACAGGCCTTATCATCATTTGATGTCTCAATTGTGTGGCTACATCTATGTATTTTTTTGTTTATCAATAAGTTCAAAAGTTTTTTTTGCACAGATCTCACGTTTCAATGCAAGCAATAATAAATACAACGTTTGAATAAAACTTTTAAGGCTATTTACAATCATTCAACGGTCTAAATTAAGTTCACTGGTAAAACT